>CM077150.1:19513186-19984734 GCA_039583875.1 Platanthera guangdongensis | reverse complement strand
GGAGATCCAGGCTGGAAGTAGAGTTACGTCCGTTAGGCGTCAAGGTGGAGTTCATTGCATGAGGCGTCAAGGTGGAGATTGTTGAGTTTATGACACCTCCGCAATTCACGTACCCGGATCGTCAGGAACGCGACACGTCATTGATCCGTGGGAGGCCACGATTCCTAATCCGAGCTAATCTATCTTTAGAAATATCAATTAAAGGGGGGAATCCTAATTTAGGAATGGTATTAGGAGCATTGGCTGGCTCCATCCTTTCTTGTCCGGTGCCATCAATGACATTTCCTCTTCTTGTGCTATCTCCTTAATTGGAGAGGGAGAACTTCACATATATAAGGAGTGGGTTGTACACCGATCAATTTACGCCATCAAGTGAAGCCATCTTGTTTGATATAAAAACCAAAGCAAGGAAGACGAGGAACTTGGGAGCCATTAGGCCATCCACCCTCAACGACGCATCCGGTGTTGAAGAAGCTAGGCAGTAGCGGCAGGCGGGTTCAGGCGGAGCTGTCTAGTGGCGGCGGCTCCAGTGTCTTCAAGTTGGCAGGCTTTAGGTTACGACTCCAGGCAGCCGCAAGAGGAGGCGATGACTCCAGGCAGCAGCAGGTTAGGAGGCAGCGACTCCAAGCGGCAGCAGGCGAGGCCGTCCAACGACGTCGGCTCCAGTGCCGTCCGGGTGACGGGATCGGTTGGAGGTGGTTCTGTCCAGCGGCGGCAGACAACTCCAGGCGGAGGTGGCGGTTTCAGGCTCCGGCGACAACAGAGAGGTAGCGACGTTCGGGCGATCCAGACGAATCGACATCTGGCCGGGCTCATCCTGGCGGCCGGCTGTGCAGTGGTGGATCCAGGCAGCGACAGCAGTTGCAGGAGGCGGCGAATCCAGGAGGAAGAAGACAGGGTGATATCGGCGGCGACAACAGCGGCGATAGAGTTCTTCATCAGCTTTTTGCTTTTCTCTTGTCGTTCGACCGTGTTAACGGTCTCTGTTTGTAACTTGTAACCTCATTGATTATAGTGGATCTTTTCCGGCGCGGTCTTCCCATGAACG
Source organism: Platanthera guangdongensis (assembly GCA_039583875.1). Lineage (NCBI taxonomy): Eukaryota > Viridiplantae > Streptophyta > Magnoliopsida > Asparagales > Orchidaceae > Platanthera > Platanthera guangdongensis. The sequence goes on along the minus strand of CM077150.1, from coordinate 19,983,686 downwards.
TAGGAGTCCATCTCCGAACCACGTATATCTTTTGTCGTGTGTGATTATATTTGTGGAATTTCTTCTGGTTTATGATTTTGCGCCATTGAAATTGATCGGCTATCTTCCGTTGCATGATCCACGGAGAGTCACGTAGTCGCGAAGGCCTAGATTTAAGAAAAATTGTACTTCTCTATGCATCGACCCGTACTCATATTGGTATTATATTCGTACATCATGCACTTACTGGTTTTATTACTTGAATTTTTTTTGTATTATACCAACTCTAGCCTTAACTGCTTATCATATTATCTAGTTGTTTTAGTGCTTTGAAATTTCTCATCACATTTCAAGCCTCCAATTTTTCCCGAGAAAACCTTACTTTGCTCTCCCGACAACCTCTTCTGTTGAACCACTTCTCGTCTGTGAGCTCTCCACATTTCGTTATAATTTTTGATTCAGATGTACTGTAAGCCTAATTGGAAATGGAAACAATGTTCTCGTTCATTTGGGACCATGTATGTCACTCGCATAATATGTCAACTGGGCGAACACCTTCCTTAAGCCTAATTAGTCTTGTTGTCTCCCCTTAACGGGAGCACCGCTTCCACCTTTAGTGTCATGTGATATGTCGCTCGAAGCATGTGGGGATCAAAGTGGAATCCCCTACCTGTTGCCCCTATGTGGGTATAAATAGGCAAACCCTTAGGAGTTACTATGGGTATGGGTTAAACGTGTACCCTAACTGACCCGTTAAGCCTCTGAACCCGTTATTCGTCCAAATATACACTAACATCACGCACACCTCTAATTGGCGTGAGTCATTCCTGAACCGACCGGTCCAACACTCCTAGCAGACGGTCAACCTCTTATCATTCCTTTACCACTTATCTCTTATCTTATTAATACCTAATATTTATTAATGTAAACTTAAACTTATTCTTTTCTTAATAATATGCACTAATATAATTATTTGAGCCTAATCTTAGCTTGCGTCACGATCAATTTTCATCGCCGCTTTGGTACGCACAATAATTATCATAAACACAATTTATCCATACCAACAACAATTTACGACGTCACAGTGATCGTGAACACGGTGGTTATGAGCTGTCGTTCGTGAACACTCAGCCTTACGTAAGGAACTTCATCCACTTTTATGTTCAAAACTAGTTTTTTATTCTCGGTTGTATTGCCAAACATGCATTCTATGATGGTGATGTTTTTGTCGAAACTCACCAGAGCAAAAAAGCTGCGCCAAAGAAAGCGATAGTCTTCATAGTTCTGCGACTGAGAATGAAAAAATACTACTAGGATCCTTTTCATTAATTTGTCCAAAATGAAGGAGATTTATTTCAAGCAATGACTTGAGTAATCCTATCTTTATACTATTATATGTTAATATTAGGAATCATTATCAAAACTTTATCTAGAAGTTAGCAAAATTACAGCTTGCTCCCTCTTATTTTTGAAATTTACAAAAAGCACCACTGTAAATTTACATTTCGTGCATCCATGCACAAAAATACTTCATTGGAGTAAATTTTCATGCAGGTCTTTTTGTACATGGATGTTATGAAATGTGCTCTTATAGAAGAGATTTTTGTAATTTCAAAAATAAGATGAACGTAAATTTAGAAGGGAGGTCCCAGTAAAAGGGCCTTATTATTATCCTCATAGACGAAATGCTACGTGCAGTTGGATAAATTAGAGCTGATCTGAAGCGTGAAATGGATCCCCGCCATTTGAGCGAAACATATTGTCTCAACAAAAACTCCGCATATAGCCTCCCTCTAAACCACTTAATAGATTCCTTCTCCAGCATTGGATTCCTTCTCCAGCATTGAATTCTTTCTCCAGCATTGGATTCCTTCTCCAGCAATGGATTCCTTCTCCGCTGTAAATTTACATTTCATGACATCCATGTATAAAAGAACATGTATTTTTCTACATGGATGTTATGAAATGTGCTCTTATAGAAGGGATTTTTGTAATTTCAAAAATAAGATGAGCGCAAATTTAGAGTGGAGGTCCCGGTAAATGGGCCTTATTATTATCCACATAGACAAAATGCTACGTGCAGTTGTATAAATGAGAGTTAATCTGAAGCGTGAAATGGATCCCCGCCATTTGAGCGAAACATATCCTCTCAACAAAAACTCCACATATAGTCTCCCTCTAAACCACTTAATGCCCCCCCCCCCCCCCCCCCCCCCCCCCCCCAAACTATATATATAGAAACATGCATAATGGTTATAAATTCATTGAAGGTGTGCATGTGCAACATTAAAGAGAGTGAGCAGGCGGCCTTCTTTGAAGCCTATGGTGTCACACATAGACAAAATACTTTGCCCTGTTGGATAAATGAGAGTTAATCTGGAGCGTGAAATGAATCCCCACCATTTGAGCGAAACGAAAGAATCTCAATCCCTACACGAGATCAAGAAGGCCGCTTGATAGCTCTCTTTATTGCTGCCAACATATATCTCCTAACAATTGACTTCATTAGCCATACATCCACATCAACTTTTATGCATTCCTTTCACGGTGCCCAAACTGAAAACTCCAAGACAGAAGATTTTAAGAGCTTAAACAGGCAATTTAATCATTAATGGGGGTGCTGAAGACTTTAAGGGAGATGGAATATATGGTTTGTTCAAGAGTTACAAGTGACAATGTGCGGGATTCTCCCATGCGTAGCGGGGACAGTGCGCCCCATGCTCGTCATTTCTCGTGGGCATTATGTATCGCCGATCGTACTCCCCGGCTCGCTCGACGTCCCCTCAAATTATATATAAGCTCTGTCAATAACAATGAATTTAAAACTAATATAAAAGTATCTCATCCGTTGGATCAAATAGATTTGGTCAGCAAATATCCATTTGAAACTGTCGCCTGCAAGTTTTGCTACTAAATGTTTAAATGCAATTGCTTATAGATCCTTCTTTGGTAGAAGTAAATGTGCAAAGAACTAATTTCCGTATTAGGGTTAGGTTGATATATAACCCACTGTAAAAGACATTCTACCTAATAAGGCAGAGACTTCGGACCCTGCTTGAACGAAACAAAATATATTGTCGATGAATAGAAGTATGTCTTGCTCGTTAACATTCCACAAATATCCCGTCATGTTAGGAAAAAAGTTGGTGCAATGTAACACATCTTATATCACAGTGTGCGACCCGTCGACCCCTGATCCCGCCGTGCATTTCCTTCAGAACGAATTTACGAGCATGATTGATCTAAAATACAATAATTTTTCAATACGCACGACAAAATTGCACAAATAAGGCCGTATATTTTTGCAAACAATTTACGCTGTTCAAATTATGGATCATACAACTATATTTGCTCCCACATAGTGATCTATTATGATCGTGTATTGCCCGTACCTAAATATCTCTCCATGATTATGGTAGTCAAGTCAACTCTCATAAAAATCACAGCAACTTTGGATTCTGCAATATTTTTTTTATTACTCACCCTAGAGATACGCATATGTTAGATAATTTGGAGAATTGATTGGTTATTTTGAGACTGAATGGGAGGATTGATTAGTGAGCAACTTTGTGGCTCAATTTCATGGCTATGATTGATTTTATAGTGTGATAGAAAACTTAAGAAATTAGTCATTGATTATGCAAGTTTTCAATAGCTTATGATGTTTTGGGTTTACGCTTAATTTCACGGCTATAATTGTTTTTTGGTTGCTCATGTCATTGTAAGTGTCCAATGATCATTTATGTGTCCTACTACAACTCCAAGCTCGGCGTACCGACCAAATATGATCGTAGTGTGATCGTGGGTGACCGTACGAGATAATGAATGATTGTATGAGACCAAATATAATCGTAGGCGATTAAAAATGATCATAGTGACTGTTTGTGTTAACACACAATGATTGATTGGGTGAGAGATGGGCACCGACACGTCCAGCGGATCTATGTATGCTGCAGCTGTTCGTATTTGACCAGTGTCAGTAATGGGGGGGGGGGGACTGAGCTGATTAGGCCAGTGGACTGAGTAAGAGGAGGGAAAGAGGGTAGACTGTTCGGACGGAAGAAACGTGAAGTTTCGATCCATTTACACTAACAATGCAGAGATCTCAAACATTGCGAAGATAAATTTTTCGAAACTTTATACAATATGACAAGCATAATCGTCACCACGATCCCAGACACAAATTTTTCGGAACATTTTACATCTTCAACAAAGTTTGTTACCATCAACTAAGTTGTAAACAAAACTTAAAAGGATACATAAATGATGTTATTTTTATTGCAGCAATACATTAAATGCTATGCACCAAAAAAATACTGCATTAAACACTTGGGTGATTGCCTTTTGAAAGGGGTGATGGGGGTGCGGCTGCGCTTCCAATTTGTTGAGCGCATTTGGATGGGGCGGGGTTCGCGATTGCTATCGCTTAAACGCGGCTCATGTATGCCCGCGGCGGAATTTTGGGAAAATGATTCCCACCTCAAGAACTATCAATAACACCTTGGCATGGTGTTCTCCCTTAAACAATTTTTATAATCAACTATTTGTGATGAATTTGATGATGTCACTATCAAATATGAGATTTTTTTAATATTTAAATATATTTTGTCTTAAATAATAATAATAATAATAGTGAGATAATTACACTATTATGCAAATATGATTGTTACTCAGAATCCATAATCTTTTGGGCATAAGAGATTCAAGCTCCGTTTGGGGGATTTATTTTCACCGGTCAAGCGGTTACGATCGAATGAACCGGGCCATAATTAAGGCCCGGTTCATTCGATCGTAATTGCTTGACCGGTGAAAATATGTCCCCCTAAACGGAGCCTCAATCTTCAGCTGCTTCAAGCTCTCCTCAAAGCCAATTAGTATTGAAGAAAAGCTTTTATAAGAGTATTTGTTGAAGTTTTGCATGTGGAGTCTAGTGTCCGTTTGACTTGGGGTTGGGGGTCATGGATGCAGTGGTTACGAGCCGTCGTTCGTGAACGCCCGGCCTCACGTAAGAAACCCGATCCACTTTTATGTTCAAAACCAGGTTCTCATTTCTTGGTGGCGGTCATAACCGTTGCCTTGCCAAATATATATTCTAAGATGGCAGCATTTCTGTCGAAACGCATCGGAGCAAAACTGTCGAGCCAAATGGAGCATTAGGGTCTGTTTGGCACAACGGTTACGATCACGAATGCGGTGGTTATTAGCCGTTGTTTGTGAACGCTCAACCTCACTTAAGGAACTGCATCCATTTTATGTTTAAAATTATTTTTTTCCTTGGTGGTGATCTTAGCTGTTGTTATGTCAAACACATATTCACGACGGTGGTGTTTTGATCCAAACTCACTGGAGCACAAGCACCGTGGGGACGACGATTTGTAATCATCGGGTTCATGACCGCCACCGTCACGCCAAACTGACACTTAGGCTATGTTAATTTGAACATTTTTTTCCACTACGTTTTTCAACAAGCACTGCATTTTCTGTACGTTTGAACACCCTCCATTTGGAACCATCAATCCCCCAACAAGCCATTTTACGCTTGATTCCAACACAGAGGGTGATCCATTCAAAAACATTATTCTATCTTCATCTCCAACCGCCAACATCCACTCAACAACTTATATCAATTCTAAACAAAGCATTCGCCCGAAAACACGTTCTAATTGAGAGACACGGGAACACAAGCGAGGCGTCCTGCCTAACATGCTCTAACACCATGCTTGAATCTATATGTGCTGAACCTAAAATCAATTGATTAAAACCGAAGACGCCCATGATCTACATAAAGCGCACAAGACTATACGAGTTTCTCGACGAGAGACTAGAGTCTCCAAGAATATCATTAGCGCAACCAAGTCAAGAACATTAAGTATTATGCTGTAAATGACAGTTCAAGGACAGTGATATTCTTTAGCTTGTTTAATCAATGAAATTAAATTCATATCATAAGAAGGGAATTACCAAAGAGTGGGGATGAGTTCCCCTATTTGTTATGAAATTATGAGAATAAAAACAAGTACTAAGTTCATAATGATAGTTCAAGTACAATGAGTAGCATGCCAACACTTTGCTCATCTGATTCATGAATTTTATCGCAAAATGCGGATCTCAAAGATATCTAGAGAGATCGACACAATGTTCGGATGCGGGATCTAAACAGAAGCAGAAAGTGGTGGGCCGGCTGAGGGTTAATCTATCGCATGATATTTCTACATCAACATATTTTTGATGTGATACTAAGACTTCGTTTGACATGGTGGCGGCAGTCATGGACACGAGCATTAAATTGTCATTCGTTAACGCCGACTGAAGGAACTTCATCCATTTTTATGTTTAAACGGATCATGTTTGTTAGGTGATCTTTAACGAATGACGGTTCAACCCATACATTTACGACATCGTAAATCATTTAATATGCTTGTGCGTCATAAAAGTATCCCCCCCCCCTAATTAAAATGAGAGATGTCCGCTTCAGCCATCACTTCTCCTCAAACATAAGCATTTTTTCAACATCATGACCCACCGCGAACATCTGCTCTTAAACATTTCGACCGTGCTTGAATAAGTCGGGACTCCTACATGAATATAATTGATAACCGTCAAGCCACCGGCTTTGATATCGCTTGTTGGGGAGCGAGAATCAAATGAAAATTGTATATTTTTAAGGCGATCTAACAAATCATGCACATTATTTTTAATCTAAATCCTCAAATATAAATACATGGGTCAAATTGTAGAATATTATATTTCAAAGATGCGGTGATTATGAATGCGGTGACGGTCATGAATGCAGTCGTTATGAACTGTCATTCACGAACGTCCAACCTCAACTAAAAAATTTCATTCATTTTTATGTTCAAAAATAATTTTATTCTCTTGGTGGTGGTCATAATCTAACCAAACAAAATGATTATTTATGGGTATTGATATTAGCACCGTACTTTTGACTATCCGCAGTAACGACAAACCAACAAACACCATTTTGAGGATTGGACAGACAATATTTCTATTTGCACACCAATATATTTTAATTTTTTAAAAAATATTTAGAGATATAATCTTGTTTGAAGCTTAAAAAAAGAATTGTAGTGCATTACACTTGATTAATCAGAATACTCATTGTATTATAACACTACAATCGATGAAAATAATTGTCCATTGTTAACCGCACTGCAAGCACTATAGTGGGATAAAGGCTTGAGTGTTGTTGTTGTAACCGCACTGCAAGCACAGCACTTTGCTCATGACTACTTCAACGGCTCCCACCTTCCCTCTCCTCTCATTCGAGCCGGGTTCCTCCCTGCCGGAGCACCTCCTCGCTGTGAAACCAGCCCTTACGATCCATTCCATTTTACAAGTTTCTAATTGCAGACCTCTATACTATCTAAAACTTTCTACTTTGTTCTAACAACGGCGATGTTCATCACCGCAGCACCTCTAAATTTTGACACCTCATTTAGCTCCTCAGAACCCTAAATTCAGCCTGATTTATACATATAGTCAAATTTTCCCAATTTCATCTTCAAGCTTCAGCCTTGTTCATTCCTGCAGGCTAATCTGGTTCTCTGATGATTCAGTGCCTGCATGCTAATCTTTACAGTTTGCTTTTGATTTTATGATGAATAATCTGGTTCTCTGATGAGCAACCGGATTTATACATAGTCAAATGATTCAGTGCCTGCATGCTAGTCTTTCGAGAGAAAGGAAGTGATGCCAGCAAGTGAGGAGAGGTGGCCGGAGGGGAGTAGTTGAGGACGGCGAACGGCTTCGCCGGAGCTTCGTGGCCGTCGGTGGAGAGGTGAAAGGAGCGACACAGGATGCGGTTTCAAGAGAAACAAAGGGGCAACGACTGCAGTGCGAGAAACATAACAGTGCGGATATGAAGAAAAACCCCGAAATTTTACTTCCGTTGCAGTGCGAATAGCGAAATCTGCATTGCCATTATCAGCGTCCTTATTTATAGGCTATTGTTAACCGCAACCCACATTCGGCTAACCGCGCACCATTTTTTTTAAACGCCTTTTTTTCCTTTAAACGCAACCCTAAAATAAAACCCCAAACCCTTTCTCGTTGAAGCCGGACGATGAACTCCTTCCTCCTCTTTCTCGTCGAAGCCGCCGACTGTTCCTCCAACTCCCTTCCCGCAGACGCTCTCCGCCTCTTCCGCCGCCTCCGCTCCGATCCCTCCATCGACCTCATCCCGATGGGTTCACGTTCCCCTGCATCATCAAATCACTCTCCGACCACGGTGACGCCAATGAGGTCAGGAGGATGTACGCCCTTGTTACCACCTCCTGCAGGGATCGCCGGAGGCCCTGCTCTAGAGGAGGACACAACTCAAAAAATATTCTTAAGCTAATCAAAATCTACCAAATATCTTCATTAAAAACTTATTTAGGTTTACATCTGTTTTTATATCCTGCTCTTCGGTATTGGAGGGTCGTCACACCGACACAAATACGTTGACTCGACAAGTGCGGTTAGAACTTAGCCAAATAAAGTCCGATGTGCCAGCTGGCAAGAGTACACAGGATCTCCACTTAGTGCACCAACGTCGAGGAATACGATAGGTCTGACTGGTAGTGCTGATACCAGTTTATATGTGGGCGAGGCCCAACCCACCGCTTTTGTTTGCCACTACGGAGGTATCCTGGGTTGTTAGGATCCAGAAAGGGGGAACTAAAGGTCTGTGTGCATAGAGTCGGGTGTGTGTGTTGCACTTGCATGTTCATACCATAATATACTTGCATGACATAGCATAATCGTTTCATATAACGCTTGACACCTATTGTATAAATTGATACGAGACTCTTTATACAATAGTCCTTGAAAAACTACCCCTTGGTCTATAGGGTTGTACGGGTACCCCTATAGGTTGTTGGAGTTGGGGAACACTTCCGGCTCTCTTGTTTCTCACACCGGGTTAGCCCACGTGAGCGTCTTTTGGAGATCCCTTAGAGAGGTGTTTTCCGGCGGCGGCGCTCCTTTCGTTTCTTGTCCAAATAGAGAGGTGCGAGGTAGGATCGGTTTGATCCTTGTAACTTTGTAATCTGTATTTTGTTTGGTGAATACAAGAAGGGGAGAAGGGGAGAGAGGACTAGCCCGGTTCTGGGTGAACCTCTGTATATCTTTGTGTTTGTGTTGTGTTCTTTTTTTGATTTCCGATCTTCGTTCGAATCTCTCTTCTCGGCACCCCGATTTTCTACATAGGTCATGGTTACTTAGTTTAGCTTCTTGTACTTTTACTTGCTCACCTTGTTCATGTGTATACTCAACTGAAGTTAAGTTTATGCACAAGGGTCAATTAGCCGCGTGACATCTATAAATCAGTACTCTTGCGTATAATTGCATGGTAGACACACTTAGGGCTAATATATGGTAATTTCACACATTTTGTCGAGAAAAAATACATGTATACATATAGATACAAAGAGTGAACTTAAACTAGCTCAGGCAATGTGGGACAAATATCTATGCAAGAATAAAGTATAAGCAGGCATTTGAGAAGCAATTTTTTCATTGGGCTTCAACATTTTCAATCTTTCCAACAAATTTTCGAGTGCTCTCTGAATCAATTTTGCTGTCTCATGAATTATAATCAAGCAACCATTTTATAGGGTTCACGAGCGCGAGAGAAGCATGCTGCAACAACGGAGTGGTGATGGGCATAGTCCCGTGCGGGCCGACTTCGTTGATGTGCGGGGATCGGTCAAATACTTGTTCTGGGATCCATACCATCCAACTGAAGGTGTAAACATCATAGCTGCTAAGCACTTTCTTGATGGGGATGATCAGCACATCTCTCCTATGAACCTTAGGCAGCTCAAACAGTTATGAGACTGACAAAACATAGGCATCTCTCCTATGTTTTGTACTGCATCATCAAATCACTCTCCGACCACGGTGACGCCAATGAGGTCAGGAGGATGTACGCCCTTGTTACCACCTCCTACAGGGATCGCCGGAGGCCCTGCTCTAGAGGAAGACACAACTCAAAAAATATTCTTAAGCTAATCAAAATCTACCAAATATCTTCATTAAAAACTTAATTAGGCTTACATCTGTTTTTATATCCTTTCACATATATCCGTTATAGTAAAAGAGCCGTTAAGCTTAAAAGCTATAATCAGGACACTTCTGGAAGGCTCTTGATAGCCGTTGGATTGGCATCCTCCAGCTCATCTGGCCTATATCCACTGGATAGTTTAATGTCCTCTGTTGTAATCATCTGGGCCGTCCGCTGCTTTGTGATCCCGATCATGGCCATTAGAAATTGTGTAGCGGAGTAGTACCGCTACACTTCTTGCCCTCCTTGAGAAATGTGCCTGGCCTTTTTATTTACCCCGTGTGTTGCTCCGCCGTCTGTATCTATGGTTTCAGAGAGAGAGAGAGGCCATTCCAATCCGGAAGGTATGGAGAAAATCAAGTTCATGCATGAAATCGCCGGAGGAGAGTTGATACTCGCCGGCGGGGGAGGCGCCATCTTTTGTTCATTTTGCTTCGTTTCGATGTCCGAAGCCATCCTGGACGCAACGTCCTGCATGTATGGATCTCTTCTTCCTGTGTGGGAGCTTCGGCTTTTTGAGAGATGTGAGGTTGAGGCGTGAGATGTTCTGGATCTTCCCTTGCTGGAGTCTTTGTTGTTTCTGTGACCGCAAAAACAGGAGCTGCACCCTCTGAGCTAGAATGTAATTGTGTGTGGGGAATGTTTGTAATCGACTCCAGCGGCTTCTATTTTTGGTTGTTTTCCTACATCATAGGACAAGTTAGGAAGTTTTTATGTGGAAGGGTGGGCAGTAGTTGAGGATCAATCTTCTCTGCGGGTTCCCATGAACTGTCCTCAGGTGCTAAACCTTCCACTGAATTAGATATTGTAGTTGAGGCTTGCCTTGAGACCATACTGTGCGTTCATCCAGGATGGACAAGATTTCGTGAACTGGTGTGTTATTAAAAAATATGTCCGGCAGTTCATGAACTTGTAGTGCTGTGGAAGCGTAGTATGGTTTCAAAAGTGCGATATGAAATACTGGATAGATTTTTGCTTGGTTTGGTAAATTTAAGCGATATGTTGTTTGACCAATACGTTCGTCAATAGTAAATGGGTCATAGTATTTAAGGTTGAAGCGTGTATTTACATTTGATTTTAGACTTAATTGTCGATATGGTTGTAGTTTTAAAAGGACCTGGTCGCCGATTTGAAATGTTCTGTCCAGGCGATGGCGATCAGCTTGTGTTTTCATTCGATTTTGGGATTGTGCTAAATTTTCTTTTAAATGCGCCAATAAAGTATCACGGTCTTTCAAATCCTCCTGGATAGCCTAGATGTCTAGAGCCTGTAAAATATTGCAGAAAACTCGGAGATAGCCGGCCGAACATTGCCTCGAATGGAGTCATACCGGCGGAAGAATGAAAGGAAGTGTTGTAGTGATATTCTGCCCAGGATAATAGTGAGGTTCATTTCCTAGGATTTTGATGCTCGAAGAGTCGTAAGTATTGATTAATACACCTATTCACCCGCTCTGTTTGTCCGCCGGTTTGTGGGTGGTAGGCTGTTGAATATTTTAGTGTTGTCTCATTTTGTTTAAAAAGTTCTGTCCAAAAAGCACCAAGAAAAATTGAGCCTCTGTCTGAAACTATTGTTTCTGGCATCCCGTGTAGTTTACCACAGGTTTCCCAAAAAATTGTGGTCACTCGAGAACCCGTGGCGCCAGAGGGAATGGGTGCAAAATGCGCGGCTTTAGATAATCTATCGACCACTACCAAGATTTCTGTGTAATCTTTAGATTTGGGAAGGTGTGTGATGAAGTCTAGGGTGATGTCCGCCCATATTTTAGCTGGTATGGGAAGTGGTTGTAGTAGTCCTGAATGGTAAGTCTGTTCGTGATTTGGCTTTCTGACATAAATCACATAGTTTAATATAAGCTTTAACGTCTGCCGGTATGTTGGGCCAGTAAAAATAAGTGGTAATTCGTTTTATTGTTGCTAAGACTCCAGAGTGCCCCCACTCTTCTGATTATGTGTTTCATTGATAATAAATTGTCTAATCGGGCCTAGATGAATATATAGTCGATTTTGATGAAACAAAGTTGTATTACGTAATGCCCATTTTGGAATATCGGTGGGCGTATTCTTTAATTGGGACAAAATTTGTTGCGCTAAGGGGTCGGCCGAGTAATACTTATCCAGTTGTCTAAACATGTGAATATTAGGGTGTGAAATGAAGGAGTTAAATGAAATGCCTGGTGTTTCAGAGAGGCGGGATAATGCATCTGCTACCTTATTCTGAAGTCCGGGTTTATATTGTATTTTAAAGTCAAAGCCCATAATTTTTGTGAGGAATTTTTGTTGTGCTGGTGTGTTAAGTAATTGAGTGATTAAATTGTGTAATGTATTGTGGTCTGTCCGTATAATAAAAGGAGTCCCTAGTAGGTAGTGTCGCCATTTATGGAAGGCTGCGGATGTAGCTAATAATTCTCGGTCATAGGTAGATTTGTTCTGATCTCGGGGTGATAACGTTTTACTAAAATATTCTATTGGGTGGTCATTTTGAGACAGAACGGGTCTTATTCCCGTCGTGGACGCATCGGTTTCAACTGTGAAAGGTTGATTGAAATTTGGTAATGTCAGTACGGGTTCAGAAGATAATAATGTTTTGTAGGGGTCCAAAAAAAATTAATTTTTACTAATAAATCAGTCATGAGTGCTAAAATTGTTGCGTAATTTGGGATAAACCGTCGATAATATCCTGCCAACCCTAAAATTGAACGTAATTGTTTAACTGTTGCAAGGATGGGCCAGTTTTGTATCGTAGCTATTTTATCGGTTGTTCGTTGGACTCGATTTTTAGAAATAATATGTACTAGAAATTCGATGGAGGGAACGCCAAAAGAGCATTTACTTTTTTTTGACAAATATGGTGTTTTCTTTCAAAAGTGTGAAAACTATTTTCAAATGGTTTACATGGGAATTGATATCCGGGCTATATACTCGGATGTCGTTGAAGAATATCACAATGAACTTCCGTAAGTAATCCTTAAAAATGAAATTCATTAACGATTGGAAAGTTGCCGGTGCATTAGCTAATCTGAAGGGCATAACAATATATTCATAAAGACCATGATGAGTTCAAAAAGCTGTTTTTGATATGTCATCTGGATGCATCCGCACCTGATGATACCCGGACTGTAAATCTAATTTATAAAATATGGTGGCACTATGAAGTTCAGCTAACAACTCATCGATGGTTGGCATTGGGTAGGAATCCTTTAAAGTGATTGCGTTTAGGGCTCTATAATCCACGCATAGTCTCCAAGTACCATTTTTTTTAAACTAAGAGGACTGGTGAACTATATGGTGAGCAACTTGGCCTAATAAGTCCATTTTTAAGTAATTCGGTTATCAATTTTTCTATTTCAGTTTTTTGTACATGAGGGTACCTATAGGATCGCGCTTTTGAAATTAGTCCGGGTGTTGTTAGGTTAATTCTATGATCCTGAGGTCGTTGAGGTGGAAGGTTCTGAGGTATGGAAAAAAAGTGATTCGTATTTACTTAATAATGTATTAATCTGTATAGACGTACTATTGAGTTGTGGTGTATCGACCTCGGTGTGAATGAAACACAAGGCCAAGGCCGAGATTGAGTTTTGTTTTCGGGTTTTGTTGAGTTGGGTATTTGAGATGACATCGGTATCAAAATGTGTTAGTCCGTATAAAGTAATCTTGGTGGTTCCCCGTGTGAATGACATCTCTTTGGTAGCAAAATTTGTTGTTATTGGACCTAGAGTCTCCATCCAGTCATATCCTAATAATAGGTCAGCCCCCTTTAGGTCTATGACAAATAAAATAATTTGGAAAATATGGCCCTGAATTTCTATTTCTGTTGTACATTTCCCTGAACAAGACAATTTTGCTCCATTACCAACTGATACTGAGAAGGGCTTAATGACACTTATTCGAAGGTTGGAGAACTTGACGGTTTTGGGTGAAATAAAGTTATTCGTGCTACCACCCATCAATTAAAATGTGGCAATTAAACTTGTTATTAATTGTGCCCATAATACGAAAAGATCTGGAACAGTAGGAACCAATAAAGGCATTAAATGTTATGGTAGAGGAGGGTTGATCAGGGGGAGTGTCAGATTCATCAGAGGAATCTGTTTCGTGTTGGTGTTCTTCCATTATATAAAGGCATGCCCGATTTTTACATTTGTGACCTGGGAAGAATTTGTCGTCGCAAGTATAACAAAGGCCTTTATGCCGTTTAAGTTGCAGTTCTTCAGGAGATAGTCGCTTGTACTGGGGTCGTGGCGGTGTTTTATTATTAGATATTGTAATTTGTCGGTTGACATTTGTTCGTGTGTATGTCTTTTGTAGGTGAGTATTGTCAGCATCTTGTTCCTCGTAAAGACGGGCTAGTTTAAAAGCATGGTGAGGGGTGTGTGGGTTTTGTGCAATGACTTGTCGTTTAATCTGTGGTTGTAAACCTGATACAAATGTATTTATCAAAAAGGTTGGACCATAATCTGGTATTTGGGATGATAACTCCTCAAATTGGTCTTGGTAATCAGCTACCGAGCCAGTTTGAGTAAGCTTGGTGATCCTTCCCATTGGTTCTTCATAATCAGAAGGTCCAAATCGATCATGAATTGCTTTGTTAAACATATTCCAATCGTATGGAAAATTAGATCTTATTAATCCCTGAAACCATCTAGAAGCTGGTTTGTTCAAATGTAAAGAGGCAATAAAAACAAATTCATTTGGAGCGGTCAGATTATACCTGAAGTATGATTCCGCTTGGTATAGCCAATCAGTAGGATCTCCTTTGGAGAATCGTGGAAAATTAAGACTAACGTGGTTCTGGGACGGCTGTCCTGAAGCTTGAAAATACTGTTTGTCAGGGTAATTGGTCCTATAATCGTCATGGTGACCATACGGATTAAAAATCGGTGGCGGAAAAACTGCTGATGGAAATTGGAATCCTAGTCTGGGAAACTGAGATCCTGGCGGTGGAAAAACTGGAGGATCATATGGGTATTGGTCTTGCTGGGTTTGTCGTCCAAATGACATTTGGTCTGGCCTGTCTTCATGTTGAAAACAAGCATTATTGTACGTGCGTGGATATATTAATTCTTGTCCTTGTAAATTTCTTCAAGATGAAATGATATTCTGGTGATCATATGAGGGAAAGTTTTGCTGAATCGTGATTCTTGAAACTGCCCCATAGATGATTGCATAGGGTGTCTTGCATGATCAAGACCCGGTGGTGGGTTGCCCGATGAGGAGACGCCTGGGGACCCGAGCACTTCATGGCGGCCTGGCTGTGATGAAGTGCCTGGGTCAAAATTCTGAGTCGGGAACCGTTGTGCTCGATTCCCTATGCCGGCCGGATCTGAGGGTATGGCAAGAAGAGTAATCGAACGTTGGATTTCTGTGAGTCTTTGGTCGATATCCTGTTGAACACCTAAAAGATCACGTTTGAGATCCTCCCGTACTGCTGAAATGTTGGCGTCGAGAACTTCTTGACGAGTTTCTAGTTCATTGAGGAGTTTGTCGCGCAGATCCTGGTGGCTGGAGGCCTTGACGGCCTTCTCCTTTCTCTTAGAAGCACTTCCGGTCATCTTGCTGAATGAAGACGACGGAGATCTCAACGAGAGCACCAATTGTTACCACCTCCTGCAGGGATCGCCGGAGGCCCTGCTCTAGAGGAGGACACAAGTCATAAACTATTCTTAAGCTAATCAAAATCTACCAAGTATCTTCATTAAAAACTTAATTAGGTTTACATCTGTTTTTATATCCTTTCACATATATCCGTTACAGTAAAAGAGCCGCTAGGCTTAAAAGCTATAATCAGGACACTTCTGGAAGACTCTTGATAGCCGTTGGATTGGCATCCTCCAGCTCATCTGGCCTATATCCACTGGATAATTTAATGTCCTCTGTTGTAATCATCTGGGCCGTCCGCTGCTTTGTGATCCCGATCATGGCCATTAGAAATTGTGTAGCGGAGTAGTACCGCTACAGCCCTGCTCTTCAAATGCAGCCAAGATTACGTTGTCTTCACCTCCAATGTCATGGTGAATGCCTACTTGAAAATGGAGTTCGCTGAGTGCGCCGAGCAGGTGTTCGAACGAATGCCTGAGAGAGATGTGGTGCTCTGAAACTCCATGGTCAATGGTTTCGCCCAAATGGGGCGGTTTCCGAATGCGAAGTAGTATTTCAACAGAATGATGAAAGTAGGCTTCATCCCCAGCGGGTTTCCGATGACCGGAATTCTATCGGTGTTCACTTCCATGGCTGATCTGAATGGCAACAGAAAGATTCATGCCTTCGTCCAGAAGATCGGATACAATTCCGACACGGCAATCCCTAATTCGCTAATCGACCTTTACGGAAAATAACATGCGACGGATGAAGCATCGGAGATCTTTGATTCCATGCCTGAGAGATATCTTCTCAGGGAACTCCATAATCTCCGCTTTCGAGCACTCCGCCAACCACTCCAAGGCTCTCCAGATCTTCAGCCAGATTCCATCACCATGGCCGCCGTCCTCCCCGCTTGTTCGCAGGCGGCGACACTGGCAGGACTCCTCATGAACAATGCCGCCGACTGTTCGGCCAAATACCTTTTTTTTCCTTTTCACGAACAATGTCGCCGGCTCAACAAATTGAGATCACATCAAGGAAACCTATAATGAAGCATAATCCAGCCAAAAAGTACTTGACAAGAGTTGTGGTTAACAATGGGGCGGCAAGCCAAAAATAAGGTTGCGGTTAAAAATTTTTTAATTTTTGGGTTGCGGTGAACATTGGGGTGCGACAAGCCAAAATCAGGTTGCGGTTAACAATCGCCTATTTAGATACCTTGCTTTACCTTGGTCAAATCAAACTAGGAATATATTTAGGCGATTGTTAACATCAATCCGGTTTTGGCTATTCACATCTCATTGTTAACCGCAACCCGAAAATATAACTGCATCCCATTTTTTTCATGCCGCACCCCGATATTTTGTTTGATGCACTCGCAAATATCTCTTAGTGGTGTGCGTGAGACAGCTAATAGAGTAGTGTTGGGCGATGATTTTTCTCAGGTATTATACTTTTATAGTACCCGAAAATATCTGCGTAGGGCTGTGATATCGAGTCGAGTCCAGATTCTTCCAATCAGAAAATCTAGAACGAAAAAGCCATTTGATATATTTTCTCCATTTTTAGGTTTGGGTACCTGAAAAAATCACTGTTAACTGGAGAGGAAGGTGGCGCGAGGAAGATGCAACAGGTGGGAGCGTCAGTGCTAGTAGGGGAGATAGGAGCGGCTCGACGAAGAGGGGGACACGGCGCCGACGGAAGGAGCACGCTGGAAGGAGCGCCGACTTGTTAACAGGAGAGGAAGATGGCGCGGGAAAGATGTCGGAGACGGGAGCAGCTCGGCGAAGAGAAAGACGGGTGCGGTTTCCGCAAAATGGGGAAGATGGGATGCGAGTAAAGTTTTAGAAAAAAAATTTAAAATAAAATGGGGTGCGGATAGCCATATGAGAGATGCGGTTACCAATCGCCTATATTTATTTGTGCGTGAGCAGTGTCTATTGTTTGCATCTCTCGTAAGTTTACAAAATTACAGGTCACACCCATGTTGTTGAATATATTAAATGTGTCTATATATGCCCATCCATAAGACCCAATTTCTTGGCCCATTTAGCTCACTTCTTTAGTTCCACGTCTCCTATATGTAAAGATGGTTGCTCCCATTCATGTATTTATACCTCCTTATAGGAATGAATAAAGAAAAAGCCGATCTCATCTGCAGTTGTTTGCATGTCTCGCTTGCTCACTCAAGTGTCAGTTCAAGATCGCCTGCTCGTTGTTCGCCGGTCGCCCATAGTTGAATGCCACCCGCAGCTACTCGCCGAGCTTGCTTGCTCACTCAACTGTCAGTTCAAGCTCACCTGATCACCAAAATCGTAAACTCGTCTGCTCAAGGTCGCCTGCCAGCGCGACTGGAAGCTCAAGTAGCTCAAGCTCGCCTGCTTGAGGTTGCCCGCAACCACCTATCGAGCTCGCCTGCTCACCAAGGTCGCCAGCTCGAGGTTGCCCGCAACCATCTATCAAGCTCGCCTGCCCGCCAAGGTCGCCAGCCATCTATCGAGCTCGCCTACCCGCCAAGGTCCTTCGCCTTATATTTAAAAATGCGGCAATAAATATTATGTTGATTTTGTTGATAATTATTCTCAATTTATTTGACTTTATTTACTAAATGCAAAATCTGATGTATTCTCTAAATAGGTTGAGTTCACCTCTATGGTCGCAACTCAATTCTCTTGCAAAATCAAAACTCTGTGTACTGATTCTGAGAGCGAATACCTCGCTCACATGTTTCGACAGTTCCTTCTATCTCAAGGAACTCTCGAACAATACTCATGCCCTCGGACTCATCAACAACATGAGATTGCAGAAAGACGTCATAGACACATTATGGAGGTTGCTCGGTCTCTCCTCTCACATCTTCTATTCTTGTTCAGTTCTGGGGTGAAGCAGTTCACACTAGTGTATTCTTAATAAATAGAATACCAACTTCAAACCTACAGAACATATCTTCGTATGAACGTCTTCATAATAAGCCCATTTTTGTACTCATTCTCGAGAGCCTTTGGTTGCACAAGTTTTGTTCAGGTTCCAACAATAGAACATGACAAGCTGTCTCCCCGTTCAGTTGCATGTGTCTTCCATGGCTATAATTCTTACCACAAAGGCTATAGATGCTACGATCCTGTGGCTAGACGCATGCACATATCCTGTCCTGTGGTCTTTCTTGAACATCTCCCATATTATGCTCTTCCTAATCCTTCTATACCTCTACCATCCTGTACCCCAGAAGATCTGGTATTCCTTGATCGCATGCCAACGTCCACTTCTCATATCTTTCTAACACATTTCTTCTTCCTCTAGACACCAATAATATTCCTCCATCTCCAGTGCTTCGTTGTTCTACTTGACCACACAAACCTCTGAACCATCTTAGCCTGCTCTCTTCTCATACTCCTGCCCATCATGCTTTCCTCTTTGTTATGTCAAGTCATCGGGAGCCCCAGACATACCAAGAGGCTGCATTTATACCTGTATGGCAGAACAATATGAAAGAAGAGTTGTTTGCTCTACATAATACCAGAACATGGGCCATAGTCTCTCTACCTCGGAGTAGTCAACCCATCACCTATAAATGAGTCTATAAAATCAAAACACTAGCTTATGGAACTATTGACATATATAAGGCTCGCCTCGTCGACCATGGTTTCAAACAACAACCTAGCATTGTCTATAATGAGACATTTGCGTCAGTTGACAAAATGACTATCATTCGCACTATCCTTGTCAATGCTGCCACCCACTCATGGAATCTCTCTCAAGGGGATGTCAAGAATGTTTTTCTTCATGATGACTTTTCCGAAAATGTTTAAATGACACCACCACCAGGGGTCACCCGCTCAGTTGGTCAAGTGTGCCACCTTCACAAGGCTCTTTATGGACTCAAACAAGCCCCTCATACATGGTTTTTCAAGTTCACTACTGCCATCCTGTCAGCCGGATTTTCTGCAAATCTCTCAGATCCAGCCTTATTCACACATTCATCGGGAACTATCTTGTTGTTGTACGTTGATGACATGATTGTACAACCCCGTATCCGGCGAGTAGGGTCGGCAGGAGTCAGACCGGCCGGATCAAGCAACCCAAGCCCCGGGCGAGCACCCCAGGGGCCAGAGCTAGGCAGCCCCCTGCTCGCCCAGGCGAGGTGGAATCATCGGGGGGCGAGTGAAGCTGGAAGGCTCGCACTCGCCCCAGGATACTCGACAATGCAAGGGGCGAGTGGGGCAGGCCGGGCCTCCACTCGCCCAGGACCAAAGGGAGGCGGCGAGCGCCAGTTACATCGAACTCTCGCCGCCCCAGGCGAGTGGAGGGTTCAGAGGGCCACTCGCCCAATTCTGTGATGTTTTTTACCATTTTGCCCCACTGTCCTACCCATAGCCTTCCAGAACAACGAAGTTACGCTGTTGGCAGGTCAACCTGTACTGCACATAGCTGTTTGAAACAGCGGAGGTTGGCTATTTGTTGGCCGTTTTCAAAATTCTATAAATAAGACCCACGGGGTACCTCAGAAGGCATGCTTACCTCTCCCCCGGTCTTCTAGCGCTTTCTGAGGTAGCCTTAACTCGGCATTTGGCTAGGGAGGGGAAGCGCTCTAAAATCTTCCGGGTGTGTGGTGGGTCCACGTCGAGCCCTTGGGTCTGTCCCCTGTTCTTTTTGCTTAGTTGTTCAACTCGCAGGAGAGAAGTGTGCGATCACCCCTTCCCCAAGGGTGAACTCCATAGAGACCGAGTTCTTGGTTTCAACATTTTGGTGCGTTGAGCGTGGAACGTGGTCAACACCGAAAATCTTGAGCAAGCTCGATGACTGGAGGAGAAGGGCAAGGTTCAGGCGGGGCCAACTCGCCACCCCCACCTCCCCCTCTCGCCATTGTTGGCATGTTGGACAAGTTCAGGCAGGAGATGCGGAGTCTCATCATGTTCGCACTCGGCACTTGCGCCGAGTGCTCGACACCAGCGGTTCCAGTAGTCGCCGCCCCAGCCTTGGGCGAGGACGCGCCCGGCAGGCGAGCCGGGAAGGAGGTAGGAGACAGAGGAGGCGAGCGCGAGCTTCAGCGGCGCTTGTTCTTCCCCAGCTCGGCATCTGAAGGCCGGTTCAGCAAGATGGGGGGGGGGGGCGAGATCCCCCTACTCTCCCAGCAGAGGGGGCAGCCCCTTCAGCGTGTTTGTTTCATCAGCCCCAGTTCCAGAGGGTTTCCGGGAGCCTGAGATGTCCTATTACACCGGGAAGGGCAACCCGGTCCAGCACGTCCAGTGGTTTGAGGACGTGGTCTCGATCCGACAGATGTCGGATGAGTTCAAGTGCAGACTCTTCGTCATCACCCCCAAGGAGAAGGCAAGAGATTGGTTCCACCAGCTTCCGGCCGGCTCCGTCTACTATTTTGAGGACCTGCGTCTGGGGTTCATATTGAGATTCACCACTTCAAAAAAAAGGAAGGAGTCCGAGTCTCTGTTCCGCGCCAAGGAGGGAGTGAACGAGACCTTGGGGAGCTACTTGGACCGGTTACAGGAGGAGGTTCTCCAAGTACAGGAGATGTCAGGGCATACCATGATGGTAGCCTTCACCCTTGGGCTTCAGCCGGGGTTCTTTGGAATGGAGTTGAAGAGGACGCCTCCAGCGTCCTTTGAAGCACTAATGGAGAGAGCGACAAAGGAGGTAGACATGGAGGAATCGAACCCGGAGTTTGCCCAGAAGCTGGCCAGGTGGGCCACGGAGGAGGAGGAGCCAAGAGGCGGCAAAGGTCAGGAGGAGAGGAGAGCTGAGCCCCGACAGAGGGAACAACAGCAACAACAACAGCCCAGGTGGGGGCGTCAGGAGCCGAACTATCGGCTGGGTTGGAGGCCGGAGTGGCAGGACCATGGGCCGCAGAGAGGTTTCCATGGAGACAACCGTCAGGGGGGTCAGGGCCAGTTTCATCCTCCAGGTTGGAGGCAAGTCCAGAGACCCCCTCTCCCCGATCAAAATCAGGCTATGGTTATAACCATGGGGAAAGGAGGAGAGGTGAACGGAGGAGAAGGGAAGCCAGGGTGGAGCTACCCTATTGTGACTTCCACCAGGAGGAGGGGCACGCTACAACCACGTGCATGGAGTTCCTCGAGGTAAGAGGAAACAGGGAGCAGCAAGGCCGCCAGGAAGTGCGGATTGAGGAGGTGCTGCCTAGGGCAGAGGAGGACAGGGCTGATGTTGTAGCCCGAGGTGGGATCAGAGTGATCCACGGGGGGGGGGGGGGGGGGGGGGGGGGGGGCTTCCCGATAGGCGAGTCTCCATGCCATGCACCGCCGGAGCGTTGGCTCCACGTCCCAAACTCCACCCCCGGATGAAAAGATCACCTTCTCGAGGAAGGACATGTCGGATCATGAGGATCCCTTTTGCGATGCGCTGGTCATTCAGACAGCCATCGGAAATTTCATTGTCTCCCGAATCCTCATCGATAACGGGAGTTCAGTCAACATCATCTTCAAGAAGGCATTCGACGCGATGAAAGTAGAGGCCAATAGGGTGCTGGCCTCGAATGGACCTCTGTTCGGATTTTCCGGGGAGAGGAAGGAGGTGGAAGGAGGAGTGAGACTACATGTTACTCTGGGGGGGGGGGGGCAGTCCCGTACTTGCAGGTTTGTCATCGTGGACGCCCCCAGCAGCTACAACGCCATCTTCAGACGACCCCTCATCAGCGTCTTCCGCTGTGTCCCTTCATCCTTCCATCAGTGCTTGAAGTTCAACGCTGACGGGATCCAGGTCCGGGGAGACCCCAAGGTGGCGAGGGAGTGCTACGTCACGGCGGCAAATTCCATTTCTTGGCAGGAGGGGACCGAGGAGATGGAGAGGAAGATGGAGGAGCTGTCCGGGCCGGAGGCCGGAGAAGAGGTGATGGAAGCAAGGTAGTCAGGATCGAGATCCTAGATGAGATCGTTTCGAGGTAGGATCGAATCTGATAGTAGAGTTGGATCGAGGATCGCTTTATAAAATTATGATCGATTTACAAAATCTGGATCGTAGGATCGTAAGATCCTATGATCTGAATCGCGATCCTGACAACCTTGGATGGAAGTGGAGGAAGAAGTCCGCGCCCAGGTAGTGGCGGCAGAAGCTGTTCTGGAATAGCCGGCCGAGGCAATGGTCGTGGAAGAAGCGAAGGCCCTTGTCCCAGGAGAGGGGGACGTTGGTGAATGGGGAGAGCAGTCAAGGCTGGAGGCTACAGAAGAGATCGTGGAGATGGAAGTTCTCACCCAGGGAGGCAGGGTGGAGAAGGTTCGCATCAGCGGGGGGGCTGACCTCGGAGGACCAGGACAGGATGCTGGAGTGCATCCAAAAAAATGTACACGTCTTCGCATGGAGCGCGACAGAGATATCATGGATCGATGCAGACGTTGCCTGCCACCGCCTCAACCTGGACCCGGAGGCCCGCCCTATCCAGCAGAAGAAGAGGTCCGACACGGACAAGCTGGTTGAGCCCATCAGGGAGGAGGTGGCCAAACTCCTTAAGGTCAGCTTTGTACCCGAAATACAATACCCCGGCTGGGTCTCAAATGTAGTCATGGTTAAAAAGGGAGATGGCTGGTGGCGTATGCGTGTTGATTTCTCTTTGCTTAATAAATCATGCCCTAATGATTATTATCCCTTGCCTCAGATCAACACATTGGTTGACTCAACCGTCGATTTTCCTGTAATGAGTTTTTTGGATGCATTTTCAGATTACCACCAAAATGATGCTCTTTGGGCTGAAAAATGATGCCCTTTGGGCAGAAAAATGCTGGGGCGACGTACCAAAAGAAGATGGACAGGGTCTTCCGAGAACAAAATAGAAGGAACCTGGAGGTGTATGTAGATGATCTTATGATCAAGAGTCGAGACGTGGACTCTCACCTCCAGGACCTGAAGGAAACCTTCACCACCTTGCGCAAGTACAAGATGAGGCTGAACCCCCTGAAGTGCGTCTTCAGAGCAAGCATGGGGAAGTTCTTGGGCCATCTCCTTACCCCCGCAGGGGTCGAACCCAATCCTGACAAGGTCTGAGCGATCATGGAATTGGGATCGCCTCGGATTGCAAAGAAGGTGCAACGACTGACGGGCAAGCTGGCAGGGTTGGGCAGGTTCCTTTCCCGGGCAGGGGAGAAGTGCTCCCCCTTCTTCAAAACATGGGGAGGGGGGGCAGAAGTTCGAGTGGACCGAGGAGTGCGAGAAGCCGTTCCAAGCGTTGAAGAGGCAGTTGACCCAGACTCCGCTCCTACAAGAGCCGAAGGAAGGGGAAGACCCGTCCCTATACCTTGGAGTGGGAGGCGAGGCCCTGAGCTCTGTCCTGGTTCGGGAAGAGGGGAAGAGGCAGCTGCCAATATACTATGTAAGCCGGGTCCTGAGAAAGGCAGAGCTCTGTTATCCCAACTTGGAAACGCTGGCCTTTGCTCTGGTCATCTCGGCTCGGAGGCTCTGACCCTATTTCCAGGCACACTCCATCCGAGTGGTGACTGATCATCCCCTCCGCAACATCTTCGAGGGAGTGGTGTATTCAGGCAGGTTGGCAAAATGGTCGGTGGAGTTGAGCGAGTTCGATATTTCTTTTGTCCCCCGCCTCTCAATTAAGGCGCAAGCGATGGACGACTTTCTGGCCGATTACGTGGTCGAGGGGGCAGAGGCGGACCTCACCCGCCCAGTTCCTTGGAAGGTGATGGTGGATGGTGCCTCAGGTAAGCATTCCTTGGGGGTGGGGGTGATCTTGGAAATCCCCCAAGAAACGAAGATAGAGCAAACAATAGTTGTCCATTTTTCTATTACTAACAATCAGGCCGAGTACGAGGCGGTGATTGCAGGGCTGCGTCTGGCCATGGAACTGGGAGTGCTTGACGTGGAGGTCCTCACTGACTCCATGGTGGTGGCTTCCCAGATCAATGAGGAGTTTGAGGCAAGGGAGTCTACCCTTCAGTTATACTTAGCAAAGGTGAAGGGGGTCATCAACATGTTCCAGACATTTTCCATCCGACACGTGCCCAGGGAAGAAAACGAACAGGTTGATTAGCTAGCAAAGCATGGTCCCGGGGTGGGGGGTACCATCACTGACCTATTCTGCCCTTCCATCGAAGAGGGAGAATTGATGGAGGTGGATCAACACCCCTCGTGGATGGACCCTTTCACGTTCCTTTCCACAGGGGAGTATCCGGAGGGGATGGACAAAAAGAAGTTCAAGTACAAGTCAGCATACTATCTCATCTGTGATGGGCAGTTGTATCGGAAGACTCTCTCAGGATTGTTGGCTTGTTGTGTGGTTGAGAGGGAGGTCCAGAGAGTCTTGGAAGAGGTCCACTCCGGGGAGTGTGGGAGCCACTCCGGGAGTCGGACCCTGAAAGGAAGGATTGTCAGGCAAGGGTACTTCTGGCCCACCCCGGGCCACAACGCTGCAGAGTTCACGAAAAAGTGCCACAAGTGTCAGTTGTTTGCCCCCCTCCAACTGCAACCAGCCCAGCGCCTCAGAAGCATCATATCCCCCCTGGCCCTTTGTCATCTGGGGAATGGATTTGGTAGGACCATTCCTCCAGGCCAGCGGACAGAGGAGGTTCCTATTAGTAATGATCGATTATTTTTCTAAGTGGTTAGAAGTGAAGACACTGGGTAAGGTGACCTCCCAAGTAATCAAAAACTTTGTGTGTGTGTGGGGGGGGGGGGAGATCATCTGTAGGCATGGGTTACCCCAGGCCATCGTCACGGATAACAGGCCTCAATTTGTCAGCATCGAGTTCATCAGTTTCTGTGGGCAGCTCGGGATTGATCTCAGGTTCGCGTCAGTCCATCACCCCAGGAGCAACGGACAGGTGGAGGCGGCGAACAAGATCATTGTGAACCTCCTGAAGAAGAAAGTTGAGAACTTGAAGGGGAGCTGGGTGGAGAAGCTTCCCTCGGTCCTCTGGGCTCTGAGGACCACCCCCAACACGGCCACAGGGGAGACCCCCTTCAAGCTCTCTCATGGCTGCGAAGCAGTGCTTCCCATAAAATTTGAAGTCCAAACACCTCGAGTGGCAGAGGCCCATGAAGGCAGGGAGGAATGGAGAGCCGAGAACGAGGAGGAATTGTGGCTCTTCCTAGACATGATAAAGGAGCTGCGTGACCTGTCCGCCATCCGGCAAGAAGAGGTCAAGCGGCGGATGGCTAAGTATTTTAACAAGCACGTCCGGATCAATCAGTTCGCGGAAGGGGACTTGGTACTGAAAAAGGTGGATGCGACAGGGAGGTCAGCCGCTGTCGGAAAGCTCAACACCAACTGGGAAAGCCCGTATATTGTCCAGGAAGCTCTAAGGTCAGGGGGGTACCATCTCCGAAATGTAGAGGGCGAGACCCTAAGTCACACCTGCAGTGGTGATGACTCGAAGCGCTTCTATACGTGAAAATATGTACGTCCACTTCTTCAATAAATATGAAATCTTTTGATGCTCCAACCTTTTGGCAGATCAAGTTTGTTATTTGCAAAGCTAAGTCTTGAGACGCTCTCGCTGCCAGGCTTCCGCCTAGCTGGCAGGGCCGGGGAGTGATGACAAGTACTCTCGCTCTGGGGTTAGGTCCCGAGACGCTCCCACTGTAAGGCTCCCACCTAGCTGGCAGGGCCCGGGCCTCGAGTGACGTCGTTATGACCATGGAGGGCTGAGCCCGGAGGATGTTCAACACCCGCCATCAGGCTTTCACTTAGCTGATTGAGCCGGTAGTAGCACCCAGGGGTTGGGCAAAGGAAAATATTCTCGCTCTGGGGTTAGGTCCCGAGACGCTCCCGCTGTGAGGCTCCCATCTATCTGACAGGGTCTGAGCCTCGAGTGACGTCGTTATGACCCTGGAGGGCTAAGCCCAGAGTATGTTCAACACCCGCCATCAGGCTTTCACTTAGCTGATTGTGCCGGTGGTAGCAGCCGGGGTTTGGACAAAGGAAAGTATTCTCTCTCTGGGGTTAGGTCTTGAGACGCTCCCGCTGTCAGGCTCCCACCTAGCTGACAGGGCCCGGGCCTCGAGTGACGTCGTTATGACCCTGGAGCGCTGAGCCCGGAGGATGTTCAACACCCGCCATCAGGCTTTCACTTAGTTGATTGGGCCGGTGGTAGCACCCGGGGGTTGGGCAAAGGAAAGTATTCTCGCTCTGGGGTTAGGTCTTGAGATGCTCCCGCTGTCAGGCTCCCACCTAGCTGACAGGGTCCGGGTCTCGAGTGACGTCGTTATGACCCTAGAGGGCTGAGCCCGGAGGATGTTCAACACCCGCCATCAGGCTTTCACTTAGCTGATTGGGCCGGTGGTAGCACCTGGGGGTTGGGCAAAGGAAAGTATTCTCGCTCTGGGGTTAGGTCCCGAGACGCTCCCGTTGTCAGGCTCCCACCTAGCTGACAGGGCCCGGGCCTCGAGTGACGTCGTTATGACCCTAGAGGGCTGAGCCCGGAGGATGTTCAACACCCGCCATCAGGCTTTCACTTAGCTGATTGGGCCGGTGGTAGCACCTGGGGGTTGGGCAAAGGAAAGTATTCTCGCTCTGGGGTTATGTCCCGAGACGTTCCCGCTGTCAGGCTCCCACCTAGCTGACAGGGCCCGGACCTCGAGTGACGTCGTTATGACCCTGCAGGGCTGAGCCCGGAGGATGTTCAACACCCGCCATCAGGCTTTCACTTAGCTGATTGGGCCGGTGGTAGCACCCGGGGGTTGGGCAAAGGAAAGTATTCTCGCTCTGGGGTTATGTCCCGAGACGCTCCCGCTGTCAGGCTCCCACCTAGTTGGTAGGGCTCGGGCCTCGAGTGACGTCGTTATGACCCTGGAGGGCTGAGCCCAGAGGATGTTCAACATCCGCCATCAGGCTTTCACTTAGCTGATTGGGCTGGTGGTAGCACCCGGAGCCTGACCACAGAAAGTAACAGTGGGCGAGCAGATCAGTCAAAGGGGGCGAGCTGGGGTCGCTCTTGACAACTACGTCCTACCCTCCAGAATAAGGGGAGAAGAATCCTCTCAGGCGAGTTGGGACTCGCGGGCTTAGCTCGGCAAATAGTTCGGGCCTATTATCGTGGACAACCAGAGCAAGGCATGGTAAAGGGGTGGCGAGCCGAGTCCTCGACATTTGCTGAAGAAGGCGAGCTCCGGCGGTGCATTCCACCCCTTTCAGGTTTTACTCGTGAATTTTTAACAATTTTAGTTTGACATTGGCAAGAGAGGAGGCAGCTCGCGAGCGAGCTGGATGGTGGCGAGCCCAGCACGGCTAGTGGTCCTCCTCTGGATTGCCTAGGGCTGGCGAGCTCTCAAGGTCTACTCGCGGGTACGAATCCTAATGCATTCTAACGACAAGTTCCATCCTAGCGAGGCCGCCTAAGAAGGAGAGCTCGAAGGCGGGTACGTCGCAGCAAGTAAGTTCAGGAAAAAGAAGATAGAAAAAATGATAGTAGAATCCATGTCAAAACCATTTTTCATTATATAAAATGTTGTTACAAAAGGGGAGCTCGCCTCAGAGAGGTTACAAAGGGGGGGGGGGGGGGAAGGAATTACAGAAAAAGGAAAAGAAGGGGGTGTGAGTCAGCTCTCGCCTCCCCCCTTCCCCAGACGGGCGGTCCTCGCCCTCTCCCCTGGACGGATGATCCTCCTTGTAGTCTTTGTCCTTCCCAAAAAGCAAGTCGAAGTTGTCCTCCTTGCTGTGCGGAGTAGACAGGAACAGACTCGACATAAGATCCCGGGCCGTGATCTCATCGCAGCCCTCCACCAGCACCCCGTGTCCGTCATGATTTGCCAAGAGCATTCGGCGGACTCGATCGAATTGACCCGCAGCCGCTCGACAACCTCAGTCTCGCCGAAGACCGTCGTCCTCTTGAACGGGAAGGGGGGCTCGCTGCGGCCCGGGGGGAGGAGGGCTTTCGCCTGGCGGATGATCTCGCCATGGAGTCCTTTGTTCTTCTCCTTCAACACCCCGTTCTCCTCCTCCAGCCCGGGGACGCGAGCCTCCAGCTCGGCGGCGCGAGCACACAGCTGGTTGTTCTCCTCTTCCAGCCCGATGGTGCGAGCCCGCAGCTCGCTAGCGGCCTTGGCATCCTGTGAAACAAAAGGGGGCATACAGTTTAGAAACAGGAAGTGCGGGAAGCGAATTCAAAAAAGAAGAGAGGGAAATATTCAATAAGCGCGAGCTGAGGGGGCCGGAGGCGAGCGTTGGTAGGCTCAATAATGGAGCCGTTTCTACCGAACCCGGCGTCGCGTCTCCGTCCCCGCAGGTCGGCGCGAGTTGTGGAGCTCGCGGATCCGCCCCAAGTTCCTCTGGACGATCTAGGGGTTCTCATCGAACTGGTCCAAAAGCGGAGAAGGAGACATCGCCTCGCCTGTCGGGCTGCCCCTCACCTCGTCCGCGAGCCGCACGTAGTCATGCTGCAACGCCTCATTGTCCTCCTGAACCTTGCGCAGCCTGCGCACCAGCTTCTTGAAGATCCCGATTCCCCGCCTCGTCAGCTCGCCGTTCTCCATCTCGGAACCAAGGAAGGAGTCTAGTGAGCTTGGGGAAGGGAGAGGCGAGTAGCGGGTTGGCCCCGAAGATCCGTCAGCCTCAGACTGACTGGGAAGAGCTGCAAAGGCATTCAGTCAAGTGTCAGTACGAAATGCGAGTACTCCAGGAGAATCACGCGAGAGAAATCGGTGGAAGTCAAAATTTACCTTGCGAGCTCGGCGCCCCTAAGGAAGTGCGGAGAGGGGGCAGGCTGAGGTTCTTGCCACGGCCCGGGCGATGAGTTTTTGGTGGGAGGAGGTCGAAGCCCGGAACGGGGATGACTTCAGCGCCTCCCCCCGAAGTTCCAGGAGCAGGAAGTTGCTGCTGAGAGGGGGTACGAGCCGGTGACTTCGGCTTCTGCGAGTCCAGCCCCGAGGTCCCAAAGGGGGGCGACTTGTCTCGCAGGCAAGCCTCCGGAGTTTTAGGCCGCGAGTTGTCGAGAGGGGTCCTAACTTGCGGCGTGGAGGCCTCGCCGTCATCTTGTTGGCTGCCCGGGTCGGCCGAAAGGTCGACGACGTCTTTACCCTTCTTCTCAGTGGCGGGCAGAGTGGAGGAGCCGGCCCCGTTTTCCAGGGTGGATTTCAGATCATTGAAGATGGGTTCAGCTGCCTTGAAAAGTGGTTTTGCCTTCTTGGCGGGGTTGGATTCTGCCAGGCCGCTCGGCGGGACGCTAAGGGAAACGTCGGTCAAGTCGGCAACGCGGGCAGAGGCGGCCTCGCGAGCTCGGGCAAGCCTCTCTTGGATCTCTTTGGAGATAGGCATCTCGACAAGGTTAGAGCAAAGGGAATGACAAAGGTCACCCAGGTATGCTGGCGTGTATATATAGCCGCAGGTGGACCCCACCCGAAGATCCCCTCTAGCTCCTGCCACAATCGCCAAATCCAGTGGGGTTGGATGACTCTTTCCAAGTTTGCATCAACCTCGAAAAGAGCGGAGATTGTGTACAACCCCGTATCCGGCGAGTAGGGTCGGTAGGAGCCAGACCGGCCGGATCAAGCAACCCAAGCCCCGGGTGAGCACCCCAGGGGCCAGAGCTCGGCAGCCCTCTGCTCGCCCAGGCGAGGTGGAATCATCGGGGGGCGAGTGAAGTTGGAAGGCTCGCACTCGTCCCAGGATACTCGTCAATGCAAGGGGCGAGAGCGGCAGGCCGGGCCCGCACTCGCCCAGGACCAAAGGGAGGCGGCGAGCACCAGTTACATCAAATACTCGCCGCCCCAGGCGAGTGGAGGCTTTAGAGGGACACCCGCCCAGTTCTGTGATGTTTTTAACCATTTTGCCCTCGATGACCTTCCCATAGCCTTCCAGAACAGCGGAGTTACGTTGTTGGCAGACCAACCTATACTGCACATAGCTATTTGAAACAGCGGAGGTTGGCTATTTGCAGACCGTTTTCAGAAATCTATAAATAGGACCCAAGGGGTACCTCAGAAGGCATGCTTACTTGTCCCCGGTCTTCTAAACCTTTCTGAGGTAGCCTTAGCTTGGCATTTGGCTAGGGAGGGGAAGCGCTCTAAGATCTTTCGGGTGTGTGGTGGGTCCTCCACGCCGAGCCCTTGGGTCTGTCCCCTATTCTTTTTCCTTAGTTGTTCAGCTCGCAGGAGAGAAGTAAGCGTGCGATCACCCCTTCCCCAACGGTGAACTCCACAGAGACCGAGTTCTCGGTTTCAACAATGATCGTCACGGGCGACAACTCAAGGCATATCCAACAAGTCAAGGACCACCTCAAGACTGAGTTTGAAATGAAAGATCTCGGACCCCTTCATTACTTCCTTGGTCTAGACATTGATCACACTACCGGGGGTTATCTTCTATCTTAACAAAAGTTCATAACTGAGATTCTTGATAGAGCTGCATTAACTGATGATCGTACTACTGCTACTCCACTTGAGCTAACTCTCAAGCTTAGTTCACAAGACGGAGAAACCCTACCTAATTCATCAAGATACCGACAACTGGTTGGAGTGCTGGTATATCTCACCATCAGTCGGTCAGACATCTCTCATGTCGTCCATATCATCAGCCAATTTGTGTATCAACCACAGAATACTCACAATGTTGCCCTTCTCCGCATCTTGTGTTATCTTCGTAGCACAATGACCAGATCCTTACTCTTCACATCCAACTCAACTCTAAATTTTCATGCCTATATTAATGTTGATTGGTCTGGTAATGTTTATGATCATAAATTCACCACCGGATAGAGCATTTTTCTTGACAATTCTTTGACTTATTGGAAATCCAAGAAACAAGATGGTATATCTCGTTCTAGTGCTGAACTTGTCAAACCAGACTCGCGGACTTTGCTTTAGGCCATATATTGTCTTCCTCAACACTCCCCCTGAGCAACATACCCAGGTGGTTGCTCCATATATATCACTTCTTGCAGATCACCATAAAGGAAGACATTTTTGACATCCAACCGAAACATCTCTCAGTCTCTGTTAACAACCACAGAGAAAAGGACACGGGTCGTGCTAATTCGAGCAACTGGGGAGAAGATATCAAAGAATTCCACGTCATAAGTATGAGTAAAGCCTTTGACAACTAGTCTAGCCTTATAGCGATCTATAATACCATCAGGATGATACTTGATGACAAAGACTCATCGACAACCAACCACATCTACTGTTGGAGTAGGGACAAGAGTTCAAGTACCCCTTTTGGTCAAGGTCTTTATTTTTTCAACATAACAACTTTCCAATGAGTAAGAGCAAGAGCCTCATGATAGGTAGCCGGGATGACAGTAGTCGAGAGAGCAAGAGCAAAGCGCTTTCCAGTTGGGGAAAGACGAGCATACGAGACAACATCACCAATAAAATGCTTGGTGTACGTCCAAACTCCCTTCCGTAGAGCAATCAGAAGATCAAGATCTGTCTTGTCTTCCGTACCGGATCCATCCGTCAGAGAGATTACTGGCCCGATCACTGTCAGCGAAGACTCCAAAGGTATAAAAATAGTATTGAGAGAAAGAGATGGTGAGACAGAAAGAGATGGTGAAACAGGAACTTGTGTGAGAAGAGCAGGAAGAGAAGGTACAAATAGAGGAGCAAAGGGAACAAGTATAGAAAGTGACTCACCAGTTGGTGAGAGAGTAGAAGAGTGAGGAAAAGTAAGTTGTATCTTCAAAGAAAGTGACATCAGCAGAAACATACTGTTTTCGAAGGAGATGATCAAAACAATGATATCCCTTCTGAGTCGGACAGTAACCAAGAAAGATGCAATTAATAGAGTGAGGAGAAAATTGGTCACGACCAGGAGAAGGAGAGTGAATACATGTCGTACATCCAAAGACATGTAGAGGTAAGGGAAATGACATGACTCCTGGATACATGATGGAGAACGGAGTTTTGCCATGAACAACTGAAGAGGGAATGCGGTTGATGAGATAACAAGAGAGAAGAACGACATGACCCCAATATGATCGGGGAATGTTCATCTGTGTGAGAAGGGTGCGAGCTACATCCAGGAGATGATGATATTTGAGTTCAGCAACACCATTATGCTAAGAAGTGTAAGGACAACTGATTTCATGAACAAAGTCATGATGCATGCAAAAATCCGAGAATTGATGACTAACATATTCATTAACATTATCAGTACGAAGAATTTAAAGTGGCACACCAAACTGAGTATGTATTTCATTATAAAACGTAGTGAACACTGAAAAAAAGTTCAGAATGATCTTGCAAGAGATACAACAAATTACATCTTGAGTAGTCATCAATAAAAATAACAAAATATAAATTTCCCCTACCAACAGACCTAGTAGGAGTAGGTCCTCATACATCAGAGTGAACAAGATCAAAGGGATGAGAAGAACTATGTCCTTGTCTTGTCGGATAGGAGGAGCGATGTTGTTTGGCAAGTTAGCAAGCTTCGCAGTTTAGAGAAGAGTTCTCTTGAGAAAGATCAGGTAGGAGTTGGTGTATGAGGCGAGGAGGATAACTAAGGCGAAGATGTCACTTGTGAAGAGAAGCAGAAGCGGAGAAAGTAGTAGCATTGTCGAGAAAAAGAGACCGTTGCTTTCAGTCACAGTAGCAATCATCTTCTTGGAGTGAGCATCCTGAAAGGAACAAGTAGTAGATGTAAAGGTAACCGTGCAGTTTAGTTGTTTGCATAAAGCATGAACATAGACCAAATTGCACGGAAAAACAGGGACATAAAGAGTGTCCTGAAGCTGTAGAGACGAAGTGACATGGACTGTATCAGTCTCGCACACAGGAGACGAAGTACCATCCGCAACAAAAACCGAAGGCAACCAGTTATGCTTGTCCAAAAAAGAGAACAACTGAGCATTGCATGTCATGTGATTAGTAGTTCCAGAGTCAATAAGCTACTTACCCTGAATAACCATATTGACACTTCCTTGAAGAGGAGACAAGGGATGTGGACTTTGTTGTGATATCACCCGCAGAAGGGCGAAGATGAGGATACTTTACACAACATCGATTCACAAGATGCCTGTCTTGCCGCAGTGAGAACAGAGATAGCGAGATGGACCACACCCACTAGAGCGACCCCCACGACCACTAGAATTACCGAAACAAGCCAGATGAGCAATGGTGTCGGGATGGGGTGGGGAGGCAAGCAAAGGACCCTGAAGAAGAGTAGTAACAACAGTGATGTGTGCAGCAGTAGCATCCAAAGTAGAAGAGTCAGTTTCTCCAAGAATTTGTTGTCCAATTATATCATAAGACTCTGGTAGGCGGAGAAGCTAACATATAACCAGAATTTCCTGCAAGTGTTTGTGTTGTTCAGCAAGATCAGAGGAAAAAGGGCGGTGCTGAAGAAGCTCGACACCAAGAGCCTGCACCTCCTCGTAAGCAACAACAGGAGCCAAGATGGGACGAGCAAAGAGATCAGCATACAACGTGTATATGCGTGAAGTTTGAGCTCCTTTAAAGTACAGAGCAGAGAGATGAGTCCATGCCTCCTTAACTGTCTCATCATGATGAATGACGAGCATGCACTCATCAAAAAGACTATTTGCAAGTCAACTTCTGACTAAAGCATCACTGACGTCCCAGTCATCAAAAGCAGCAGATCCCCGAGCAGGAGGGTCATCGGTAAGATGATGACGCTTGCACTGAGTGCGCAATAAGAACAAAAAATGCTCCAATCCGGATAATTTGGGTCAGTCGGCTTGGAAGCAGTCCCAAGATTACCGGAAGAAGTGTTAGCAGAGACTGCGGTCTGAAGATAGGGCGGCAGACAGGGTAGAAGAAGAGAGAGCCAGAGTCTTCATAGAGAAAACAGACAGAAACGCAAACCGCGCAAATAGAGAAAGAAACCACGAAGAGAGGAAGAAACAATGGATAGAGAAAGAAACCGTGGATGAAGAAGAAAGCGCGGATAAAAGAAGAAAGTGTGGATAGAGGAAGAAACCGTGCGGATAGAAAAAGAAATCGTAGATAGAAGAAGAAAACGCGGATAGAGAAAGAAACCACGCGGATAGAGAAAGAAACCACGCGAGTTCGCAAGATGCGAACAAAAAGAGTCTGCAAGAGGCGAACAAAGCTAGTTCGCAAGGAGACAAACTACACACAACAAAAGGCAAAGGGCTCAGCGGGCGGTTAGAAAACCGAAGTCCGCAGAAACCGCTGAAGAGCTCTGTAGGCGGTCAAAAAAAAGGAGACCGCAAGGATCGAGTTGTGCTCTGATACCATGTGAGAAAAGAGTCAAATAACAGAATTTTTATTGCTCAAAAACTTAACATTACACGAGTATGACCCCTTATTTATAGGGGAGAAGAGAGAGAAATAGAATACAACAAACGATGTGTGACTAATACACAACAGACGGACTGAGCGGATACAAAAAATACAGATTGCAGCAAGTAATATGGTTAGCTATGCTAACCTCCAATTGAAATCAGACCGCAACAGCATAAACCTATCCGCCAGACTTTCCTTTGCTCCACTAGAGATGCAGTCTCACTTGTCCTTCTCAAGGCAGCTTGACAGCTAAATCAAGAATGCCAGGACAAGGCCGCCACTGCAGTTCACCAGTCCGCCAAGAGTAGACCGCCACGACAAACTGCCAGGTCGCTAAGGGCAGACCGCCGGGACGCTAAGGGAAGTCCGCCAATGTTGTCCACCGGGCCGTTAAGGGCAGACCGCTACTGTAGACCGCCAGGCCGCTAAGGGCAGACCGCCACTGCTGACCGACAGGACACTAAGGGCGGACTGCCACTGCAGAACATCAGGACGCTAAGGGCAGACCGCCATTGCTTACCGCCAGGCCGCATATGGCAGACCGCCACTGCTTACCGCCATGCCGCAAAGGGCAGACCGCCAAGGCTAGAAGAGTTATAACAATAACATCCTGTTACTATACGAGTGTCTTATTTGTATGAATTTTTGCTTTCAATATTATAATAACATGATGTGAACTTATGCTCTTTAGGATTATAACATTGCGGAACTTTGTTATAGATTATTTTGTGATTTGCAGGAACTACTCGATGTACATTGTTGCTTTGACCCTCCACGCAGAGAAAAACCTAAACTAGGTGGCTTAAAGAATTATTGTCTTGCTTAAAATATCTGCATGTGATTTAATCCTTTATTGCTTAGTTTTGAGTTCACCGACGGTCCTTGCATGCGTGTTACATTTAGCAGTCAAGAAGAATAGAGTTATTTTTCCCACTTTACATTAAAATTGCATTTTAGTCGTGCACCCACCTAACATACCATGCATGATAATGGTTTAAGCTCATCTTGGTGAGGCACTTTTTGAGGAGAAAATCAAGTGTTTCGTGGAACCAAAGTGGATTATACATCCCCAGATGTTACATTGATTCTCGGTGTATTGATGCAGGTCAATATAGAGGCTTTTGGGGAAATGCAGCGATTTGTATTCTTCAATATCTAAACAGAACTCTTGACATCGGTTTGTTCTATGAGAAGAGAGGTCATCTCGAGGTTTAAGCGTTTGTAGATGCAGATCTCCATTTATTGCATGTTCTAGTGCACAGTTTGAGTATACCGTCGTGGTTCAAACAACTCAAAATTTGGTTTAAGTGGAATAGTTACTATGGAAGTTGAGGGTCAAAGCCAATAAGTTAATGTACTTACATTGCGATAACATGGTAGCCATGCATATCACATCAAACCCAGTATTTCATGAGCAAAAGCATAACAAAATTGATCATTATTGTGTTCATGAGAAACTTTAGGGCGGAATCATATGAATCAAATGACAAATAAACAATTGTGTTTGTGTTATGTACACAAACACAATGTATATATGGAGTAATGGAAATATGGAACTAATAAGAACTTGGAACAGTTAAGAGGGGGACCTTTAAATCTTAATGATCTTAGCAGATTGGCCTTGGAGATCTCCTTCTTGACTTCCTTCCGGCGGCTTTGTAGACTTGTAGTTGAAGGACAGAAGTAGTCGGCGCAGCTGGTAATGATAGAGTATGGCCGAGGGGAGATTAACGAGGGGTCGCCGGTCCAGTCGACAATGGCAAAGGGAGGGGGATTGAAGAGGAGAATCAGAAGATGGAGATCAGGAGATGCCGGCAGCGGCGCAGTCGGGAGAGAGGACCGAGAAAGGAGGGCCTAGGGCAAACCGAGGGGTGGGCAAAGGGCTTCAGTCTTCACTCTTCACACCCTAAGCAACAACATGGCTCTGAGAAATGATAAATACCAAATATTCAAATATCAGATAGGATTTGCTGATTTGCTGTTTGCACATTTAGTAAACCCCATTGTTTGTTGTTTAACCTGTACAAGGACATTTGGACCCAGGGCAAACCGCTGAAACCGACTCATTTTATATTCTAGAGGTGCGGTTTGCTGTTTGCACCAACCAAGCCCAAGAACATTTGGACCAACTAAGTCCAAGCAGTCCCAACATTTTAATTTTTAAAATTTATAAACAATTGTAGTACATCTTCTCCAAGTCTTTATCTAAAACTTGAAAGTCATAATAACTCTTTACACTTTCGCTACGAAATGAAGGAAACTCTTTGTTAGGTGTGAAGTCATAACAATTTCAAGCACATTTACAGCTGAAATAAGTTGTGCACATAAAGTTATATAGAAGAGAACTAAAATAAAATCTAACAAATGATGGTATCAGAAACAAAGATATTGCAGACCTTACGTGGTAAGATAATCCCTTGTATTGGATTGGCGAACAGTTAAAAGATTCAGCAGTCACTGCACCCTGAAC
This sequence comes from Platanthera guangdongensis, assembly GCA_039583875.1. NCBI lineage: Eukaryota > Viridiplantae > Streptophyta > Magnoliopsida > Asparagales > Orchidaceae > Platanthera > Platanthera guangdongensis. Next base: position 19,946,416 of record CM077150.1, on the reverse strand, counting down.
TTGCTCTCTTTGTATATACCTGACTGGAGTAGCATAACCAATCCTTCAAACAACGGGAAAGTTTGGACTGTGAATGATTCTTTAAGACGAGAAGTTCTTCTTCCCCACAAATGATGGCTTCCTGTTGGTCCGGAGATTGACTGGTATCCTTATTTGTGACATGAAGTTCTTCTCCGTTTCTTCTGTTCACTGTTGTGTTCACTGTTGCAGACTCTTCAAATTCTAAATCAATGAGTTCGACTCCTGCCCATGACCTAGGAGATCAAGACTAGTGCTTTCAGCAAGAACGGCTTTGCTTGGAACGAAGGAAAAAAACATTTTTACAAATAAGTCTAGTACTGTAGAATGTGGCATAATTAGTATGAAGATGCCGATGTAAACATACTTCCTTCGCCATTCTGCATTTGTCGCATGAAATCTCCGGTGATGCTTTGTCGTAGTGCATATTACAGAAAGGTGCCTGATAAACTGAAGCTGGTTCGCAAAGGATAAGAACATCTCAGTTAGTCATCTCTCATCACAGTTATTGACATATAGTTATTCCGCAGGCAAGAAAATTGAACAATCACAGTTATTGACATATAGTTATTCCGCAGGCAAGAAAATTGAACAATCAAGGAAAAGGATAATTTACAAGATGGACAAAAAGTCGAACAAGCTAATGATGGTTGCGAGTTATTGACAAAAATCAATCGTTTCAACCAAATCAGGAGATAAAATTTGTTGCATGCAACCACTTGCACAGAACCATATGAAGAGACTGTTTCAGAATCAAACGAAAAAGAAAGAAACGGTTGTTTCAATAGGTTAATGCCACAATACAAGGAGAATAAGTTGGCTTGTCAGAAACTACAAGAACATCATCAGATTAATCTCCATAGGATGAGAAGTTACATTAATAGGTTAATTAATAACAGAGCAAGTCATATGATGGGGTTACCCCTAAGGATTTCCAAGTCAAACCGGGAAAGCAAGACAACCTAACTGAGCAAACCACGCACGCGAGTCCCACTAGCTCAAAGGGTCCGAAGACACCCTTAAAGGGAAAACAAAATCAAGAGCGCGAGGGCACCGCACAAGGACCGCGCACGCACGAAGGCGCACACACGGAGCCAGTGCGCGTGAGCCGTAAAGGAGTTCACGCCCGTGCGTCGCGTGCACGAGCGAGCACGCGCAAGCGCGCACGATCGTGTGCACTACGCACGCGCGGTCGTTCGTGCACACGCCGGCGGGCAACCTGCCCGAACCACCCTGGGGGCATGCCTGTCATTTCGTGAAAATTGGTGATCCAGATGACCAAAACGGAGCGACTCCATTCGCTAATTCAAGACTCAGTCAGACGCAATTACAAACACGTCCCTCCAGAAACTATAAAAAGGCCCTCAGGCTTCACTTGAAGTCAAGCAACTCCAGAGACTAAAGAGAGTTCTAAGGTTTTCTAGCTAGAACGTGACACTTAGATCTTTTTTTTTTCTCGGGATTCACTCTGCTCCCTTTCTAGTCCGCTTAACGCTAACGTGAACGCTTCAGTGAGCCCCAGAGAAGGCACAAGAGAACACTCTCGCGGACGTTCTCAAGGAGGAATCGTGGGAGCTCCGTGGACTTGGCCTTTTTCTCTTGCTGTTTGCATACCTGGTCCGATTCTGAGTTAAGGCGGTTCGATTCTACGGACAGGAGGAAAATCGGGCGACCCGAAATAGTTTGACGTTGTCTGTGGGAAAGGTTTGTACAAGTCCGTGAAGAGGGCTGGACGAGTAGAATGAGGGAAAGTGGCTCGATCTACAAAAAGAGGAGTAGAGTAGCCCCCTAGAACCTGGCAAGTCACTAGAAAAGAATTCCCGAGCAATTCTCAACCACGATTCATTCCCGTCATTTTGAGAAAAAATAGAGGACTCCTTACCGCCCTGTGGGGAGCGCGGGATGAGTGAGACATCCGGCGAGCGCCAGTGAAGAATGTAAGCAAAGCTGGAGCTCGGGCATTGAACTCTTCAATCAATCAAGAGAAAGGAGGCAAACGGGGTTGAAGGCCTGAGGAGCGAACCGAAAAGCTCCGCAAAGCGGAGCGGACCAATCTTCTGTACCGCGCAGTCCGTTCCCAACTCTGCAATAACTCATCGGAAACAGAACTGGGACGCGCCTTAATAGTAGGACAAAGGCGAGATGACACGTATGGAGCGTCATTTTTCATTTTATATGTATTTTTTATATTTTTTTAGGACACCGGGCGTGACAGGAAAATGTAGCCGTTCACGTCGGGTGCCCAACCGCCCCCTCTCATTATAAATAGCAGTAGATGTTTAGATTTTTGGGCATTGCTGAGTTTTGTGAGAGATACCAGACTTCAGCAATCATTCGTGGTGCAACGCCGCGAGACCGGGGTGCGAACCTTCAGATTATTTTCTCAATTCACTGTTTCCTCTTTCCCTTATTCCTGTGAACCAACTCCCACGTTCTCTTCATCCAGAAAAAGAAAACCACCCCCATTTTATACTGTTCATCGTCTCCATCGCACGAAGGAGAAAACCACTTCCTTGTTTCCTATTCATCACCACTTTCCTCTCGACGGAAGGATACCCAACCACATATCTCCATTAGATCTCTCTCCTCCATCGCAGACACTCGTCACGTGGATCCACTGCAAGCTTCTCCTCCCAGTTCACCGTGAAAGCCCTAAATACAGTCACTACTTGTGTTCGCCAACCGCACATTCCTCGTCGAAATAGTCTTCTTCTTCTCCTCCAGTTTCTGGAACCACATGCTAGCCGCACCTGCTACATGTTCATCTCCTTCCACGACGGAGAACTGAGCATCTCCCTCGCAACTTCCTCCCTTGGCCGCTAGCCCTCTCCAGTTCCTCTTCTTCCTCGTCGGGAAGCCGCACGATCTTATCTCCATCGCCAGTTTCTTGTTCTTCCCTGTCGCAAATCTGATTGCTACCGCCGGCCCTGTTCTCCTTCTTCCCCAACCAGCCCTCTTCCATTCGACTACTCTACATCCAATCCTCTTCCTCCTCCAACAACCAGCCCTAAGTCCCACAGTCCAAAGCCAGATAATCTTTCCAGCGGCTTGACAACTAATCCTATAATGTCTGGTTCTGTTTCCAGGAACCAGGAGTCCTTCAGGCCTTCCTTCACTCCAACCGTTGGCCCCCAACTACCAACTACTATTGGATCTCCATTTGCGATGTGGTAATAGTTGTGTTTATTTTTTTTGTATTGAATATTGTGAGAACATTTCATATCTATTTGTGAATTTGACTCGTGGAGTTTTTTGCACTTTTCTTTAAATCCTGTAAAATTTGTTCGTGCAAGTTGTGGTGAAAATCTTCGTGCGTAGAGAACATGCTAATTCTAGTGTATTTGAATATGTTGGTGAACGCTGTGCTGATTGCTTGACTTATAAAATTATATTTGCTAAAATTTTGCTTCCGGAACAATTAAAACATACACGCAACATTCTAGGTTAAACTTCATTGCATTCATCCCGCACATTTGCACAGATTTTTATTTGGATTTTCTACTTAACCTTACGGTAATTCCTCTATCTCAACTCCTTTTTGTTTCTATTTGGATTTGTGGCTTGATTTGTGATGGACGAAAAACCATAACTTTCCTAAAGGGCTTCAATATCATGGCTTTTCTTCTTTCTCTCAATCTATATAAAGAATAAAGACTCTTACGATTTTATGTTCGTTGCATGCAAAAACCCCCATTCCTTCTTTTTGTTGTTAATGGCAGCCAACTCTTGATCTTAAGGGGGGCTTGTACAGATTTTTATGGGCTGGTTGCATGCTTCTGTTATTTTATTATGCTAAGTGCTTTGGTCATCAATGAAGAGGAATGTTGTGTTCATTTTCAACAAGGGTTACTCAATAATATTCAAGTATATTGATCTCTCCGAGGATTGAGATTTACAATGAACTAGTTGAGACTATAGAGTTAATTGAAATTGATATAGAAATAACACAAAAACAAAAAGATTTTTGGAAGGTTAGAGTAAAGACTACCCGGAAAAGAGTGGAAGTTCCCTACAAAGCATGAATACTTAAAAATGGTCTACGTATCGACTCGAACGCGTACCAGATACGGGAAACGACCGGAAATGCGCGAAAACGCGTTTCCGAAACACCAGGAAACACATTTTTTAAAAAATATATATTTTATTTTCGGAATCCCGTATCCCGCAAGGGGGATATGCGATTCTATGACATATAGAGCTCGCGTATTTCATTTTACGCATTAGGTTTTCATGTTCCGCTCCCGATCCCGCCGGCGTTCCACTCCCGATTCCGCCGATCCCGCAGGTACTCCTCCTCCTCCTTCTTCTTCTTCTTCTCCTGCTTCTTCTTCTCCTCCTTCTTCTTCTTCTTCTTCTTCTTCTTCTCCTCCTGCTTCTCTTCCTTCTTCTTCTTTTCCTGCTTCTCCTTCCTCTCCTTCTTCTCCTTCTTCTTGTTCTTCTCCTCCTCCTTCTACTCCCCCTTCTTCTTCTTCTCTTGCTTCTTCTTCTCCTCCTGCTTCTCCTTCTTCTTCTTCTTTTCCTGTTTCTCCTTCTTCTCCTTCTCCTTCTCGTGCTTCTTCTTCTGGTTCTTCTTTCTACATCATATTAATATCCAATATATGCTTAAAAACATTGTTAAGTACGACTACATCTGTATTCTCTACACGTTACTAAGTAATCTAATTTTGCTTATGGTATTTACATTAATAATCTCCCAACAATTACAACTCAAACAAGTAATGGAGATGAGATTTTCCCCTTGCTCTTGATGGCTTTCCTTCCACAAAACTTGAGTTCCTTACTATTGCAGAGAATGTTTAATTTTTATACTTGATATTTTGCATGTGAATGTAACAAAACAATGCACTCAATTGATGTAATGATGTATTGATGTGGACATGTGATAGATTGTTCTTTATGGTACTTGTTTCCTTAAATGTTATTTATAGCATTATATGAAATGTAAATAATATATGTTAGAAAAGCTTAATTAAGGGCTCATCTAGGAGCCCATTTTTCTTTCTTCTCTCTCAGTCCCCGCGCGCTTGGTTTGAAAAATTCAGCAAGGTTGTCTGCGATATTGGCTTCATTCGGAGCTCGGCTGATTTTTCTCTCTTCACCCGACACCGGTCAACCGGAACTGTGATCCTACTTGTCTATGCTGACGATATCATCATTACTGGCGACGATACTACAGAGATACAACATATCAAGCAACAGTTAAACTCCGCCTTTCAGACCAAAGATCTTTGCAATCTTCGATATTTTCTTGGGCTTGAGGTTGCACGACGCCCTGATGGTCTTGTGTTATCCCAAAGGAAGTATTGTATGGACCTCCTTCATGATGTTGGCTATTCTAGATGCAAACCTGCGGATACTCCTATGGACGCCAATCACAAGCTCTCGGCCCACAGCTCTGACTCTGACAAGCTGCTTACCAGTCTGGAATACTATAGACGCTTGGTTGGGAAGCTGATCTATCTTATGGTTACTCGACCAGACATCTCTTTTGCCATGGGAGTCGTGAGTCGTTTTATGCATGCTCCTCGGACATCTCATCTTCAAGCTGTCAAGTGTATTCTTCGATATCTCAAGAACGCACCAGGACAAGGGCTTGTATACAAGCCATCCACATCTTTATCTCTTGTCGCGTACTCTGACGCTGACTATGCAAGATTCATTGATGATAGGATTTCCACAACTGGTTTCTGTACCTACTTCGGTGGACATCTCATAACCTGGCGTAGCAAGAAACAGACTGTGGTTGCTCGCACTTCTGTTGAAGCCGAGTACCGGGCTATAGATGTTGTTGTTTCCGAGTTAACCTGGCTTGAGAGCCATCTGGGAGACTTGGGTGTTCGTCTCCCATCACCGACAACCCTACTTTGTGACAGTCAAGCAGCAATACATATTGCCAAGAATCCGGTTTTTCACGAATGCACAAAGCATATTGAAGTTGACTGTCACTTTATCCGGGAAAAGATATAGTCAAAGAAGATAAATTTGGAACATGTTCCTGCTACAAACCAAGTGGCTGACATCCTGACTAAAGCTCTCTCCCGGGCGCTATACTACCAGTTTTTATCCAAGCTTGGTGCCTACGACTTGTACTCTCCAGCTTGCGGGGGAGTGTTAGAAAAACCTAATTAAGGGCCATCTAGGGGCCCATTTTTCTCTCTTCTCTCTCTTTGTATTAGTCTCACATCTTGAATTGAGATTTCTCTTCTTCCTCTTTTCCTATATAAATGCATTCATACTTGTAATTTGACATTCAAGAAGTATATACAAGGTTTGAGGCCTCTCTTTACAATATATAATATAGTTTTATTAATTTTTTTCGTTACAATTCAAGATATGTACAAATAGTTTGTTAGTTGTCTTATTCTTATATTAATTAATACTTATATTAAAATAATTAAAAATAATTAAAAACATTTCTCGTATCCTAATTTTTTTAAAATCGTATTTCCCGTATCCGTTTCGTATCGTATCCCGTATCCTGTTTCCATCCTCGTGCTACATAGGAAGTTCCAACAAGAAGAAGAGAGATCTTTCAAACCAAACCCCCAATAGAAAGTGGCACTGGCAATATCGGTAAGCCTGTAGAGAAGAAATGTGAAAAATCATCATGGAGTATGTTTGATAGGAACCAGGATCTGTTTCAAGTGTCATCTTCGTGGGCACCATCACAGTTAATGTCTGCTATGAAAGTCAGCAAAAGAATATCAAAGGAGCTCCTAGCCAAATGTCGAAGTTGCATTAGATTGATGCTTCTACCTCGGCTGATAAAGGTAAATGTGTGAATCAGTCGCGGCTGGCTCAATGATGAAGCCATAGAAAGAAAAACATATTCAGCCTCGGGTTTTCAACCTGAGCCAGCTGAGGCAAAGGTAGATGACATAGTAATTACAGGTATAATTTATGCTCATAATCACCCGATAAATGTATTATTTGATATAGGAGCTAGTCATTCTTTTTTATTGGTAACTATTATGCAACACTTAATGGTAGAACCTTACCAATCTCTAATTGAGCTAAGGGTGCGTTCGGTTGGAGAGAAATGAAATTCAGAATTGGTTTTGACAATAAATAAATCTTTTAGGGTCCGTTCGGATCAAAAGAATTGGAATTACATAATTGGAATTCATCTAATTCCAATTCCCGTGAGAATTAAATTCCAATGCAGTTGTTCGACTGCAGGATGGATTTCTAGACTTGAAATTGGAATTGGTTTAGAATTTCTTTTTTTCTCATGCATGTAGGATCTGGCGATAACGACAATTTGAAGTTGGAGTCTCGTATCATGCGGGAGAAAGTTATTACAATGAAACCAAGTGGTGGATTGAATAATTACTTTACAATCTCTAAGAAAATATAGAAGTTGGTCAAAAAGGAACACAATATAAAAAAAACTTCAGGTAGTGTACAACAATTAATTAGGATTTGACAACGATGGCAAGATCGGGCGGCGATGACAAGATCAGGTGATGGCGATGAGATCGGTCGACGACGGGGAGATCGGACAACGACAACGAGATCGGGGGCGTGATCAGGCGGCGCCGGCGAGATTGGGCGGTGGAGATGGCGAGATTGGGAGGTGGCGGCGAGATCGGGTGACTGCGACGAGATCGGGCGGCGGCGGCGGTGAGATCGGGCGGCAGCGGAGGCGTGATCGGGCGGAGGTGGCGGCGAGATCGGTCGGCGGAAGCGAGATCGGTCGGCGGCAGCGAGATCGGGCGGCGGCGGCGAGATCGGACGGCGACACTGAGCGGTAGCGAGATTGGGAGGTGGTGGTGAGATGGGGAGGCGGCGGTGAGATCGGGCAGCGGTGGCGAGATTGGGAGGCAGTGGCGAGATTGGGAGGCGGCGGTGAGATCGGGCGGCGGTGGCGAGATTGGGAGGCCGTGGCGAGATTGGGAGGCGGCGGTGAGATCGGGCGGCGGCGGGATCGGGCGGCGACGGGATCGGGCGGCGGCAGAGGGATCGGGCTGCGACAGCGGGATCGGGCTGCGACGACGGGAACGGGCGACGGCGTGGGATCGGGCAACGACGGCGAGATCGGGCAACGACGACGAGATCGGGAGACGACGATGAGATCGGACGACGACGGACATAGTAAAAAACTGAATTCCATGAAATATATTCTTTACCCCTAAGAATTGGTCATAGTACAAAATTGAATTCCATAGAATTGGACCAATTCCAATTACAAGGGAATTCCTAACATTCAAATACTGGAATTGAAATTCTGTTGCCCCAATTCCAATTCCCAATTCCAATTCCAAAGATCCGAACGGACCCTTATAAGTGTTCGGTGGGATGGAATTCACGGCGGAATCGAAATTCACCAAAACCTATGGATTTAAGTTTAGCATGCGCTCAATTCTTACCTAGTTCGCTGGTTTTTCAGAGAGTAGCCCGATTGTTGCGCCCTTCTCCTCGCCTGGTGTCGTCTTCCTCCCTACTTACTCCGGTGAAAGCAGCGGCGACTCTTCTTTGGTGACACAGTGACGGCGGAAGGCGGTGTGTTCTCCAGCGTCAGTGTGTGCTGACTCTCGAGCGGGAGGCAGTTCTTTGCGAAGTCAGTGAAGACTCTTCTTCGGCGACACAGCGACGGCGGAAGGCGAGAACGGGGAGGCGTTCTCCGGCAGGAGGTGGAGAACCGATTTTTTTTTGTGTGATGGGATATGGAGACAAAGGTGATCTGGATACTTTTTAATTTATTCTGTATAATAAATGCAAACAGTGGACTGTTGACATAAATTTATAATTGCAAATAGTGGATTGCTATTTTTTCCACTGAAATTTTCATTCCATCTAAGTTTGGCAGACTTTTATAAAGCAAACAATGAATGTGATTTTTTTCCATTTCTTCTTGATTAATGAGATAATTTTGAGAATATGTATGAAATTATTTTGACAAATATTTTGAAAATATGTAATGAGATTATTTGGAGAAATATTTTGAGAATATTTATGATCCATCATATGTATTTTTATTTTAAGTTCCAATGGGTTTTGGCCAATTTCATTTGCAGCCGAAAATCATAATTGGATTTAGCAAAACCTCAATGCCTTCGGATTTTGGAATTGTTGAATTCCAATTCTTCAATTCCAATTCCGTCGAACCGAACGGCCTAAGGGTTTTTATGCAAAATACTAAGGAAATGAATACATGGCTTAGGTGCAAAATCTGATTAATGATGAGTGATAACTCAATAGAAGCAGATTTTGCGATCCTGCCCCTCTCTGAACTTGACATAATTTTGAGAATGGATTGGTTGACGAAGTATGAAACCATTATAAACTGTGGGAAGAAAGAAATTACACAGAATCTAACAGACCTGATTCAATATGCATTCAAAGGACTGATTGAAGTATTGATAACTTTGTTAGTGTGTCCAGTTATATTTTTGGTTTTATTTTTCCCTACATTTAGTCACTCCTATATATAAAGGAGGTGACTCTCGATTAATGATAATTCACTTCTCCCGACTTTCAACATGGTACCAGAGCTGGGAGAACCCTAATCGCGAACGCCCGATTGTTCGCAGCTTCCACCCTTCCCAGATCTCCCGCCGAGCCGCTCGCTCGTCCCCATCCGGTCTCTTCTTTCCTCTGCAGCATCGCGTCGCTTCTTTCCTCCGTGGCATCGTGTCTTCCGTAGGGCAGCATCACTTCCTCCACAAAGCAGCTACTCCTACTCCTTCCCTTGCAGAGCAGCGCTTCTGCTTCCGCCCAGCTTCCGCACAACAACCACTCATCCCGCTTACTGTCGTTGGTCTTCTTCCGGACGCAAGAAGTATGCGACAGTAAGGATCTACTTCCTGGTGTCCGGTGTCTATTTTGCTTAAGGGGATGCACCCCCATTGCTCTTCTCCTTGTGCACTCGACTCAGCTTATTCGTCGGGATCGTCTGAGTTCTTCTCTTTCTATGAGAAATTTCTAGGGTTGCGCTCCTTTCTTTTCATTGGCTTGTTCCTGTGGTTTCTATCCTCGGGTTGCTATGGAAGGGAGTGTTGATTCTACGAATATGTCCTCCGGTGGGCGTGTTGAGTCCTTCCCGATGTCGATATTGGGCTCCGGCCATGCCCTCCATGACCATGGGTCTCCTCAAATTACTACCATGAAACTTGATGGCGCAAATTATGTATCGTGGGCTCGTTGCATTATTATTTCCCTGAAGAGCCGTCGTATGTTTGGATATGTTACTGACACTACGAAGGCTCCTGCTCAGACTTCTCCTGAGTGGTCTCAATGGGAGTTGGAAAACTTCTTGGTGATGTCGTGGCTTCACAATTCCATGCAGGAATACATAGCTCGAAATTAGCTGATCCTGGACACTGCCGCAGATATTTGGAAGCGTGCTAAGGTTACTTATTCCTGTCGTGACAATGCTGCACAGAATTTTCAACTACGCCGGCGGATTTTTCTCTTGAGGCAAGGTGGTCGTTGTCCTTCCTCCTATAACCTGAAGTTTACGTAACTCTACCAAGAGCATGAGTACTTCGATGCTCTCACACTTGTCTCCCCTGAAGATGAAGTACTTGTTTGGGCTCGACAAGAATGCAACTGGATCTTTGAGTTTCTCCATGCTCTGCATCGAGATTTTGATCCTATTAATGTCCAGATTCTTGGGCGGTCTCCTATTATCTCTATGCTGGAAGTTTACATTCTTGTTCAACAAGAACTTGGGCGTCGTCAGACTCTACATACCGATTCCGCCTCAGAGGGTTCAGCTCTTGTGGCTCACTTTAGCCCTATTGGCCATCCTTCTCGTGGCTACATGCCCCGGTCCGGTGAGAAGGATCATCTGATGTGTGATTAGTGCGGGAAGGCTCGTCATACCAGGGAAACTTGTTTCAAGCTTCATGGCTTTCATCCTACGGGGGGGGGGGGGGATCCTGCTTCTCGTGGTGGTCGTGGCAACGGTCGCTCTCAAGGTCGTCCTCCTTTGCCACGCTTAGCTCATCTCTCAGATGCTCTGGAAGATATTCCTCATGTTGCTTCCTCCGCTCTCTCTTCGGACGAGATTCTTGCCTTCTGCAGTCTGATCCATGACCAACCTTCTGAGCAATCTACTCCAGCGTGCTCCTATGCTCACCCGGGATCCCCAAGTGCTCATTCTGCTACCAGCCACTCCTCCACCTAGTGGATCATCATCGACAACGGAGCCACCGATCATATGACTGACTCTGCTCAAGTTTTGTTTCCTACTCTCTTCTGTTTGATCGAGACAAAGTGAGTATTGTTGATGGTTCTTTTTCCTCCATAGCGGGGAAAGGAACCATTCTTTGCTCTTCCCTCACTTTCTCGTCCGTTCTTCATGTTTTTAAGTTTACTCGAAACCTTCTGTCTATTAGTCACTAGACTAATTTTATGAACTATTCCGTAACTTTTTCCCTCTTCTTGTATCTTTTAGGACCTGAAGACGGGGAAGGTGATTGGCTCTGGTAGCATGTCGATGGACTTTATCTGTTTGACCCCTCCAGCGCGCCTCCTTCTCGTGCTCTACATGCGGCTTCGTCTCCTGATTTGGACTCATGACACTGCGCCTAGGACATACCTATCTATGTTATGAAACTTATATTACTTGCTATGTGAACTTTGTGTTTAACAATTTTACTTGTGATGTGTGTGAACTAAGTAAGCACAAACGGGCCTCTCTTCCACATATATCTCCTCCTAGTGATACTCCTTTTGTGGTCATTCATTTTGATGTTTGGGGACCTTCCCCGTTTGATGTTATTTTTGGTTGTAAATAGGTTATCACTTTTATAGGTTGTTTTTCTCGTTACACTTGGGTGTACCTAATGAAAACCAAATCTAAAGTTTTTCCACTGTTTCAGCAGTTTCATAAATGATCGTCACTCAATTTAATGCCACCATTAAAGTGTTGTGAAGTGATAATGGTCGAGAGTACACTGACTCTCACTTTGAGAGATACCTTTTTGACCTTGGTATCATCCACCAAACATCACGTGTTTACACCACTGCCCAAAATGAGGTGCTGAGTGTAAGAATCGGCACCTACTTGAGATTGCTCAATGTCCCTTACTTAAGATGCACCTTCCCAAATATTACTGGGGAGCGTTTCTACAACTACGCATCTTATCAGCCCGCTGATCTAGCCGCTTGCGGTCTCCTGCTCTGGCCGCTTCTTCTAGCCGCTGCTATAGTCGCTTGCTCTTGCAACTTGATCTAGCCGCGTCTTCTAGCCGCGTATCTAGCCGCCTTCTTTAACCGCTGCCCAAGTCGGTTACCCGTCTGATCATGGATTCGTCTACTGCCACTTCCTCTCTTGCTACGGTCGTTGCTCCTGTTCCTGAACTCCGTGACGAGTTATGCATCACTACTATCTCTCTCACAGGGAAGAAGAACTTTGTTGAGTGGGTTCATTCTGTTCGTCAGGTTCTTCAGTCAAAGGGATTTCTGCATCACATAACACAGGATGTTCTGGCTGCCCCTACTGATGACTGGTTTCGTAACCATGGGCGAGTTCAGACATGACATCTCAACTCTCTTGATGGTGAACCTTACCGCATGACCATGTATCATGAGACGGCCAAAGCGATGTGAGATGAATTTCATTCTCTTTACTTCGGCAAAGACAGTCTCCTGCATATGTATGACATCATTATTGGTTTTCAAACTCTTGACACCGACAGTGGTACCGACTTAACCTCATTTGTTTCTCAGACCAAGATACTGGTTGAAGTCTGGATTCAGCATCAACCCCCGACTTTGGACCTCGCTACCCAGCGCGCTCAAAAGAAAGTAGTCGGTATTGCCATGATGATGGCTTCGGGTCCCGCCTCATCTTCAGAGTGTTCAGGTTCAGATCCTCTCGTCTGTTGTGACTCCCTCGTTCTGTTATGTGTGCTCCATGCTGCTCAAAGTCTCACCGCCTCCTGATACTACTGGACCTCCCTCCCCGGCCCTTCTCCAGCACTCATCTGCGCCATTACTACGTCTCTCTCCTCCTATTTGTGGAGGACGTTCACGCTCTCGGGGACGGGGTCGTGGTGGCCGGCCGCGGCCTAAGTGTTCTTTCTGCGGAAAGGACGGGCACCTTGAGGCGACCTGCTACCGCAAACATGGCCTTCCTCCGCGTCCCACTGCTTCTGCTGCCCCCAGTCCCTCTGCCACTTGTGTTGATCTTGACGAAATCCGCCTCCAGCTCCTGTAACTTCACGGGATGCTCAGTCACCCGCCTGCCTCCGTCTCTAATGAATGTATCGCTTGTCTATTCACTGGTCCACGCTGGATTGTGGACTCAGGTTCCACTCACCATATCACCTCGCTGAAGGCACCTCAATACTTGAATTCTTCATATCCTAAGTGTATCACTGTGGCCAATAACGCTACCGTTCCTATATTTGGCTCTGCTGATATTCCTCTGAATTCCTCTATATCTCTCCGCTCATCTCTTCATGTCCCGGGCTCCCTGTTTAACCTGCTTTCTATTAGGCGCCTCACTGCCGATTTGAATTGTTCAGTCACATTCACCTCTACTTCTTTTCTGATGCAGGATAGAAAAACGCAGAGTATCATTGGTAAAAGACGATTGCAAAACGGGCTCTATCTTCTTGATATTTCTCCTACCATCCGCTCATCAGTCTCCTTCGTTGATTGACATCAGTGTCTTGGGCATACTCGTCTACCGATCCTCAAGAAGGTCCTTCCTGATATTTCTCTTCCGCCTTTTACATGTGATTCTTTTATTTTGGGAAAAAAACATCGTTCATCATTTTCTCCTAATTGTACTCGGAGCTCTGCTCATTTTATTTTAGTGCACTCTGATGTTTGGGGCCCGTAAAAATTCCTAGTATATCTGACTATCGTTACTTTATTACCTTTATTGATGACTAATCTCGGACGACATGGTTATACTTACTACGTGATCGCTCCGAGCTTCCCCGTGTGTTCCGGGCTTTCGTTCTTGAAACTCGCACACAGTTTTCTGACAAAATCAGAACTCTCCGAACTGATAATGCTCGTGAATATACTAGCCATGAGTTTGCCAATATCTGCTCTGAATTCTGAATTATTCACTAGACTTCGTGTGTCTATACTCCATAACAAAACGACGTTGCCGAATGGAAAAATAGACACCTCCTTGATGTTGCTCTCTCCCTCATGATTCAAATGTAGGTACCAAAGGTATATTGGAACTTTGCTCTTTCGACAGCATGCTATCTCATTAACCGTCTCCCTTCCTCTGTTCTCAAAAATGCTGCTCTGTTTAGTCTCCTCTTCCCGTCTACTCCATTGTTCTCTCTTACGCCTCGCATCTTTGGTTGTACTTGCTATGTTCACGCACTTGGTCCGCCTTTGGATAAGTTGGATCCCCGGGCAACTAAACACATGTTTGTCGGATATTCCCGTACCCAGAAAGGTTATGTTTGTTATTCTCCTACTACACGCAAGGTGACCGTCTCTGCTGACGTTACTTTTCGGGAAGATCAACCATACTTCAACGCACCAAACCCACCTCTTCACCCCAGTCTTTGCCAAGACTTGTCATCCCTGTTACTTCTCATCCACCACAACTTCTACTTGATCCGGCTCCCGTTCTTCAGAAACCCCCTCTTATTCGTGTTTATACTCATCGCCCTCCTTGCTCCGCCGCCCCAATGCAGTCGGTTTCGACCTCTGACACTCTGCGACCTGCTGATCCGACACCGACCTCCACCGCTCCATCTTGCGGGGGAAGTGTTAGAAAAGACATTGTAAAGGCCCGCTTAATGACCCATTTAGTCTTTGTTTTTTTCTTGTTGTATTAGTCTCACACCATGTATATGAGACTCCTCTCTCCTCCCTCCTATATATATGTACTCATACATTGTATTTACATACTGAACAAGGATATACAAGGTTTACTGGTTTTCCTTCATTGATCGTGTTCTTTTCTACAGTGATAAAGCAAAAAAAAATTACGTTAGAAGCCAACGATCATAGCATAAGGATTTGGCCAAGAGATTGAGTGACAAAAATATTTCACTTGTAAAAAAAATGAGTGTTATAGTTCAAAGTGATTTTGCCAAGCATGTAAAATATAACTAACAAGAGATTAAAGTACAACAATGTGAGATGATATTGCAGAGATTATGCTTAGTCATCTAGTGCAGAGATCGTGCTTAGTACCCCAACCTTGTTCATCTTCTTCTCGTGAAACCGCCTGAACAAATTCCCGTTCTCCTCCAGAAATCACCAGTCGAGCCTTGACATCATCGTAAGACTCCGTCAAACCGGACAGCGCCTGCCTCCTGTCAACTCCTCCACTCATCTCCTGTTATTCCCCTTCCCTTGCGTCAGTTTGGTACAAAGCCTAGGTTAGGACTTACTTTAAAATACGCGGGACTATTCTACATCATTCATTGTCTTATCATTGTGGTTGTCACTACACTAATCTATTTGAGGAACCACAATCCGTTTACGCTCAATCCCATAGAGTGTCGTCAGAGAGATGTACAAAGAATTATGATGATTATCGTCGTCCTTATCCCAGCACTCGAGCAAATCATGTTGATCATTCGACACGATTTTATGATGGTAGAGTTGAGTATCGTTTAAGTCATCATCGTTATACATCACCTTTATTTGAGGAACCCAAGTCTATATATACACGACCACCACTACATGTTTGTCGGAATCACAATATCACATACACACATGAGCACAAGCTTATTATGTTATGGATGACCGTCTTGATGACCCTCAAGAATCCTATATAAGTCACCCTCATAAAGATAACATCACATGTAGTTATCTTCCTAGTGTTCCTAAAAAGGAAATGACGGAAGCCAAATTTCAATGATGGGTTTTTGAGCATTTGATTGCTTGGATGCTGATTTGGCTCACATAACGAATGCCTTAAAAAGAAAGCCAAAAGATTTAGGTCAGATTGCTGATGCGTTGAGTAGAGCTCCCATTGATATGAGACCCGACACCGGAGTTTGATTCATCTTACCTTGAAGAAATTCAGTGTCCACTTGATTTTGGAGTTGACTTCGACACTGATCGTATGATACATGTGGAGGGCGATGCTAGTATGACTAGTGATCATGGTCACGAGAGCGAGGAAGAGCGGCCCAGTGACACTGTGATGGTATGTCCATGCTCCACACTTCACTTAGATCTAGGGTCGCATTCGGCTAGAGAGTCTGTCCTTGACACTGTCTTTATTGACCCACTATTGAATATGGATTTTTCCTATACTTCGCCCGATGTCTTCTCGAGACACATTACAACCAAGAGTCTAGAACCTAATGTTGATCTCGTGGTGGTCGCACCACACATTTTTAGGAACACTACCCCTTATGATGGTTTGCTTCTAGAGGACCATCATCCTGTTGATGGATTTTTTGACAACCCCCTTGTTGAGGCACCTTGTCCTTATGAAGATGAGATTCAGTCGAGTGACTCATTTATGAATATTGAGTTATTGACATCTCTTCCATTATCGCCTCTAATAATGATAGTGCCCCAGAGAGTCGATATGGAGTGTACCATCCAATTTGTAGGGTTCTCCAAAAGAACACTTAAGCATACTTCCGATATTTTGATAGTTCACTATCTAGTCATTCACACTCTTGGGGAGTGTTGGGACATTCCACCTGCTAACCCATCAGATGAGTTCTTTTTTGTGAGGGATACACGCCACACTCTAGAGTTGTACCCTATTGTTGATGCCTATGGTTTTCACTTAGGTGGTCGTCGCATTCGCGATGACTATTCCTACGTACCTCTTGGTGAGCAACCTGATGGGTCACATTCCCTTAGAAAACATGTCATGTTTGTTGCGTTTTATTTGTAACATCATTTGTATGAGAGCACTCCAGATATTTTGGAACCTACATTGGTACACATCACATTTGCAACAAATTGCATTATATCCCTCGCATTGAACCCCCTGATGAGCCACATGTTGAGCCGCTGCTCATCTGGGATGTATCTAGCATTAGTAGGAAAATTGAGCTTGAGAGTGCACTAAATGATTCACTGATCTTATGTCTTACTATCCGCAATTGTAGAGACAATCCTCACACTACATTAACACATCTTATTACTGATATCTCTGGTATTCATTTGAGTGTTCATAGCGCCTGCGACGAATTCTTCTGTGACCCACCTTTCGAACCTCATGATCATGTACCTATCTTAGGAGTTTCCTATAGTACCCAAAACCCCCAGTTTACGGAGGTGGTCATGTTAATTGTTCATCTTTTACATTTATTGTTTATTCATTTACATTTAGTGTGTGATCTATATGTATTAGATGTTGTATATTTTGCATCATTTACATGAAATGCATGAATTAATCCGGAAGAAAACTCCTAGCAATATTGAATTATATAAGGTACGAGCAGATATGGGTGGGCGAACATGTCATAGTCAGACTTTGCAAGTAGGGGCTCCAAAAAGAAGTCGATACTAAGCTATAACTTAAGCGAGTGATCTCGTATTTAATACAAAAGATTTGACACGCTACTTTGAACCTCTCAAGCATAGGGATCATTACCTTAAGTCACTCCATACATCCTCCAAGTTACAGCCGGACCCTCCTGATTACCATGGACATGCACCCGCGAACTTGCCCGCACCTTTCATAATTCCACTGGTTCTTCTGGATCCACCAACATGAGAGGTGGGAGATGAGAGCATTATTGATATTGACACATGAGTGCACCACCCCCACAAACAGTCTTTCTTGTCATTACTTGGTGCACTGCAGTGGACACCCCACCTTTGACGATACTTGGATATATGCGATAGAGCTCGATAGACTTGCCCCAGGTCGGTCATCTTCATTGTTCGGAGATGAACGCTTTTTAGTCGAGGGGAGTTAATGGAGATCACCCGTGATCACGCGATTAATGGAGGAGATCGGTCCACCACTCGCGAGACCCATTTTGCATATTTGCATAAAATGCATTAATCGGATCGGCGATCCGAGACCGCGAGCGCGTTTAGAGCATCGTTTTAAAATTTAGAAGTATTTTGTATTTATTTGAACTTGCATTTAGTAGTTTAGGACATAAGGTGTAACGACCAGTCATAGTCGTTCACATCAGGTTCCCAACCGCCTCTCTCCTTATAAATAGGGGACGAAAGCTTTCATTTTCAGGTATTGCCTATATTGTGAGAGAATCCAGACAGGAAATCATTCGCGGTGCGATGTTGCAAGACCCTAGGGTGTGATGTCCCAGATAATTTGTGTTATTTTTTGTTTCTATTTCATTTTGCATCCACTATTTCCATGAACTGCATTGTGCAACCACTTTTTCCCTCTCTAACCCACGATCTTCATCGAACAAAAGAGGAACCCACTGTTGCATTTGGCACACAATAAAAAAGCGGTGAAAACCACATTCTGAGTTTCAAAAGAATTTTTGCTGGAAAAGGGAGAAACAACAGAAACAATATTTATTTTTTTTATTAAATTTATAATTATTTCTGGAATTTTTGCTACCGCCAGCGGTAGTAGTTACCGCTTGCGGTAATGCAACAGAACTATAAACAAGTCCAAAAATATCACTTCCGTGACATTGGTTCACCAAAATCCTATCAAGAGATTTCTGGCCAATTCCAAATTTCTTAATAACAATATTTAAATCATGGATGCGAGCTTTAAGAGCCGTATTTTCAGTAACGAGCATTACACGGCAATTCACAAATCTCTTTTTCCCATTCTCGATTTGGGCAAGAGAAGATTGTAGTTTGCTCTCTAAGTCCCTCCTCTAATTAATGCGAGTTTCGGTATTCCAGGAGGTCTTATAGAGTGACTATTCACATTCATTGATTCTTACCAAGCAGTGATTGCACTCTTGACAAGTCATCTTCTCTTTTCTAAACATAATTAATTTATTTGATGATTTATCATTTTGTTTCAGCAAGATTTTATTTTCAAATTTTAATAGATCATGATCTTTTAAATTTTTATCAAAATATTTTTATGTTTTCAGGTACTCAGAGTATAAGTCATCATAAAATGAAGGTGGTGCCTCAGTGTCACTTTAGACACTGTTATCGTCATCAGAAGGAGGGTAGTGCTTCCCATGAGGCATATGTTTGTCTCTTCATCATCGATTGAGCTTGAGCCGCTTGACTTCTCAGAGGAAGATTCATCCCAGGTGGCCGCCTTAAGCACTTTCTGGGTAATTTCTCCTCTTTCAGGTACTTCAGACACTTGCTCCTTGTGTGCTCGGGTTTCCAGCAGTGGTAACACTCCAGCAGTGGCCTCTCTTTGTCGTCATCGCTTGCCTTGGACTTCTTCGACCATGAGCCTCTTTTATTGGCGTCATTCTTCATGTATTTTTCGTAAGGTGTTTCTCCTTTCTAAATTTCTCATGAACCTCTTGAAACCTTGCCCGAAGAAGCTCTCATCATCGTCCTTGTCATCCTCGTCCTTATCTTTTTCTATATCAGCATCAACACATTTTTTGTTGGCTCTTTATTATATTCTTCATATTGGATTTTGAGTTTAACCTCATGGGATTTTAAGTCCCCAATGAGGCCCTCAATCTCGAGTTGTTCTAGATCCAATATGAAAAGCTTTGAATCCTTCACCTGTGAGATACCCTCTTAGTTATAATAAATTCCAAATATCGTAAGTAGTTCACATACAGTGGTATGATTAAATTCAGTTTAATCACGAGCACGAAATAAAAAGTTCATTGCTTTTGCGTTATTTGTACATCTTTATTTATCAATTATCATCACATTTTTCTCTAGGTTTCTCTATGGTTTCTCCTCCAACAACAATTGTAGATGAGGCATAACGTTGTTCTACCATAGCCCAAATATCTAGGTTAAGGGTCATCAAAAAATATCTCATCATAGTCCTCCAATAATTATAATCAGATCTCGTGAATAGTGGAGGGCGACTAATCTCTTGCCCCTCACTAAAAGGAAGATCATGATGTGTCATTATTCCAGGTGGCGAAACCTTTTTGGAATAAACTACCTATTATACCACTTGTTAGATCGAGAAGCACCTAGAGGGCGGTGAATGAGGGTTTTTAAAAATTCTTCTAAAATTGTTTTAAGAAAGGGAAAACTTTAGAGAAATTTATCTTGAAATCCATCAATAAAATATTGTTGGGAAAAACCCTAGATTTAACTTAACAAATTATTTTCATGTGATTTTGTATGCTCGGACAATTACTCATGATGTATAGTGAGGGTAATTTAATCATTAGTTGTCCAAGAGAGTCAGGTCTATCAAAGGTAGGATAAGGCAATCTGAAATCAAGAAAAAAAATCAATTGAGTTAAATAGTGTCGACTAGAAGTCGACACATTGTAAACGAGAAGTCGAAGTAACCCCAACTGATATTTAATGCATTCTCTGAAGTGAAGTCGACGCATCTCCAAAGCAGAAACCGATGCAAGCATCGATAAGTAATCGACGTATTGTCGATTTCTCAGTTATGTTTACAGAGACTTTTTCTAAGGCAGAATTCAACGCTCCTTCAGTTAGAACTCAACGAAGCGTCAAATACTCATCCAGAATGGAAATTCAAAGGATTTCATTGAGAATTATTTGAAGATTATGATTATGGAATTTATTTGAATCAATAGAGTTGTTAGAAGAATACTCAAAGAAAGAGATTTCTACATAATTCATGAAGGAGAGTTTGGAAGAAAATTGAAGAGATTGACGAGATTATTAAAGACCTATTTTAGAAAGATTTTCTCAGAGATTATTTTATTCTTTCCGAAGACAATCATCAAGAGAAATCTTTTCAAAATGAAGAAGACATACATATGCTCAAATTTCAAATGAACAATATACACGACAACAACAATAAAAAATACAAAGCACATTTCTTACTAACGGAATTCTTCTTCTTCCTCCTCTCATACACAGAATTTTAGAGAGTGGATGAGAGCATATAATCCTTACTTCTTCTTCATCAAGGATTAATCAATTACAAAGGATCCAGTCCACTTAAGTACCAAGGAATCCTCATAGATATTATTGAAGGAGGATTCACATGAGAAGATAATTTCTACATCTTCCCATTTTCATTCATTCTCCTTTCACTTCTTTTAATTGTGAAAAGACTTTTTAGAATCCATCTTGAAAGGATTCAGTTGTTGGTTATATCACCTTATCAAAAGATCAAACTGTGTGGTTCTTAGAGTCTCCTTATCAAAAGACTTAGATACCGGTTCTAAAAGTCTCCTTATCAAAAGACTCAGACACCGAGATAGTAGATTCCTACCAAAATGGTAGAAGAGTGTATGTACCCAAATTTTGAGGAACCACTATAGCTCGTATTCATTTGTGTTGTGAATTTTCTAAGTTTTTCTTTGCTTTATTTTCTGCATTTACATTTGTTGTGGTAACTTAATTGTGGCTATGAGTATAAGTGGATGCTTGTCTAAGATTATCTGAATCTAGTTAATAGTTTTCATAAATAATTTTAAATCTTTATTCACGCCCCCTCTAGAGAATTCTTAGAGGAATAACTGTTCACTTTCAATTAGTATCAAAGTGACGTTGCGGGTTCGAGACCGAGTGGAGCGTTGTTTATCCCGATTTAATCCTCTCTACCTATGTGGGTCTGGCGGGTCAAGCAGTCGCGATCATGTGGTAGCGCTACCACTGAGCCATGTGGTGTGCCACCTCCGAGCCATGTGGGGGCCATCTTTGAGCCTGCAGGTTGTGTTGAACGCTTGGGGGGGGGGATTGTTGGGTCCAGTGTTCCTTCACTTGACCCGTGACGCTTTGCTACTTCCTTAAGGGAATAAAGTAGCGCCCTTTTCCATAAGTTCGAGTTTATGAACCAGTTGAGTATGTGCTCTATCCTACAAGTGGTATCAGAGGAGGTCGGGTTCGAGACCGGGGGTGGGGGCATTGTTTATCCCATTTTTATCCTCTCTGTCTGTGTGGGTCCGACGGGTCAGGCAGCCGCGGCCATGCGGTAACCCTACCTCTGAGCCATGTGGTGAGCCACCTCTGGGCCATATGGGGGCCACCTCTGAGCCATGTGGGGCCACCTCTGATCCATATGGGGGGGCACCTCTGAGCCTGCAGGTCGAGTTGGACGCTGGGGGGATTTTTAGGTTCAACGTTCCTTTACTTGACCTATGACACTTTGCTACTTAAGGGAATAAAGTAGCGTCATTTCCATAAGTTCGATCTTATGGACCAGTTGGGTATGCACTCTATCCTACAAATATTTAAAGAGAAAAGGAGAAAGACGTGATTTTATTGATTACAAAAATGATCACAAAACTTGATTTTAATAATCGTAGAAATCAAGGAGAAAATTAGAAAATGACATTTTGTTTTCTATATCGTCTCGCACCTCAAACCGGTTGGTCTTAGCCCATCTTTCCCAAGATATGCCTCAAGCCACCCCCGAGACCTAAACATTAGTCTAGTCACCTACTCAAGAGGCTAATTAACCTCTAAGCCTCATACAGACCTAGTCGCTAACACGCAAATGAATTTCACTACGCTCACCAAAAAATAACCAAAAACAAAAGAAAATTCATAAAAGGTAGTGAAAAACACATTCTAAAAATAAAACTCCTGAGAGAATATCTGGAGGCATGGACGAAGGAATGTGTGAGATCATCATTGTCGAAGTGTTCGTCCTTTATGTTGAATATGCTTTAATCTTGATCGCCTTCAAACTCTCCTATGAATGTTGGAATGGGATTTAGGAACTCTTCTGGACATCAGGCACAAAGGGGCTTTTCAAAATATATCAATTCGCTCCCAAAATAAAGAGCGATTGGCACTTTTTATAGGAGTCAATCTGTTAACGCTAGCGGTAGTAGCTATTGCGTAGAAGAACATTTTATGAAGCTTTTTCCCATTCCAACCAGCTTGAAATTTAACTTAATTTTGTTATTCAGGTAAATTATTATCACGGGGCTCTACATCCTATCACCCCGCAGCAGCATAAAATTTGATCTTGCCAAAATGCATTCTCCTTCTTCTCTTCAATTATGTTGTGGTCGTGGGAGTTGCCTA
Source organism: Platanthera guangdongensis (assembly GCA_039583875.1). Taxonomy (NCBI): domain Eukaryota; kingdom Viridiplantae; phylum Streptophyta; class Magnoliopsida; order Asparagales; family Orchidaceae; genus Platanthera; species Platanthera guangdongensis. The sequence goes on along the minus strand of CM077150.1, from coordinate 19,923,424 downwards.
AGTGTTACCGCCGCACGATAGAATTATCGCGGCGCGGTTGATATAATAGGCTGCTTGCACCCGTCAAGACCCTTTCAAAATGTGTCGTGCTAGCTATCCTCCTGGACGGAAAGTTACCGCCGATGATAATGGCTATCGCGATGCGGTAGTGGCTATCGTGGCGCGGTAGTGGCTATCGCGGCGCAGTAGTGGCCATTTCTGTCATTGTCTCTATTTGATCGTCCGATCAAATTACCCCGTACTTTTTACTATTATACATGTATAACTTGCACACTATAAACACAAGCAAAGTAAATCAAATACAAATTATGATTTGTTATTCTCAAACAAGAAACTTACAACCCATATTCCAACAACTTTACTGCTTACTAAGTTGACGCAGAAGAATGTTGTTTTTTCTTGGGATGATGAATGTCAAACTGCATTTGATCAAATATGCTTCTGAAAGTGAGTTCGGACTTAGATTTTGGATGGCTTTGGGCTGCGATGATGCCAATGCATTTTTATATCAATTATTTTCTGAAATTAGCTTATGGAGAGTTATTTATGCTGAAATTTTGGTTATTATGATTTCATAAGGGAAGTTATGTAAGGGAAGTTTATGAGAAGATAAAAAGAAAATTGTATAAACCACGCATCGATGCATAAGAGCATTGTTAAGGGTTAACCCAAAAGACGAGGTACTCTAATCTCCTCCAATAAAAAATATGCAGGTGCCCTAACCGGACTGCATGCTAGAAGATAGCACTGGATTTAAAAGAACACGAACGTGTTAGAAAAGGCTCCTGTTATAGCATAGGAAATGTTTGTCTTTAAATCTCTGAATGAACTTCTTCGGATATTTTCTACACTTTAAGGGAAATCAAAACTAAAAATAACGCTCCATTTGGCACGACGATGGTGGTCTGGTTATGAATCGTGGTTCGTGAACATTTGACCTCACCAAAGTAGCTTCATACATTTATATGTTCGAACCAGTTTTATTTTCTTGGTGGCGCTAATAACCATTATACCACTTGTTAGATCGAGAAACATCTTTAGAGGGCGGTGAATGAGGGTTTTTAAAAAAAATTAAAATCATTATAGTAAAGGGAAAACTTTAGAGAAATTAATCTTGAAATCCAGCAATAAAATATTGTTGGGAAAAATCCTACATTTAACTTAACAAATTATTTTCATGTGATTTAATATCCTCGGACAATTACTCATGATGCATAGTGAAATTTAATCATTAGTTGTCCTAGAGAGTCGGGTCTATGAGTCTATCAAAGGTAGGATAAGGCAATCTGAAATCAGGAAGAAAAATCAGTTGAGTTAAATTGCGTCGACTAGAAGTCGACCCAATGTAAACTAGAAGTCGAAGTAACTCCGACTGAGATTTAACGCATTCTCTGAAGTGAAGTCGACGCATCTCCAGAGCAGAAGTCGATGCAAGCATCCATTAGTAATCGACGTATTGTCGATTTCTCAGTTATGTTTACAGAGACTTCTTCTAAGACAGAATTCGACGCTCCTTCAGTTAGAACTCAACGTAACGTCGAATACTCATCCAAAAAGGGAAATTCAGAGGATTTCATTGAGAATTATTTGAAGATTATGATTATGAAATTTATTTGAATCAATAGAGTTATTAGAAGAATAATCAAGGAAAGAGATTTCTACATAATTTATGAAGGAGAGTTTGGACGAAAATTGAAGAGATTGACGGGATTTTTAAAGACCTCTTTTAGAAAGATTTTCTCAGAGATTATTTTATTCTTTCTGAAGACAATCATCAAGAGAAATCTTTTCAAAATGAAGAAGACATACATATGCTCAGATTTCAAATGAACAATATACACGACAACAACAAAAAATACAAAGCACATTTCTTACGAACGGAATTATTCTTATTCCTCACACACAGAATTTTAGAGAGTGGATCAGAGCATATAATCATTACTTCTTCATCAAGGATTAATCAATTACAAAGGATCCAGTCCACTTAAGTACCAAGGAATCCTCATAGATATTGTTGAAGGAGGATTCACATCAGAAGATAATTTCTACATCTTCTCATTTTCATTCATTCTCCTTTCATTTCTTTTAATTGTGAAAAGACTTTTTAGAATCATCTTGAAAGGATTCAGTTGTTGGTTATATCATCTTATCAAAAGATCAATTTGTATGGTTCTTAGAGTCTCCTTATCAAAACACTTAGACACTGGTTCTAAAAGTTTCCCTATCAAAAAACTCAGACACTGAGATAGTAGATTCCTACCAAAGTGATAGAAGAGTGGATGTACCCAAATTTTGAGGAACCACAATAGCTCGTGTTTATTTGCGTTGTGAATTTTCTAAGTTTTTCTTTTGCTTTATTTTTTGCATTTACATTTGTTGTGGTAACTTAATTGTGGCTGTGAGTTTAAGTGGATGCTTGTCTAAGATTATCTGAATTTAGTTAGTAGTTTTCCTAAATAATTTTAAATCTCTATTCACACCCCCTCTAGAGAATTCTTAGAGGAATAACTGTTCACTTTCAATTGGTATCAAAGTGAGGCTACGGGTTCGAGACCGAAGGGAGCGTTGTTTATCACGATTTAATCCTCTACCTATGTGGAGTCCGGGGGGTCCGGCGGTCGCGATCATGTGGTAGCCCTACCTCTGAGCCATGTGGTGCGCCACCTCCGAGCCATGTGGGGGCCATCTTTGAGGCTGCAGGTTTGTTGAACACATGGGGAGATTGTTGGGTCCAGTGTTCCTTCACTTGACCCGTGGCGCTTTGCTACTTCCATAAGGGAATAAAGTAGCGCCCTTTTCCATAAGTTCGAGCTTATGAACCAGTTGGGTATGTGCTCTATCCTACAAGTGGTATCAGAGGAGGTCGGGTTCGAGACCAGGGGTGGGGCATTATTTATCCCATTTTTATCCTCTATGTCTGTGTGGGTCCGACGGGTCAGGCGGTCACGGCCATGCGGTAGCCCGACCTCTGAGCCATGTGGTGAGCCACCTCTGGGCCATATGGGGGCCACCTTTGAGCCATGTGGGGGCCACTTCGGATCCATATGGGGGGGCACCTCTGAGCTTGCAGGTCGTGTTGGACGCCGGGGGGGGGGGGGGGGGGGGGGGGGAGATTGTTGGGTTCAGCGATCCTGCACTTGAACTATGACACTTTGCTACTTGAGGGAATAAAGTAGCGTCATTTCCATAAGTTCGATCTTATGGACCAGTTGGGGATGCACTTTATCCTACAAATATTTAAAGAGAAAAAGAGAGACATGATTTTATTGATTAAAAAAATGATCACAAAACTTGATTTTAATAATCGTAGAAATCAAGGAGAAAATTAGAAAATGACATTTTGTTTTCTATATCGTCTCGCACCTCAAACTGGTTGGCCTTAGCCCATCTTTCCCAAGATATGACTCAAGCCGCCCCCTAGACCTAAACATTAGTCTAGTCGCCTACGCAAGAGGCTAATTACCCTCTAAGCCTCATACAGACCTAGTCGCTAACACACAAATGAATTCCACTGCGCTCACCAAAAAACTAACCAAAAACAAAAGTAAAAGCATAAAAGGTAGTGAAAAAAATATTCTAAAAATAAAATTCCTAAGAGAAGATCTGGAGGCATGGACGAAGGAATGTGTGAGATCAACATTGTCGAAGTGTTCGTCCTTTATGTTGAATATGCTTTAATCTTGATCGTCTTCAAACTCTCCTATGAATGTTGGAATGGGTTTTAGGGACTCCACTGGACATCAGGCACAAAGGGGCTCTTCAAAATATATCAATTCGCTCCCAAAAGAAAGAGCGATTGACACTTTTTAGAGGAGTCAATCTGTTAACGCTAGCAATAGTAGCTATTGCGTAGAGGTACATTTTATGAAGGTTTTTCCCATTCCAACCAGCCTGAAATTGAACTTAATTTTGTTATTCATGCAAATTATTATCGCGAGGCTCTACGTCCTATCACCCCGCAGCAGCATAAAATTTGATCTTGCCAAAATGCGTTCTCCTTCTTCATTTGGCTCTTCAATTATGTTGTGGTCGTCGGAGTTGCCTAAGTGTTACCACCGCGAGATAGAATTATCGCGGCGCTGTTGATATAATAGGCTGCTTGCACCAGTTAAGACCCTTTCGAAATGTGTCATGCCAGCTATCCTCCTGGATGGAAAGTTACCGCCAACGATAATGGCTATCACGATACGGTAGTGGCTATCGTGGAGCGGTAGTGGCTATCGCGGCGCAGTAGTGGCCATTTCAGTCATTGTCTCTATCCGATCGTCTGATCAAATTCCCCCGTACTTTTTCCTATTATACATGTATAACTTGCATACTATAATCACAAACAAAGTAAATCAAATACAAATTATGATTTGTTATTCTCAAATCAAGAAATTTACAACCCATATTCCAACAGCTTTACCACTTACTAAGTCGACGCAAAAGAATGTTGTTTTTTCTTGGGATGATGAATGTCAAACTGCATCTGATCAAATATGCTTCTGAAAGTGATTTCGAACTTAGATTTTGGGTGGCTTTGGGCTGCGATGATGTCAATGCATTTTTATATCAATTATTTTCTGAAAATTAGCTTATGGAGAGTTATTTATGCTGAAATTTTGGTTATTATGATTTCAGAAGGGATGTTATACAAGGGAAGTTTATGAGAAGATGTATTATGCATTTCGTGAATTTGCATGTAACTGTTGATATTTGATTCTATCCTCATCCTCCTATTGACGTTAGGGCATTTTTCCCCTCATTAATGCAACTCATATGATACATGAATTAAATGTGAATATATGGAAATTCAATGTGAGAAATGTTATCTTCCAGCCTTTTCAATTCTGACTAAAGATAAATTGTGCATGAGATAACATGACGAAGGGAAAAAATATGACCCGCGAAAGGATAAAGGAGGAAAAGAAAGCCGATGTGAGTTCTTAGTTCTTTATATGCATTTAAGTTTGATATAAGATATTGACGTATATTGTTATATGTTTTTGATGTACTTGTGATTATTCTGATTAAGTCACTGAAAAAATGTTAAATCTCCAAAAGATGCTATCCATTATGCCTGAACAACATAAATCATGTGTAAGAAACCTAGATAAAAGAAAAAGAAAAATTCGAAGGGAGTTCCTAATACAATTTAACTCATGAAATATTAATATGAATGAATAAGATAAAAAGAAAATTGTATAAACGATGCATCGATGCATAAGGACATTGTTAAGGGTTAACCCAAAAGAGGAGGTACCCTAATCTCCTCCCATAAAAAAAAGATGCAGGTGCCCTAACTGGACTGCATGCTAGAAGATAGCACTGGATTTAAAAGAACATGAACGTGTTAGAAAAGGCTCCTGTTATAGCATAGGAAACGTTTGTCTTTAAATCTCTGAATGAATTTTTTCGGTTATTTTCTACACTTTATGGGAAATCAAAACTAAAACTAAGGCTCCGTTTGGCACGACAGTGGTGGTCTGGTTATGAATCGTGGTTCATGAACATTCGACCTCACCAAAGTAACTTCATTCATTTATATGTTCAAACTAGTTTTATTTTCTTGGTGGAGCTAATAACCATTGTCTTGCCAAACATGCATTCTATGTTGGTGGGGTTTTTATCCAAACTCATCGGAGCAAAAAAGCAGCATAAGACTTTTAAAGTACCAAATTCAAAAGTAGAACCCTAAAATATAACATCAGATCTGTGATAGAGTGAAATCAAAACTAAAACTAAGGCTCCGTTTGGCACGACGGTGGTGGTCCGGTTATGAACCGTGGTTCATGAACATTCGACCTCACCGAAGTAACTTCATTCATCTATATGTTCAAACTAGTTTTATTTTCTTGGTGGCGCTAATAACCATTGTCTTGACAAACATGCATTCTATGTTGGTGGGGTTTCCATCCAAACTCACCTGAGCAAAAAACCAGAATAAGACTTTTAAAGTAACAAATTCAAAAGTAGAACCCTAAAATATAACATCAGATCTGTGATAGAGTGAGTAACCAATTCATAAGTGTCAAATTCCAGAACTGTGCCGTCAAAATACAACAGCCGAAAGAATTCAGTGTGAAACCTGATCGCAGTCTTTAATACCAAAGTTCTTGAGCAGAGCTTTTTCTTCAATCAGCTTAAGCCCTTCATAGGACAAACAGAACTGACCCCATACATGAGACCTGCGTTCATCGAACAAACATTCGGCATTCAGCTCAAGCAGAAAAGTACGGATAGGATTTGTTAGGGCAAAGGAAGGTGGAAATCTACCATGAGATGTTCTCGTTGGCGCGGTTCTGGGACTGGTAGAAGATCTCCTCCACCGCCTTCTTGAGCTCCAACACAGACGCTTCCCTGGATACGTGCACATCTGCGGTGAAGAGAAGGTGCAAAATCATTTCTAGACCAAGATTGGAGAACGCAATTACCAAGCTCGTCATACCAAAGGAGGTCCCGTCTAATTTGAGTATGGTGAGCTTGATAAGTTGGACGGGGAGACGGTAATAGGAGAAACTTTGGCGGTGGGGGAAGGAGACGGCGGCGGAGCCTGGAGGGGAAGGGCTAGGGTCGAATGGTGGGCGAGGCTCATTCTCCTCCAGACCGACGATGCCTCGCATCTCGCAGCGTTTGCCCCCTTCACTTTCTTGGATTCTATCACCAATCGGCCGTTGGGTTGCAGATCTTCTCGTTTTGCTTGATTTGTTATCGATTCCCCATCTGCGGCCGGATTGAGTTTCTTCCCGGCGAAGAAGTTTCAGATGAAGAGAGTGGGATTGATTCTCCGAGTAGAAGGACACGCAATTCTCGGGGCGATGCCCCTCTTTCTTTTGGGCAGTTTGAATGTCGCCGATAAAACCTGCTTTTCTTTGGGTTATTCTCGCGGGAAGAAGAAGAAGAAAACGAAGAGAAACTGAGAGAGAGAGAGAGAGAGAGAGAGAGAGAGGCGAATCGTGCGGCTATAAGTATTAGCCGATGTTGTAAAAGAAAACTAAATTCGGAAATATAAATGTATTTACATTTGACCAGTCATAATAAAATTAACGTGATTTTTCATTTTTTCTACATATTTTATTTATTTATTTATAAACATAAATTAATTCGATTTTTTTAATACATTGAAGTTTTAGAAAATTCATAAATTTCATAGTAAATTCTTTTTGGAGCTTTGTTTTAACAAATTAATGAGAGAACAATTTGGATCTTTTGTCGGAATGTGCCCTATCCTTAGTCATAATCTCACTAATGCTTAAGTAGATCACGCATTTTTTGATCTACTACCCCTCTCTGGTTTACCATGTCCAAAGCTCTCACGATGCCTAACATGTGCCTCTAATGACCTCCTTTGTATGTGTCTAAACCATCTTATTCGGAATTCTCGCATCTTCTCTACAATTGGTGTCACTATCATCTTATCCCTAATACATTCATTCTTAAAATTATTCAGTCTCGTGTCCATACATCCACCGAAGCATTTTCATCCCCACAACCTCATTTTTTGCTCATGTACACAATTCACTGTCCAACACTTGAATTATAGAGCATTGCTGATCTAATTACAGTACAATAGAACTTCTATTTAAGTTTTAATGATACTTTGCAATGACATATGATCCAGACGTACATCTCCACTTCAACAAACCTACCCTTGTTTTATGTATCGCATTTTTATCCACATCTTCATCTTTTTGAACCACCATTCATGAATATTTTAAGTATTCACAACAAGAAGAATCTTGGTCACCTAACTTAGGCTTCGCTTGGTTTGGCATTTTGCTCAGGCGGCGGGAGGAGTGCTTTTGGAACCGGAGGGGGGAGCCCGCGGTTGGAATCCCTCCATTTTCCTTCAATTCTCTTTGACACGGCGGGTGCTAACGGAGCAAACGCCGTCACCGGTCATTTGGTTACCCGTTGTGCAACAACTTTTGGCCCAAACGAAGAGCTCCAAACGCTGCACCAAACAAAACCTTAATAACATAATCTTACACTACTAAATTCAAGCATCATATACTACTAAATTTAAGATTCATATACTCCGTCTTAGTTTTGCTCAACATAAAACATTAATTTTCTAAAGTATCTCGTCAAAATTCAAGTTTCGCTCATCTAATCGACGAAAATAATATCATCTACAAACAATAAATATTAAGATATTGCTTGTTGAATATGTTTTGTAAGCTCATCTTAAGACAGGATAAAGAAATATGGGCTTCAAGCTAATTATAAACTTAATTTAAATAATGATGATGATTTATGAATTTATTTAAAATAAAGTATAAAACTAATTTGAACATTTTGCCATTAATTATTATTCGAAATAAAGTATAAGAACTATTTGAAACTGACCCTAAAGTTACAAAACTAATTTGAATATTTTGCCAAATATTAATACTATCTAAAATATTAGGATTACTCAAGGGCGGGCCCACTTAATGTGGACACTGGATCAATAAAAACTAGAAAGCAGATTTCTTACCATGACAAATAAAAAGTAAAAAAATTATGGAAAACAGTTCTTTTCCGAAATTTACAATGGGCAATAAATGGCAATATAATCATGAAAAATGATTAAAAAAATTAATATTTGCGAGAAATACAAATAATTTTTGCCACGCCACCTTAAAACGTGGCATACAGTAATAACTGTTATAAAAAAGTGTATTTTAAAACCATAACAAATATTATTTGAATTTTAATAATTCAATTTGTAAAAAATTACAAGGCAAACATAAATTCACCATAAAATCAGTCAATAATACAACATATTTTTGCTATATTTGTAGATTAATTTTTTTTGAATAATTTAATACTTTGCCACTGGGTTTACTAAGGGTCTGTTTGGGACAGGTCTGGCGGATTGAAAAGCTGTTGTCCTGATAGAACTGTTTTAAAATAGATCTCTGAGAAACAGTTTTGAAAAGCTGCAAAGTGTTTGGGTATTCTGTGCAGAAGTGTGCTTTGAAAGCGATTTCTATTTAACTGTTTGGAGAAACAACTTTTGTAAGTTGTTTTTTTAAAAACTAAAATATATAAATATATAAAAATAACTGATAACAAGAGTCTTTTACATAATTCTAGAAAATAAAAAAAAAGACTTCCAACATCCGGCGACTGCTTTTTCCAATCCTTCTGATCACCTGTTCGAAAATAAATTGATATTAATCAAACTTTTGATAATTGAACACATGCAACACAAGACACACACAAGACACACAAGACATACACACACCATAAGCAAAAAAAAAAACAGATCTGCAGCAACAGCTAAGATGGGAGAAGGGTTATCCCTCAACGATAAACCCTAAATTGGTAAACCAGGAGAAGGGAGAAGGGGTATACCTCAGCGATGTGCGCCGGTGCAAGGGAGAGCAGGCGAATCACCGGTCTTTGGGTCTGTTTGGGGCAGCGACGACGGGGAACAGGGTCGTCGTCGTCGTTTGGATCCGGAGAGGAGCTCGGCTAGGGCTTGATGTCGCCGTTCGATAGAAGGAGAAGAAATTTCGGCGGATCGGGGATAGGAAAGCGACGCGGGATCGGGAAGAAGGCCGACGCGATATCGGGAAGACGGACTGTCGCGGCCGGCGATGTCGCCGTTCTGGCTTGTTGCGGGATCGGGGAGAAGGCAGCGGGATCGGGAAGAAGCTAGCGGCTGTGGGATCGGGGAGAAGGAAGCACGGGCACAGGAGAAAAGAGGAAGCACGATTTTGAAAGAGTCATACGCGAAGGAGAAGTAGCGCCCTAAAAATTTGCAAATCCGTGATTTTTGAAAAGTGAATTTTGATCCGCCCCTCAACCAAACACCAAAATATAGCGGTTGCGGATCAGAAAGCCGCTGCCCCAAATAGACCCTAAACATGCAATGCAACTTATATTTGTACATCTCTACTAAGCTCAAGCAATCCAGCAAAATATTTCATACAAATCTCCAAATCATCATAATAAAAACCCAGTTTCCAGACCAACTAAAAAAAGTGAACCTCTGCTTTTAGATCAACCATTTGCTCGAAAGCGACGGTGAGATATCAGCGAAATTTTAACTGAAAGATGGCATGTTATCTGCGGGTTGTGCCGGGGCGATGAACCTGGAACAGAATCAAATCCGCAGCTTCCTTACATCGAAGGCATAAACTGACCAGTTTGGCGTTGTGGCGGCTCACACGGTCGAGATCAACTGCCTTTGCTTGGAACATCAGAGGCGAGAGACACCTCAATTTCCTCGAGGGTGCGCCCCTTCGTTTCAACCACAAAATATGTAGCGAAAATTGCCGAACAGATGGAAACGGCGCCAAATGCACCATATACAGGCGCTACTCCAAATTTCTCCACTAGAACCAGGAAGAAGAGTCCCACCAAAAAGTTGCAGATCTGCAAAATACAGACGAGATTCTCTATTAAGCTTTTGAACAAAAAAGAACCGTTGCATCGTCCTAGAAACACGGATCTGAAGCCACATTTCAGGACTAAGAAGCCATTCAATGCCATACAAGGCTTTTCTTAAAGAACGATTTAGGTCCCGTTTGACACGGTGGTGGTGGTCGTGAACACGGTGGTTATGAATCGTCGTTCGTGAACGCCGACCTCATCTAAGGAACTTGAACTTTTATGTTCAAAACTAGTTCTCTTTTCTCGTCGGCGGTCACAAGTCATAACTGTTGTCATGTCAAACATATATTCTATGATGTTTTTATCCAAACTCGCCGGAGCAAAAACACCGTGCCAAATAGAGCCTAATTAGTCCCACATCCGTTAGGTTTGTATGAAAACCGCATGGTGTGCCGTTGGCTATGAGTTTGAGTGGTCTATCCATCCAACTTTCGTTCCTCTTGGTTGTTGTTCCCTAAACAAATAGACAGTTCGGCTCTGAGATCAAGCATGAGTGGAAACGAAAAATGGAATTAGAGTTAATTTATCATAACTCCTACCATACATACATGAAATAGAAGACACATGTAAAAGTGACTTGATATTCACTTCAACTCGCTCCCTCAAGTTGAGCGAAAAATATCTAACCAAGTAACCATTCTCAACTTGAGTATATCAAACTAAACTTTTGGTGAAGACATCCGCCAAACGGTCATTGGAGGGAACAAAAGAAATAATAATATTTCCTCTATCCAGATGATCTTTGATGAAATATCTGTCACAACATATTTGGTCCTATCATATTGAATCGGGTCGTGAGCTATGTTGATAGGTATAATAGGAAAGGTCCCAAATCATGTATAATAAATGTCAACCATAATCTTCACATAAGCCTTGAGACATGGCCTGGTATTCTTCCTCCACACACATTTTGTTTCCTGCTCCTCCAGGTAACCAAGTCACCTCCAACAAAGGTACAGTAACCAGGGTTGGATTTTCTATCATTATGAATTCCAGCCCTATCAGTGTTAGTAAAGACTTCAACCTTTAAGTTGCCCCTGCCCAAAGGCGTCTTAAGGTATCTCAAAACATGATGGGCTGGCCCTTAGTGATGAACTCTTGGAGCATGCATATATTTTCCCAAAATGTGACAATGTATGTAATAACAAACGTGCGTATAATACGAGATGCAAGTCCTCTAACCAGTCATTGATAGCTTAACAAATCAAACGGAATAGCGGATCAGGGAGTGCATATCAATACCAACAACAAGAAGGCGGGAACCCGCAGAGCCCATAGGGGACGGGGGGACTCGGCGAGGTTCTCGAGTCCACGCGAGTTCACCGAACAGGAGCGACGCAAGTATCAGGTGTTGGATTGTCAACATGAGAATCAGGCGCTGGATCGTTGATCGAATCGGGCGACCACTAGATTGTCAGGTGAAAAAAATGCATGTCCATTTTCTCTCGCTCTGATACCAAGTGAAAAAGAAAATTGGAATTATAATTGATTTACCATAACTCCTACCCTATACATATACATGGGTTAGGAGACACATGAATTATAAAAGTGTTATTACAACTATCAACCTCATTATATTGCCGTTAATATTACGTCAAATAATTTGAGTTTTGATATTCTCTTCAACTGTATATTCATGTGATGCTTGTTTTCCATCGGTCTTGTGATGAAGATCCATCAGATCGTGCACCAAGAGGGGTTCGCCGCAAGACAAGACCCACGTTTGTGTATTCTCACAGGAGGACTTGACCGGATCGCCGATCCGACTCCACGGATGTGTCCGGATCCGCGTCGAGAGTCAAGATCATATAGTATATATTTTGATTATTATTGTTATATTTAAGTGGTTTTCCCCCAGCCAATCATAGTCGTTGATTGGGGATGCACTAGTCTTCTTGTTATTATAAATAGAGGTGTTATGGGCTGATCTAAAGCATTGCAGAATTGTGGAGTCTTCTTCCCGGATTCCAGTGATCACCCCTCGGTGCCGACGCTGTGGAGCCCTAGGTGACGATTCCTAAGTTGGTTTTCTTCCCCCTATCCTTCCCCTAACCCTTGTCATCGTTTTCCACCTCACAAACCTCTGATCCACCCGTTGCACCCCTCCAAAGTCGCACCCGAAGCTGCTGGCCTGCTGCCCTCCTACACCCGCCCAGTCTGCCCATCTCCCTCATCCCGACAAGCCTCCGACAGCAACTGCATCCCTCCCACGCCCCCTCTACAGCCGGATACCCCTCTCCCTATCACCGGTCGGCCACCTCCTTCACACCCCTCCGTGGATCCACATCCCCTCCACCACCCCTTGCCAAAACAGCCCGATCTGGACTGCCCAGCCCCGATTCGTTATTTCCACCACCCGTTCATCATCCCCACCACTCATTCATCCTCTCTTAGCCTGGATCCGCTCCCAAACATTGGATCCAACAATCCCTTACCCGGATCTACTCCCACATGGCCGAATCTATCAATTTCCAGCCTGATCTCGCCATCCACCGCCAAGGACAGCCACCACCATTATTTTCCACGCCGCCGATTCCACTTCCGATCACCGATCTACGCATCTGACTCCGGAATCTTCAGTGTCTCGGTCAGCCAGCTACTTAGCGAGTCCCTTGTTGTATTGGAACATTTGATTTGACATTATTATTGATTGATTATTGTGCTTTCTTTAATTCCTGCTTATAGAAATTTTGTTGCGATCAGATTATAATTTGCAGGTGGGACCAATTCGCCGCACGCTTAGCATTGACCCTCTGAGCGGAGTAAAGTCGCTACAAAATTGCTTAAAATTAAATGTCCGTTCTCTGCTCTTTTATTAATTTGTGTGGTGTTAATATTTAATTGCTATGAATTATTCGTCGCCGTCGGCGGCGGTTGCATTGCATTTAGATTAGAGTTTGTGTGGCGCATTTGCATTTCGCTCCTAGTAGCCTTGGTTTGGTGCACCACCATAGCCCACCCTACATCAATTGGTATCAGAGCCCAAGTCGGGTCATTTGCATGCTCCGTAGTGGTAGGATTTTTAGAAGCATGGTAGATCCACAAATCATCGACGACCAAACGGTGAGAACGAATTCGGGTGCCGCTATTGCTGAGTTTCCACGCCATATCCTAGAACGTTTTGACACCTTAGGTGCCCAGTTCAACGATTTGCGGCATGATCTTGCTGAAGTGAATCTTCGTTTAAACCACTTAGAGAATGTCAGGGACACTTCAACACAGCATGACGATTCGCTTGAGGATGATCCTGATGCTCCTCCACGTCCTGACCAGCGTCCGATAGATGGTCAGTCTCCAGTAGACCGCCACCGTCGTGATATTCCTCACCGAGCCCCAGCTCCGCCGGCAAGGCGAAATCCTGATCTGGTGCGTGATAGACCACCACAACAGCGTGATGAGTACCGTATGCCACGTCAACCTCAACCTGATCCCAGAGATCGTGTACCCCCACACGGTCGTCGTGATCATCACCGCGATGAGTATATCCCCCGGGTCAGAGAGAGTGCGGTCACCCACCCACTCGATACGACTACTCCTGTGACGATTTCCCCGAGGAATATCCTGACCCACAGAGAGGTCACCACCACCACTTTGACATCACTCGCCGTATTCGACTCGACGTCCCTTCGTTTGATGGTCATCTAGATCCGAAATCCTTCACCGATTGGCTCCTAGACCACTATTTCGAGTGCTATGATATGAGTGACGAGCGTCGTGTTCGCTTCGCAAAAATGAAGCTGGTCTGGCAGGCTAAGGTATTCTGGATTAGCATAGATAGAGCTTCGAAGCGAGATGGTTATTACCCCTATCGCCAGATGGGAAGAGATGAAGCAAAAACTGAGCGAGAAGTACCTCCTCGCGTCCTACTGAGACCAGTTATTTGGGCAGTTACAGAACTTACGGCATGAGACACTCACTATCGGTGAGTATATGGCTCGCTTCAACGAGCTAGTCGTTAAGAGTGACGTCTCAGAGAAGTCTATTGCCACTGCCTCTCGTTTCAAGGCGGGCATACGCTCTGAAATTCGGAGAGTTGATTCCCCATCGCTTAGAGGCAGTCAATCAGATATTTCAGCTCTCCATCGAGTCCTCTGATCATCTAGCACAAGGAAGTTCCCCTCTCGGACCGATTTCTCGACTTTTAGGAAACTCGCTCCGCCCCAGACCACCACGGCAGCACCTTCACGAGTCCCCGCGGACACAAAGGGCACGGTCTTCGCTACTGATGGCCAGCGATCTGGGGGTATTCTGTGTTATAGATGCTCGGGCAGAGGACACGTGGCGGCGCAGTACCCCATGCGGACCCTGCTAGTTGAGGATGAGGAGCAGGGTTTAGAGAAAGATGAGGAGGTTACGAAGGAAATTAATGCCACTATCGAGAAAGGTTGGGAGAGTGGCGCAGAGAGATCACTGGAGGTGAGAGTGATTGGGCGTCTCTTACACACCCCTCGTGTAGATGAGAATTGGCGACACACCACCATCTTTTTCACGTACATTCCTAGTGCAGGCGGACCCAGCAAGTTGGCCATCGACAGCAGGAGCTGTGTAAATATTGTGGCCCAAAAGGGGCTTGACCGTATGCATGTGAAGGCAGAGCCTCACCCCCACCCCTATCGTGTCGTCTGGGTAGATAAGGCGGCGATTCAGATCACCCAGCGCTGCCTCGTCCTGATTAGCATTGCCTCATTTCAGGATCGGGTCTGGTGTGATGCCATTCCCATGGACGTCGCACATGTGTTACTCGACCTCCCCTGGCTATTTGATCGTGACGTCACGTGTTTCGGCCGTTCGAACACGTGTCTTCTACGACAAGAGGAGATTACATTGACGCCTACCCAACCCATGGAGAGATCCAAGGGTGTGGTTGAGTCGTCTGTGAGCACGAGTGCCTCGAGGCCCCTACATATCTTGAGGCGAGATGAGTTCCAGCGAGATAATATTGAGTCGAATATCATTTACATACTGGAAGCCACTCAGGCATCTGAGGACACCCCTGTTGACCACCCCCTAACGTTGTGTTCGCTTCTAGATGAGTTTGTTGATATCATGCCTGATGAGCTCCCCAATGAGTTGCCCTCTCCACGAAACATTCAGCATGTTATTGACCTAGTCTCGGGGGTATCTCTCCCAAACCTGCCCCATTATCTATGCACCCAGATGAGCACGCAAAGTTCAAGAGGCGGGTTGACGAGCTTCTTCAGAAGCAGTTTATTCGTGAGAGAATGAGTCCGTGTGCGGTTCGCGCCCTTCTTACCCCTAAGAAAGATGGTAGTTGGCGTATGTGCATCGATAGCCGCGCCATTAACAAAATCACGGTCTAGTATCGCTTCCTGATCCCACGACTCAATGACTTACTGGATACTATGTATGATGCCCAGATCTTCTCTAAGATCGATATCCGTAGTGGGTACCATCAAATACTTCGTGGGGGGAGATGAATGGAAGACTGCATTCAAGACCAAGGGCAATCTCTATGAGTGGCTAGTCATGCCTTTTGGGCTATCGAATACCCCGAGCAACTTCATGAGAGTTATGTCGCAGGTGTTGCGGCCCTACATGGACAAGTTTTTGGTGGTTTATTTTGATGATATACAGATCTATAGCTAGACGCAGGCCGAACACCTAGATCATTTGAGACTTCTCTTCGACACCCTTCGCTGGGAGAAATTGTATGTGAACTTGAAGAAGTGCTCATTCCTGTCGGAGTTTCTTCACTTCTTAGGATTCATCATGTCTTCTACGAGAGTATCTGTTAACCCTGAGAAGGTCAAGTTCATTCGAGACTGGTCTGTGTCTGTGACCATCTACGAGGCTCGCAGCTTCCACAGACTTGCAACCTTCTATAGGAGGTTTGTCCAGGGGGTTAGTACGATTATGGACCCCTTCACGAGCCGTCTTAAGAAGGGAGAATTTCAGTGGACCCCCGCTGCCACCAGAGCTTTTGAGAAAATTAAAGAGAGACTGACGACGGCTCCTGTTCTAAGATTGCTGGATTTTAGTCGTGTTTTTGAGGCCGTATGTGATGTGTCTGGTGTTGGTATCGGTGGCGTATTGAGCCAGGAGGGACACCCAGTTTCTTACTTTAGTGAGAAACTGAATGAGGCAAAGCAGAAATACTCGAACTATGATCGAGAGTTTATGTTATTGTTCAGTCTCTGCGCTACTGGAGACACTATCTCCTTCCCCGGGAGTTTATGTTGTATTCCGACCACCAGGCCTTACAGTATCTCAATTCGCAGCGCAAGCTGGGACACCGGCATGCCAAGTGGGTCGAGTACCTTCAGGACTTTCATTATGTTCTCAAGCACCAAGCTGGTGTTGAGAACAAACCGGCTGAGTGTTGAGTCGTCGCGTCTCCCAGCAGCAGACGATGACTGCACCTGAAGACGGGCTTGAGAGAGTGATTCTGAATTACCCGGTATTCCACGACTTTGGCGAGATTTACAACGCCTTGTCTTGAGGCCCACCAGACCCTATTGAGGGCTATCAGATCTTTGATGGATACCTGTACCGGGGCTCCCGCCGGTGCATTTCCTAGACTTTGTATCATGATTACTTGATTTGGGAGTTGCATGCTGGCGGGGCCGCAGGACACTTTGGGCGAGATAAGTCCATAGTCATTGTTGAGGACCGTCTCTACTGGTCCAGCCTTAAGAAGGACGTGGCTCGTGTTGTTCGTCATTGCTATATCTGCCAAACAGCAAAGGGTACCAAACAGAACACAGGTCTGTACACGCCTTTATTTGTTCCACACCGCCCTTATGAGGAAATCAGCATGGAATTTGTTCTCGGACTCCCCCGCACTCTGCGGAAACACGACTCCATCTTCGTGGTGGTAGATCGATTTTTGAAAATGACACACTTTATTGCTTGTTGTAAAACGGCAGATGCGACTCACGTAGAATCTATCTTTATGAGGGATGTTTTTAGATTGCATGACCTACCCAAGTCAATTGTGTCAGACCACGATGTGAGATTCATGAGTTACTTCTGAAAGACTCTGTGGCACAAGACTGTCACCATACTTAGGTGCTCCTCGGCATATCATCCATAGACAGACGGGCAGGCCGAATTAGTGAATCAGAGCTTAGGGAATCTTTTGAGGTGTCTAGTAGGAGAGCATGCATGTAGTTGGGACTTAGATCTTCCAGTTGCGGAGCTTGCTTATAACAGTTCAGTCAATAGGTCCACCGAGTTGAGTCCATTTCATATAGTATCAGAATACAACCCTAAGAAGCTCATTGATCTCATCCTAAGTCCCTTAGAGTTGCGCCCCAGTGAGTCTGCTGAGTCATTTGCATGAGTTGCATGAGTCGGTTCGCCGACGAATAATAATGAGCAATGAAAACTATAAAACTCATGTAGATACGTGAAGGCGAGAACAAGTGTTTAATGAAGGCGAGAAGGTAATTGTGTGAATCCACCCTGAGAAACTCCCCTCGGGGCCTGCAAAAAAGTTAAGCGTTGGGCGAATGAGCCCCTACTCTTATAAGTCGTATTGGGACAGACGCATACCAGCTTGATATTCCGGCAAGTATGAGAATCCATTCAGTATTTAATGTCGAGGATCTGACGCCATATTACGAGCCTCACAAGTATGTGGACCCGAGCAGTGGAGATACCCAGTCGTCCCCAACCCCACGTCCTTTGTCTTACCACTCTCATACTCCACCTACGCCTGATAGCCACTACAGTCCACTCATTGCTGACACCCATCCACCTGGGAATTCGTCTTTTCTGGTTTCACTGACGGCACCGTTGATCGCACTGGGTTCCACCACTCAAGAATTGAGAGATGAGAGAATCACAGAGGTCAGATCCCACCAGTTCGTTCCCACCATAGACAGGTCGCGATGTCGCTACTTGGTATACTGGCAGGGCTGTCCAGACGCAGCCGACGCTTGGATTCTACCAGCAGAGCTTGATCGACTCGCCCCTGGACTTCGACTTCAGTACGACCGTCTTCATTCATCGAAGATGAATTCCTTTCAGTCGGGGGGAATTGATGGGGATCCATCAGATCGTGCACCAGGAGGGGTTCGTCGCGAGGCGGGACCCACGTTTATGTATTTGCGCAGGACTTGACCGGATCGCCGATCCGACTTTGCAGATGTGTCCGGATCCGCGTCACGAGTCGATATCATATATTACTTTATATATTTTAGTTATTATTGTTATATTTAACTAATGTTTCCTCCGACCAATCATAACTGTTGATTAGGGATGCCTTAGTCTTCTTGTTAAAAAAACAGAGGTGTTAGGGGCTGATCTAAAGCATTGCAGAAATTTGGAAAGTCTTCTTCCCGGATTCCAGCGATCACCCCTCGGTGCCGACGCCGTGGAGCCCTAAGTGACGATTCCCTAGGTTGGTTGTCTGCCCTCCTATCTTTCCCCTAACCCTTGCCATCGTTTTCCACTTCACAAATCTCTGATCCACCCACTACAGCCCTCCAAAACCGCACCCTAAGCCTCCGGCCTGCTACCCTCCTACAGCCGCCCTGTCCGCCCCTCTCCCTCATCCACCCGACCACCCAGCGGCCCTCCCTCATCCCGGCGAGCCTCCCACATCCACAGCCTCCCTCCCACGCCCCTCTACAGCCGGCTACCCCTCTCCCTATCACCAGCCGGCCACCTCCTTCACTCCCCTCCGTGGATCCACTTCCCCTCCACCTTCCCTTGCCAAAACAGCCTGATCTGGACTGTCCAACCCCAATCCGTTATTTCCACCACATATTCATCATATCCATCACTCATACATCCTCTCTTAGCTCGGATCCACTCCCAAACATCGGATCCAACCATCCCTTGCCCGGATCTATTCCCACATGGCCGGATCTATCAATTTTCGGCTTGATCTCGCTATCCACCGTTGAGGACAACCACCACCATTATTTTTCACGCCGCCGGTTCCACTTCTGATCGTCGATCTACGCATCTGACTCCGAAATCTTCAGTGTCTCGGTCAGCCCGCTACTTAGCGAGTCCCTTGTTGTATTGGAACATTTGATTTGACATTATTATTGATTGATTATTATGCTTTGCTTAGATTCCTGCTTGTAGAAATTTGTTGCGATCTGATTATAATTTGCAGGCGGGACCAATTCGCCGCACGCTTAGCTTTGGCCCTCCTTGAAATTTGCAATTGCATTAACCAAAATAAAAGAACATACAGGGGGAGGGAACTAAAGAGAAGACAACAACAACGACAAAAAAAGAAAACAGGCAAACTCAGCCGCCCTCCATGCTCCTGCGGTCCGAGGCCGTCAGTTCGAGAAAGGCCTCGTCCGCCCCTATGCCAGCATCCCATATGAAATCCCCCCGAGTCGCGGTTCGAGCACAGAAATCCGCCGCCCGGTTCGCACCTCTGCCCACCTGCTGAAACCGTACGGTCGCAAAGTCCGAGAGGAATGCGAGGTCAACCTACCCCGGGTAGGAGTCGGGGCGGGTCGTCCCCCACGCAGCCTTGCTACAAAAATCCAGCACGTTAGCAGCATCCCCCTCAACGATGATACCTTTAGCCGCAAGAAGCGCCGGGGAGACCACCCGACGGATGGCCAAGATAGCTTCAAGCTCAACACGGCCCGGGTCCCAATGTTGCCAAGCAAAACCCGCCGCCATCAAAACCGTACCATCCTTAGAGCGGACCACAATACCGAGCCCCGCAGCCCTCGAAGGAAGCAGCGAACCATCCACAGTGACTTTAATCCACCCGGGCGGTGGGGGGCACCAAAAGTGATTACGAAACAGCCCCGAGAGGCGGTTGGTGCCCCAACATCCCAGCCGTAGACCTTGGTCAAATAGGGTGAGGTTTTCCACTACAGTAGCCACAATAATCAGAGGGGTGCCAACCTCGCGATTGTGGACCTTAGCGTTGCGCGCGCGCCAACATTGGTAGGCCACATAACAAAGAAGGCGAATCGGCTTGAGGGCGGCCTTCCCACCCCGTCGCGCAGCACTTTCAACCTCCGCCCAGGTCCATCCCGTGGGGATCCGAAGGCCCCATCGGTGAAGTTCTTTCCCCACCGCCTGCACCCGGCTGCATCCTCCCACAAGGTGGTCACGATCCTCTGGGGCCGCACAACCCCACGGGCATAAACCATCCGCCGCCAGTCCACGGCGCTGTAGCCAAGCATTCGTGGGTAGCGCGTCCCAAACCAGCCGCCAACAGAAGAAACGCTCTCGAAGGTGCAAAGCCGCTACAAAATTGCTTAAAATTAAATGCTCGTTCTCTGCTCTTTTATTAATTTGCGTGATGTTAATATTTCATTGCTCTAAATTATTCGTCGCCGTTATCGACGATTGCATTGCATTTAGATTAGGGTTTGTGTGTCGCATTTGCATTCCGCCCCTAGTAGCCTTAGTTTGGTGCACCCCCATAGCCTACCCTACATCATCTTGATTGCTTCAATCTTGGTTGAAGAGGTTCAAAGGCAGGTGACTAATACAATGGCTTCGTGCCACTGAATGTGTTTTTGGTGCATGATATTTATGATGTAAACAAGTTCTGCTTGACGAAAAAGCGATGGCTGATGCAGGGAGCTCTCATAAAAATAACTTGTCAGTTTTTGCGAGAGTAGTGGTACAGATTGACTCAAGCGTTAATGATATTGAGACCATGAGCACGTGCCTAGAAGTTGTGGCTCGTGGATTGCTGAGTGGGACTCCGCAAAAGATTAAATGTCACGAATGTGACAATAGTGATTGATTAAACATCATATACACTGCCATGCACAAGGAGAATTTTACCACATGGAAGATTCACAATCCCGGCAAGGCTATTCTCAATTTTCTTAGGAATTTTAATTTCAATATTTCAATATTGAACACATCTATCGTGAGGGCAACTACAACAACTGATCTCAGTGCCAATTTGGGAGCCATCAATGAATCCAATATCCACTAAAACAACTTTATGCAAATTCGCTCAAAGAGATTTATATTGGCAAATGGCAATACGCTCAATTTGCCAACGGTTAGGTTGGTGCACAAGCCACTCTAATTTCCACGCTTTTCTCCATGTTGTGCGTGACTGTTTGTAGTTATTTGTTTGTGTTAGTAATTTATGTAGTGTTTGTTTCCTCACTAAAACTTTGTTCTACCATCTTCCAGACCATGTACCTTGCCTTTCTATCTACCAAATAATTACCTTCAAAAAAGAGAGTAGTGGTAACTACGCCAGTGCTTGGTGGAGTAGATCTACGGGTGTATGAAATGAAGGTTATCGCTATTCTCGTAATGATGGAAAGCTATTACAGGTGTAATCTGCTTTTGATCGAAAAGGAAATGCCCATTTATTAAAAGGCCTTGCATTTTCTGTTTCCTATGCATATGCCTTTTTTCAAAAAATAAAAAGAAAGAAAATATCAAAAAGGGCTCTAAATATATTGATTGTGTCAAAGTTGGGATACGCATAGAGAATGGAGATTATCAGCTAACATAAAAAACTGAATAGACATTGAAGTAAGTGCGAATCGAATTCTGAGATTTTGTAATACCCCGAAGTTAATCGGATCAATTTGAGCAAAATCGGGTTCAGGCATGGGTGACACGGCCTGGGACACGGGCGTGTCTCAGGGCGTGTCAGGCCTGGGTAGTGTCGAGTCGTGAAGTCGACGAAATTTGGGGTCGACACAGCGGACACGGCCTGCGACACGGGCGTGTCGCAGGGCGTGTCGGGGCCGTGTCGACGATCGGCCTGGATGTCGACGAATTTTCTCGACGATCGTCGAGTGTCGAGTGAGGACACGGCCTGTGACACGGGCGTGTCACAGGGCGTGTCAGTGGTCGTCGAACTCAACTCGACGATTCGAGCCGGGGCGTGTTTGCGGGACACGGGTGTGTCCTGGTGCACACGGCCAGGAACACGGGCGTGTGCTAGGCCGTGTGCCAGGCCGTGTGAAGTCTCGGGTTGTTTTGGGATTATTTTCGTTGAGGCACACGGCCTCAGACATGGGCGTGTCTGAGGGCGTGTCGGGTACACGGCACGTGACACGGGCGTGTCCCATGGCCGTGTACTGTTGGTTTTGAGTCGGTTGACTGCCGCTTAGAGGGACACGGCCTGTGACACGGGCGTGTCACAGGGCGTGTCAGGCCGTGTTTTAGCTTTTCTGGCCAAATCTGAGCCGTTTGTTTCCCTCTTCCTGGATCCAATGGCTGGGCTCTGTCCAGGTGTGTTGAAGGCAGAGAAAAAGGGGATTTAAACCCTCTTTTCTCTTCTTCTTCTTCTTCATCCTTATTCTAAGAGAGAGAGGAGAAAGGCCTAAGGGAGAGAGAAGGGAGGAGTCTTCCAGCTGCTGTAGGAGCTGCGGAGTGCGGAGCGAAGATCCGAGAGTGGATTCGTGAAGGCGAAGCCGAGGCGGTGATTTCCATCCGGCTACTTCATGGCGCCGAAGCGGTCTTCAAGGGTAACGATCTCCTTCTTGGACATCGAAGTCCTTCCTTTATGCATGTGCTTGGAATCCTCCACCAAGAGGTGGATTTGCGGAAGTGATTCCTTTGTTGAGTCTGCATCTAGAGCCGGAAATATGGAGTACGGCATAGGCATGCTGTGTGAAGCCCATCTGGACCGGTAGTCTGGATTGGTGATGTTCATGGGTAAACCGGAGGAGACTCCGTGGATTTGATGAGATGGAAATGGTTTTCTCTTGTGCTGAATGTATGGATGTGCTGTTGACTGTGAGGAGGCTTTGGCAAAGCTCCTGGTTGTGATATGATCAATTGGTAGCATGCTGGGGAGCTCGTGATAAACCCGGCCTGTTACACCACTAGGGTGGGTTGATCTAGTTAGTTAGCGGGATCGATGGGTGGCAATGCTTGGGGAGCCGAGTTAAACCCGGGTTGCTGCACCACATAGTGTGGGTCGATCGGATTAGGAGGGGGGTCGATGGGTAGACATTGCCTGGGGAGCTTGGATAAACCCGGCGTGCTACACCACATGTTGTGGGTCGACCTACTCTGGTTGTTGCTGTGAGGTTGTACCTCTGTGTGGTTGGGCGGGATGTCGCCAGCTTGCGAGACTGGTGGACTAGGGTCGGTCAACCAACAAGTGAACACCTCGGATCGGCGGTGTATGACTGGTGGATTCCGGTACGCCAAGAAGGTGCCCTGAGTGCACGGAACGTCTGGTGGATTCCAGCGTTTGTGATGTTATGTGTTTGCTAGCGGGATAAAGAGAATGATATAGATATGTTGTTTGATGATACTTGATGAGCACTGAATACAGGGAAGGAACCACTACCCCGGGTAGGGGGTAGGGTCGTTATAATGGGTCAGTCAAATGCTGACCGGTACTTTGTTTTACCGCTTTTTGGTGGATGTCTCCTTGCAGGTGCCGCGGCTTGAAATGAATAAGTGGAATGGCTAGCTTGCTGCTGTTGGCCCTTGAAGGCCATGCGAAGAGTGGTGTTTGGATTTCATGTGTGGCCGGCCTGCGTGCCGATGTACGAAATGATTGTTGTGCAAAAGAGGAACCTGTAAGGCCATAAGGCCAGGGTGTGTGAGTTGTATACATTCCTGGTGTTTGTGATATATAAATATGGTATTTATATAGTGGTGGACATTCTGGTTGGAGTTCATGTTAACAAAAAGAAATGCTGCGCTAGAATGGATGAGTTAAGGATACGCGTTGATTTTGATTTCCACACGTGATTCCTTCGCTTGTCTGTGAGATATGGCGTGGGGCCCCGGCCGGACCCACCGTTATATGTCATGTGACAGGTGAGGGCGTTACAAAGTGGTATCAAAGCCCAGGTTTAGATTGTTTGGGATGAGAGAACAGAAATGAACTCATGAATGTCCACTAGGAATGTATGTCATGCACATGATGTGCGTGAGTGTGTAGTCAATGTCGCAGTATCGTTATGATTGGAAGTATTAATGGTGTTCTGTACATTGATAGGTGGCGAGGGATGGAGTTGGGCCGTCTGAGCCCCAGCGGTCTGCTGAGAGTGCAGCACCCGTGGAAGCGCCTATGCCTCCCTCGGCAGAAGCCATACGGGTGGTGACGGAGACAGTGCTTGCAGTGTTACAAGCACAACCTACTGGACAGACAAGGTCTGGTGTAAGGTAAGAGCATGCTGCAGTGGTGGTGGAGGCGCAAGCAAGTGACGAGTCATTGACACGTTTTATGCACTTTCATCCACCGACGTTTGGTGGAGCGCTTTCCCCAACGCAGGCAGAAGATTGGTTGGCAAGGGTAAAACGGATCCTGACCGCAATCCGGACGGTCGAGGAACAGAAAGTGATGTTGGCCACTTTTCTGTTGGAAGGAGATGCGAGATTGTGGTGGGATGAAATTGAAGTGCATCACTTGGCAGGTCGAGGTTTAACGGAGGTTTCCATGGATGAATTCTCCCGAATATTTTTAGCCAAGTATGTGCCGGTATCGCAGAGGATTGCGATGGAAAATGAGTTTCTCCGTTTGGTGCAGGGTGAGCGAGATATTGATACCTACCTGCATGAGTTTACAAGATTGGGGAGATATGCGGGATCGAACTTTGCGGAGGAAGCACGAAAGACAAATCGGTTTTATGAAGGCTTGCGGGATGAATTGAGGTTGGCACTTCCGAGTTCAGTGAGCCAAGGCTTCCAAGCATTAGTCGATACAGCTCGTGCATTAGAGAAGGATATGAAGCGAGTACAAGCGAATAAGCGACAGGAAAAGTCAGAGTTGAAAGTGTCGCAGTTGGATCAATCGGAGTTTCGACGACAAGAGAAGAAAAGATTTAGGCCGGCGGAATCAGCTCCGTCGACTGTTTCTTCGGGGGCGACTTATGGGTCAGGACGTGTGGATACACGTATATGCTATAAATGCGGGCAGCAAGGACATATCGCAAAATTTTGTCGGAATGCCCCTCCAGGGAGTGAGAAAAAGATAGGTGCGTCATATGAAGAAAAGGGAAAAGCAGTGGCCGAGTCATCTGCACCCCGGACGCAACCACGATTGCATGCTATGGACGTGCAAGAGCCGCAAAGCTCAGTTGGTGAAATTCAGCCTCGGGTGTTTCAGTTGTCTCTAAATCGTGAATTTCAAAATCTGGAGGCTGAGCGAAAGTGACGTGTGATGTGAAGCACGTCGATGAGCATGGTGGTGTATGTCAACTATGTGTATATCTATATTTGTGATGAATAAAAGTTGCACTTGTGCTTGGGAAGAGATATATAAATTATGTTGTTTTGTGTTGAGATTTTATGTGGCTGATGATGCACAAGTGGAAGTTAGGGATGTTTGTTTGTGTTGTATGTTTGTTCGTTTTTGCGGAGGCTTGGGGGTAAGCTTTGCTGATGTTGTGATTGATTGGAGTCAATTTCGAGGACGAAATTATTTGAAGGGGGGGGAGGATTGTAATACCCGAAGTTAATCGGATCAATTTGAGCAAAATCGGGTTCAGGCATGGGTGACACGGCCTGGGACACGGGCGTGTCTCAGGGCGTGTCAGGCCTGGGTAGTGTCGAGTCGTGAAGTCGACGAAATTTGGGGTCGACACAGCGGACACGGCCTGCGACACGGGCGTGTCGCAGGGCGTGTCGGGGTCGTGTCGACGATCGGCCCGGATGTCGACGAATTTTCTCGACGATCGTCGAGTGTCGAGTGTCGAGTGAGGACACGGCCTGTGACACGGGCGTGTCACAGGGCGTGTCAGTGGTCGTCGAACTCAACTCGACGATTCGAGCCGGGGCGTGTTTGCGGGACACGGGTGTGTCCTGGTGCACACGGCCAGGAACACGGGCGTGTGCTAGGCCGTGTGCCAGGCCGTGTGAAGTCTCGGGTTGTTTTGGGATTATTTTCGTTGAGGCACACGGCCTCAGACACGGGCGTGTCTGAGGGCGTGTCGGGTACACGGCACGTGACACGGGCGTGTCCCATGGCCGTGTACTGTTGGTTTTGAGTCGGTTGACTGCCGCTTAGAGGGACACGGCCTGTGACACGGGCGTGTCACAGGGCGTGTCAGGCCGTGTTTTAGCTTTTCTGGCCAAATCTGAGCCGTTTGTTTCCCTCTTCTGGATCCAATGGCTGGGCTCTGTCCAGGTGTGTTGAAGGCCGAGAAAAAGGGGATTTAAACCCTCTTTTCTCTTCTTCTTCTTCTTCATCCTTATTCTAAGAGAGAGAGGAGAAAGGCCTAAGGGAGAGAGAAGGGAGGAGTCTTCCAGCTGCTGTAGGAGCTGCGGAGTGCGGAGCGAAGATCCGAGAGCGGATTCGTGAGGGCGAAGCCGAGGCGGTGATTTCCATCCGGCTACTTCATGGCGCCGAAGCGGTCTTCAAGGGTAACGATCTCCTTCTTGGACATCGAAGTCCTTCCTTTATGCATGTGCTTGGAATCCTCCACCAAGAGGTGGATTTGCGGAAGTGATTCCTTTGTTGAGTCTGCATCTAGAGCCGGAAATATGGAGTACGACATAGGCATGCTGTGTGAAGCCCATCTGGACCGGTAGTCTGGATTGGTGATGTTCATGGGTAAACCGGAGGAGACTCCGTGGATTTGATGAGATGGAAATGGTTTTCTCTTGTGCTGAATGTATGGATGTGCTGTTGACTGTGAGGAGGCTTTGGCAAAGCTCCTGGTTGTGATATGATCAATTGGTAGCATGCTGGGGAGCTCGTGATAAACCCGCCTGTTACACCACTAGGGTGGGTTGATCTAGTTAGTTAGCGGGATCGATGGGTGGCAATGCTTGGGGAGCCGAGTTAAACCCGGGTTGCTGCACCACATAGTGTGGGTCGATCGGATTAGGAGGGGGGTCGATGGGTAGACATTGCCTGGGGAGCTTGGATAAACCCGGCGTGCTACACCACATGTTGTGGGTCGACCTACTCTGGTTGTTGCTGTGAGGTTGTACCTCTGTGTGGTTGGGCGGGATGTCGCCAGCTTGCGAGACTGGTGGACTAGGGCCGGTCAACCAATAAGTGAACACCTCGGATCGGCGGTGTATGACTGGTGGATTCCGGTACGCCAAGAAGGTGCCCTGAGTGCACGAAACGTCTGGTGGATTCCAGCGTTTGTGATGTTATGTGTTTGCTAGCGGGATAAAGAGAATGATATAGATATGCTGTTGATGATACTTGATGAGCACTGGATACAGGGAAGGAACCACTACCCTGGGGAGGGGGTAGGGTCGTTATAATGGGTCAGCCAAATGCTGACCGTTACTTTGTTTTGCCTCTTTTTGGTGGATGTCTCCTTGCAGGTGCCGCGGCTTGAAATGAATAAGTGGAATGGCTAGCTTGCTGCTGTTGGCCCTTGAAGGCCATGCGAAGAGTGGTGTTTGGATTTCATGTGTGGCCGGCCTGCGTGCCGATGTACGAAATGATTGTTGTGCAAAAGAGGAACCTGTAAGGCCATAAGGCCAGAGTGTGTGAGTTGTATACATTCCTGGTGTTTGTGATATATAAATATGGTATTTATATAGTGGTGGACATTCTGGTTGGAGTTCATGTTAACAAAAAGAAATGCTGCGCTAGAATGAATGAGTTAAGGATACGCGTTGATTTTGATTTCCACACGTGATTCCTTCGCTTGTCTGTGAGATATGGCGTGGGGCCCCGGCCGGACCCACCGTTATATGTCATGTGACAGGTGAGGGCGTTACAGATTTAACTAAAACAGCCTAATTTTTTTGGTCTAAGCTTACCCAATGTACCTTGAGAAGGCTTATGATAGAGTTCCAAGAGACATCTTAGAAAAGAAAGGTGTAAATGTATCATATATCGACATAATCAAAGATACGTATACAAATTCAGTGACATATCCGACAAGCAATACCTTGGTGTTTATTGTTTGGGATGATTTTGTTTTGATTGATGAGACGCACGAGGGTGAAAACGCAAAGCTTGAATCTTGGCGAGATACTTTAGAAAAGAAGGGTTTTAGGTTGAGCAGGGCAAAGGCGGAGTATATGGAGCTTAAATTTAGTAGTACAAGAAGGACAGATGACTTCGTTATTAAGTTGGGTGATCAAGATATTTCCCGTAGTGAGTGTTTTAAATATCTTGGATCAATAGTTCAAAAAGATGGAGGTATTGATAAAGATGTGACACACGGAATCCAAGCGGGTTGGTTGAAGTGGAGAGGCGCGTCAGGGATCTTACGTGATCGTAAAGTACCACTAAAACTTAAAGCAAATTTTACCGTACTGCAATTAGACCCGCGATGCTCTATGGTTCTGCGTGTTGGGCAGTGAATTGTGTACATGAGCAAAAAATGAGAGTTGCGGAGATGAGAATGCTTAAGTGGATGTGTGGGCACACAAGATTGGATAAAATTAAGAATGAAAGTAATCAGGGATAAGACGGGAGCAACACCAATTTCAGAGAAGATGTGAGAAGCTCGTCTAAGATGGTTTGGATACGTACAAAGGAGGCCATTAGAGGCATATGTTAGGCGTTGTGAGAGTCTAGTCACAATTCATGTTAGACGATGGAGGGGTAGACCAATAAAGACTTGGAATGAAACTATAAAGAAAGACATGGTCTACTTAGGCATTAGTGAGATTATGACAAAAGATAGGGCACAATGGCGATAAAGGATCCATATAGCCGACCCCACTATAGTGGGATAAAGTCTTGAGTGTTGTTGAGTGGTGTAAGCTTACCCAATGTATTGAGAAGCTGAAGGCCATGATTTTTGAGCGCATTTGAGCACTGCTAAGTTCTGGAATTAGTAGACCAGTCACTGGACCTGCACCAAGGGCGAATGAGAATATGTACCTGCGTGTCAAATGATAACATGTTATTCTTTTTTTTTCATAAAACAAATGCTTCTAGAACTGTGTTGATGAACAATGTTCCAGTATCACTCGGTATCAAGACTTACAACTCAAATTCTTGACAGTAAATACATTATCTCCGGGAGTCAGGGGTGAAATTATTGGGTGCAAGTATAGGAACAAATTTTTGCATCCAAGTACAAAATATGATAAAAAAGAACATATAAGATCAAAAGTGATTGTATATACAACTAAAAGGGCGTGCAGAAAAAAAGATCATATTTACGGTTAATTTTTATCATTAAATGGTCATAATTTGTTTTTTGTTGCATTTAGAGCATTTTTATCAATCCAAATATTGTCGTGTTACAACCAAAAATTCGCCATATTTTGACTTCAAAAAGGTTGTAAATTGTATTATTGGGGTCTCGCCGATGAAAGATGACTTGACCTGAACTCCTAGGAGAATCTAACTCGATTATAGTGGTCAAAGTTCCTAACAAGGTGCTAAGGCTGTCTAAATGTGTTCTAGTAGGAGTTTCTAAAATTAGGCATTCGTCATCTACATAGTATAATAGTTGGCTTTGCATTAGGGTTGCCAGGACCTGCAATGAATTTACTATAGATCTTACCACTACATAGCATACACAGGCTTTAAACCTGACGTGCTGATACCAATTTGAAGCTAAACAAGGTTATAGGCACCGACATTGGCCTAATTCTATATAAGGATGCATGCGAGGACTCGATGAAAACAAATAATGACTAACTAAATTCTAACGCAAGGCACCTGTATGAGTCAACATGCAAAATAATATAAAACGCTAAATTAATTAAATAAGAAGAATTTAAACTTGGCAATTAATCTCAAATGATTACAAATAATTCAAACAGATCTAAAAAGTACAATTGCACATCGATGGAAGAGTCATAAATGGAATACCAAAGCTAATAAGGTTTACACATCTAATCAAATAAAGGTGCAATACTGTGAATTGAATATCACCAAGAAATAAAGATATGCATGTAGAATGTAGGGGAATATAACACTAAATAGAAATTCACCAACCAATCAGCTCTGATGCAAGAAGGATGTGGTGGAGGATAGCATGTGATGAGCGGGAGTGGCAATATGAAAATTTTAGGGGTTTTTTTTTTGGAAAGATTGGAGTATAGTAGAATGAGGATTTTTTTAGGTGGAGAGAACGGCATTGTAAGGAGAGGAGTATGCTTTGTAGACATGTTGGGGGTTGTGGGAATTGGCGGTTGTAAGAGTTGAATTGGCTGAAGGTGCGGAAGTCACTGACAAGGAAGAATTATTGCGGTAACAGGAGATATGAGAGGGGGCAGAATTGTTCGTAGGAGAAGGCAAGGCTGGCGGTTGCGAAGGCTACTGGAAAAGGGTTCGACGACTGAACTAGACGGGTTTGCTGTGGGAAATGGTGGGGAACTGGTGATAAGGATGGAAGAACTTGCAGTTTGCATAGTGGAGATGGCTGGAAGAGAAGTACTTAATGGAGTGTAGTAGAAATGATGCCTGGATAAGGGGCAAAGGTGGCTTCTGGATGGGTTGCCGCAGGATAGAAAGACAGGTGGTGGATTGGCTTCACGCCAAGTGATACTCGAAATCGGCACAAAGGAGAAGTGGGTATGACATCGTGAGTGACCGAGAGGTTGGATTGCCTAATCAAATTTCTTAATACCAAAACCTTATACTTTTGTGAAATCAGATTTCAGTTAAAGGTCATGAGCAGCTAAATTGCCTGATCGCCTTATTTAACCCAGAACTTAAAAAAAATAGAATAGTAGAAAAAAATGCGTTGATCACATATGCGAGCTCCATTCGTTCGGACGATAATCCCATAAGTGTTTGTAATAACTAATAAGAATTGACGATGAGAGGTCTTGATGTACACATTTTGAATGCTGCTCCCGATCCCCATCAGGTGTCCATTGTGGCTTTATATGTCTTTATTATATAAAACAATATAGATATCTTGGAAGCACGCCAAAGATACACTTTCAGCCGTTGGATCTTCAAAAAAATTATTTTCGGCGGTTAGATCTCATGCCTTTCAATATATCGATGATTTCTCCTCTCTCAACCCCGATACAAGTCGTGGCCAACGGGCATCGCGTGCCTCTTCTCCACGCCTCTCCGCTAGGGCATCGCCTGTCTCTTCTTTGTGGCCCTTTCAATCCACCCGATTCCTGGATGCCTCCTGCGAAGGCTTCTCCCTCAGCCACCGACCGACCCCTGCCACCGACACGCCGACGACTGCAACCCGCTTCTGTGATGTCCTCTCGCGGGTGCTGCTTCACTACTTCCTCGCTTCTTCACAGCGTTGCTTCCTCACTTCTCCTCCCTGATTCTCATTGTGTGGGCTCTGGATTCCCAGCTCATCCATCCGCTCCAGCAGCTCTGGATTCCCAGAGCATCTCATCCGCTAGGGCTTTATTCCTTTTGATGCCTCGACGTTTGCCATTTCTATCTTCTCGCTCACCTCGCATTTGCGGCAGACGGTCACACGCCTCTCTTTCTCTCACTTCAATGTCCGGCGATTTCCTGCGTTTTCCGGCTCTTCCCCTTCGACTTCAAGCTCCGCCCCTGCAAGATCCCATAATCTCCAAAGACAGGTAGCTTTTTCCCCCTCCTCACGTCTACATCTATTTGAGGCATTACCTCCCCTCTTCCAAATTTTTCTTGTTGTTTTACTGGATCTATATTGTTAATGTCTTCTCTTGCAGTTTTTTTGGATTCTCCTTGCCTCTAATGGGTAATAGAAGATATGCTCACCCAGGTTCTCTTCACCAGTATTCAAACCACTTTTCTCCTTTGTCTAACCTTCATACAATTGCTAAATGGCCTAACTCTTTATGTAGGGCTTCATTAAATGCGACTTCCTCACCCCGGTATACAAATCTCTGATGTTGAATGACTCCTCCAATTGTTTGTTGTCACGTTTTTTCCTTATACCTTATCTACAAAATAAGCAAGTTCATTTTATCAGTTGAGTTTATTTTTTGGTTCTGAATGGACTTTAATTAGAAGGATTTTGGATCTGATCAGGACGCTGACGAATTTTGAATCTTTTTTTCATGTAGTTACTGGAGAAGCAGTACATATGTCAAGCAGACCGAGAACTAGCTGTGTTTGCCCTGTGAATTTTTGTGGTAATATCTACATCAATTTTATTAACATGTACTATTTTCTCATTTCACTTGCAACATGTAGAGATGTTCGTTCCAACAACTGTATTAATATTCAGATTTGCTTCACAAATCAACTTGAATTCAAATTCGCATTTGGAGCTCAAATTCGGATCTGTTATGAACCATCTTTCGTGAACGTCTGACCTCATCCGCGGAAAGCATCGAACACGAGTGTAGCCCGTGCTAAGAAGATGCTCTGGAAATGGATGTTGCACCTTAAACAGCATGAGGCCGCATCATGCTCTGGAAATGGAAATGTTGTTTCAGCATCATGTTGTTTAGGAGATTCCTTTACAGTGAAATCATGCTGTCACTTCAATTAATTGATTTATTTTTAAAAATGCATTATCTTTAATGCTAGAAATGGATGTTGCACCCTAAACAACGTGGCACCACACCTGCCACTCGCGCCCCCCCGGAGCGCGTATGCAATACCAAACAACAACAAAAGTGCTTTGGGGGGCCCGCGAGTAACGGGTGCGGCGCCGAGCTGGTGAATTGCGTGGAAGCGGGCGAAGCATTGCGGCCGAAGCCCGCTTCATTGAGGTCGAAGGCCGCCTGGAGCATCAAGCACAGGCGAAGCCTGTGCGCAGGCGGGCAAACTTCGTCTGGATGCGGCTGAAGACTGCCCGAGAGCATCGAGCACGGGCATAGCTCTAAGACATAAAAGGTAGGGATGTTCTTTTACACTATAAAATTGATTTTGTAGTTGATTTTTGTTGCTATTTATATTGATTGATGTTGCCCTACGGAGCACGGATACGCCAAAAATAGGTCCGTACCCGTACCGGGTACGTTTCCGGTACTGATACGCATACCGCACGGGCCGGTTCGGCTATAATCGCAATTTTAGGGTGACGTTTCCGTGCCGCTCCCGATCCCGTGTTGCCGCTCCCGTGATGCCACTCCCGTCCTGTCGATTCCCTGCCGACGATCCCGTACGTTTCCGGTCCTCTTCCTCTTCTTCTTCCTCTTCTTCTTCTTTTTTTTCTTCCTCTTCTTCTTCGTCTTCTTCTTCTTCTGTTTCCGGTCCTCCTCCTCCTCCTCCTCATCTTCTTCTTCTGTTTCTGGTCCTCCTCCTCCTCGTCTCCTCCTCCTCCTCCCCCTACTCCTCCTTCTACTTGGAGTATATAGCATTATGTTAGTTATTTACAGTTTCTTCTTCTTCTTCTTCACAAGGTTAGTCAGTTTAGCACTATGTTAGTCAGTTTAGCACTATGTTAGTCAGTTTAGCACTTCAGAATCATTCCAATTTGTGTACCCACATCATTATACTGTTTCTTTTAGTATTTCATGATTTGTTTCTCAACTTGCAACATCACTTACAAGGGATGGAGAAAATACAAGGGATGTCTAATATTACTTAAGTATCTATAGAAATACAAGGGATGAAAAATTTATAATTGTATTTATGATATATGCATATATATTTATTAAATTTAATACAATGTATCTCGTCGTACCAGTATCCTTGATTTCAAAATTTTGTTGTACCGTCGTACCGGATACGTATCGTACCTGGTACTTGTACCCGTACCGGTGCTTCCTAGATGTTGCTTTCTATATTGATTGGTGGTGTTGTTTATTTTGATCGATGTTGCTACCTATATTGAGGGTAGTGTTGTAAGTGCGATAACCTAATTCTGTGAGTTATTGGCTTAGTTGATGCTTACATTTTTTTGAGAGCTTTGCAATTACATAGATGTTGGTCATTTGATAGATCATGGTCGATAAGGATGCGGACCGGATATGTCTTGATGAGTATGTTTTAGTAATTTGATTTTTGTATATGTTGAACTTTGAGACTAATCCTTGTAGAAAATGAAAGCAAGGAACTTTATAGGTTGTATTTCTTGTATAAACTTTAAGTATGAGTACAAATATATAGGAAGAGAGAAATCTCAAAAATACAATGTGGTACTAAACCTAAGACACACTTTGGCTTATAAATGGACCACAATTACAATGGGCTATTACATAACTTTCTACTATCTTCTAACACTCCCCCGCAATCTGGAGCATACAAATTGTAAGCACCAAACTTAGATAGGAACTGGTGATAGCCAGATACAATGGCTGAGGTAGAGCCTTGGTAAAGATGTCTGCAACTTGCTCAGAGGCTGGAACATGTTCCAATACAAGTCTTCAGTTGGACCTTCTCCCGGACAAAGTGACAGTCAACCTCAATGTGTTTTGTTCACTCATGGAACACAGGGTTCTTTGCAATATGTATAGCAACCTGACTGTCGCAGAACAGAGTAGCCAGTGAGGAAAGTTTGACACTCAAATCACAAAGAAGACTCACTAACTAGGTAAGTTCAGACACGACAGCAGCCATAGCACGATACTCAGCTTCAACAGAAGAGCGGGCAACAACCGATTGCTTCTTGCTACGCCATGTCATGAGATTTCCTCCAAAGTAGGTACAGAAACCAGTGGTGGATCGCCGATCATCAAGCGAGCCCGCATAATCAGCATCAGTGTACGCAACAAGGGATAAAGAGGAGGATGGCTTGTATACCAACCCTCGTCACGGGGCAGCCTTCAAGTACCTGACAATGCGTTCGACAGCCTGTAGGTGAGATATTCTTGGTGAATGGATAAAGCGACTAACCACTCCAACAGCAAAAGAAATATCGGGTCTTGTAACTGTTAGGTATATCAGTTTTTCTACAAGGCGCCGATAATATTCAGGATTGGTAAGCAGAGAATCTGATTCTGTCCCACGAGCACTTAGCTTGTGCTTGACATCCATAGGTATTTCTGCGGGTTTACATCCGGAATAACCAGCATCTTGAAAAAGGTCAAGACAATATTTCCGTTGAGATAGGACCAGACCATCAGGTCGACGAGCAACCTCAAGTCCAAGGAAGTACCGTAGGTTTCCTAGATCTTTTGTTTGGAAGACAGAGTTTAAGTGTTGTTTGATCTGTTGTATCCCGGTGGAGTCATCGTCAGTTATCAAAATATCATCCACATAGACTAAGAGAATTACAGTCTCTGTTGATTGATGACGGGTAAAAAGAGAGAAGTCAGCCGAGCTTCGCTGAAAACCAATATCACAAACAGCCTTGCTAAATTTTTCAAACCAAGCCCAGGGGAATTATTTGAGACCATAGATGGATTTACGCAGTCGGTACACCCTAGACTCCCCGATGGTCTCAAACCCGGGAGGTTGGTTCATGAAAACCGTCTCATGTAGATCACCATTCAGAAAAGCATTTTTAATGTTCAGCTGATGTAGTGGCCGGCGGCAGTGAACAACAAGTGAGATAAGAACCCGAACAGAATTGAGTTTGGCGACGGGGTAGAAAATCTCCTCATAATCCAAACCCTGTTGCTGAATGAACCCACGAGCCACAAGACGGGCTTTAAGGCGATTGATTGTCCCATCCGGAGCATGCTTAATGGCAAAGATCCATTTACAGCTAACGCGGGACTGGGTGGAAGGGAGAGGAACCAGATCCCAAGTATGATTAGCCCAAAGGGCTGACATCTCAGCCTCCATTGCCGCACGCCAACCAGGGTGTTAAAGAGCCTCCTGCACAGTGTTAGGCAGAGAAATAGAAGAAAGAGCAAGAGCAAATTTGAGTAGAGGAGAAAGCCGATGTAGCGAAATATAGTTAGCGAGAGGATGAGCCGTAGAAGCTGGGGCAGGGTCAGCTGGCCGCGAAATAGTACTGGTAGACGGTAGCAGTGGCTGGGCTCCGGAGTCCGGAATACGGCGAGTGTAGACACGGATGAGAGGTGTTTTGGGTGTTGGTGGTACCACGTGAGGTGTTGGAAGTAGAGGAAGTAGAGGAGGTAGAGAAGTCGTGACTGGGATAGCAGGACGAGGCACAGGGTGCACACAAAGAGGTACTGAGGTGGATGACAGAAAGGGATGATCTTACAGGAAAGTAACATCAACTGACACAACCACTTTTTGGTTGACTGAAGAATAACACACATACCCTTTTTGAGTACAAGAGTACTCTACGAACATACATTTTGTTGCACGGGGTGCAAATTTATCCGTAGGTGGACCAAGATTATGGACATAGCAAGCATACCCAAACACCCGCGATGCGAGAGGAAACAAAGATTGAGAAGGAAAGAAGAGGTTAAACGGAGTGACGAAGTTGAGGACGGATGAAGGCGGACGATTGATGAGATGACACGCAACCGACACTGCAAAGTTCTAGTATTCGATGGGTACCTGCATCTGAAGCATTAAGGAGCGAGCAACATCCAAAAAATGCCAATTTTTGCGCTCAGCAACACCATTTTGCTGAGGAGTGTATGCACAAGATGTTTGATGTATAATTCCAAACTCAGCATAAAGGGAGGCGAACGTTCAACTCGTATATTCCCGCGCATTGTCAGTTCAGATGATTTTAAGCGGAGAAGAGAATTGAGTACGAAGTTCAGTAACAAACGTACGGAATATAGAAGTGAGTTCGGTACGATCCCGTAGTAAATATAACAATGTCACTCGAGAGTAATCATCAATAAACGTAACAAAGTAGCGGGACCCAAATATACTAGAGACTTTATAAGGGCCCCAAATATCAGAATGAACAATACATAAAGGAGTACTACTCCGATTACAGACAGGACTAAAGGACATGCGATGTTGTTTACCAAAGATTCATGACACACAAGTAAACTCATGCAAGGAGACCTCCGGAAGAGCTTGTTTTAGAATCTGGAGGGGAGCATGTCCAAGACGACAATGCCACTCAACTGAGGAGACGACAGAAAGAGCAGAAGGAAGGACATCAAGGAGATAGAGCACATGAGACAGTCGTCCGCTACCAATAATATTTCGTGTTTGCCGATCCTGTACAACAAAGGAAGATTGTGAGAATGTAACATGACAATCAAGATCCTGCGTAAGTCGGCTAACAGAAAGTAAGTTGAACGGGGAGCCCGGAACATGAAGAACCGATGTTAGGGTGAGGGTGGGTGTGAGAGGGATATCAGCAGCGCCGAAAACAGGGATGGAGTCGCCATTAGCAATAGTGATGGACTTGGGATGAGGAGACGCCAAGTATTGCGAATGGCTTCTGGCAAGTAATGTGGTGGGTGGCACCAGTCCACAATCCAGTGGGAACTCGGAGATAGACAGGTTATATCTTCATTGGCGATGGAAGCCACGGAGCCCGAGGAGCGAGCAATCACCCCTTGGAGTTGCTAAAGTTGGGTGCAGATAGCATCAATGTCAGACTGGGCATTGGAATAAGTCGAAGTAGAAGCAAAGGGTGGAGACTCGGTCTTAGTAGAAGCAGCAAGGTGTGGTGGCAGGCCATGCTTACGATAGTAGGTGGCCTCCAAATGATTTTCCCGACTGCAGAAGTTGCATTTAAGAGGGGGTTTTCCAGTACGTCCTCGTCCC
This sequence comes from Platanthera guangdongensis, assembly GCA_039583875.1. Taxonomy (NCBI): domain Eukaryota; kingdom Viridiplantae; phylum Streptophyta; class Magnoliopsida; order Asparagales; family Orchidaceae; genus Platanthera; species Platanthera guangdongensis. Next base: position 19,885,764 of record CM077150.1, on the reverse strand, counting down.
CGAGACGAATGGAGACCCCCACAGGTTGAGGTACCACAATTGGAGGGATGTGGTGAAGGTAGCTGGAGAAGAGCTGGAGAGGGAGGCAAAGGAGCCTCGGGTGGCAAAGTGACCTTCAAAAACATTGAGCAGACATCAGAGAGAGGGAGTAGTGACAGAGGAGAGTATCTGAGCTCGAACACTATGCAGATGCGAAGGAACCCTTGCCATCATCATGGCAATCCCGACTGCCTCTTTTTGTGCTCATTGGGCAACCAGATCTGTAGTAGGAGGCTGGTGTTAAATTCATGCCTCAACAAACGTTTTGGCCTTGGCAACGAAGAAAGTCATATCGTCAGGTATCTCAGGATCAAGGGATTGAAGATCAGTGATGATGTCAAACAAATGTTGGAGACTGTTTTGGCCAGAATAAAAGGAATGGAGTTCCTCCCACATGCACTTAGCTGTGTCATAATACATGGTCATCCTGTAAGGCTCGGTATCCATGGAGTTGAGAAGTCAGGATTGCACACGACCGTCATCACGAAGCCACTCATCAGTGGGAAGAGTAGGAGTGGCCCGGGTCAAGTGATGAAGAAGTCCTTTCGTCTGGAGCACCCGACGAAAAGAATGTACCTATTCCACAAAGTTCTGTTTGCTAGTGAGAGATATAATGGTAATCCTGAGTTCATCACGAAGCTCAGTAGCAGAGGTAGCAGCCTGAGGTGGCAGAGACGAAACACCAGCGGACTCGTCGGAGGCCGTAGTGGGATCCATGAAGCTGCAGGAAGAAGCAGAGACCGCAGAAAGAGTCTAGCCGCAGCGGACAGATAGCAGCAGGGAGAGGCCGCAGCGGACTGATAGCAGCAAGGAGAGGCTGCAGCGGACTGATAGCAGCAGGGAGAAGCCGCAGGACAGAAGACTAGCCGCAGCGGTCTGAAAACAACAGGGGCCAGAACAAACCGAGCGAGAAGAGGCAGCACTGCAAACAGGCATACGACCGGGCGGAAAGAGATAGACCGCAACTTAGAGAAAGTGGAGCGGATAGAGAAGAAAAGCCACCAGGACTAGAGAAAAGGGGAAGCCGCACGGTCTCGGTATCAACACACCAGCGGCAAGAGGCCGCGACCAAAATGCGGAGCCCACAGCGGGTAGAGAAGTCGTAGAGGTGCAGAGGCAAAGAGAGGTCCGTGCGGAAAACCCGCAGAGACCAGGAAAAATAGCGAAGCGGGAAGTTGCAGCGGGTTAGGAAGCCAGAGCGACTTAATCAAAGCAGGCCGCACGGTCACGATGAGCACACCAGCGGCACAGGAGGATGTTGCGACCACGATGCGGTGCGAGAAGGCGGTTAGGGAAGCCGTAGCGAGAAGAGAAGTAGTCGCGGTTAGGAGAAGAAAAAAGGTGAGACATCGAGTAGAGGAAGAGGCCGCGGCGAGAAAGCGGGCAAGAAGATAGGACGAAAACCGCCTGGTTAGGGGAAAAAGGGGCCCTACGGACCAAGAGGTTTATAAAAGGGAAAAGGGGGAAGAAGAGGTGGAATCCACGAGAGAGATCAAGAGGAGCGGATAGAACAACTAACCGCGCAGGAAGCCGCGGTTAGAAATAAGGGGAGGCCGCAAGACAGCGGTCTAAGCAGGAGAACAGGCCGCCGGTTAATCAACAGAACCAGGCGGGTAGAAACGGACAAGCTGGACCATATCGCTCTGATACCATGTAGAAAATGGAAGCAAGTAACCTTGTAGGCTGTATTTCTTGTATAAACTTTAAGTATGAGTACAAATATATAGGAAGAGAGAAATCTCAAAAATACAATGTGGGGCTAAACCTAAGACACACTTGGACTTATAAATGAGCCACAATTACAATGAACTATTACATAACTTTCTACTATCTTCTAACAATCCTGATGAATATATGATTTTTTTAATTACCAATATTACCAAGTGTTCTCACTTCGCCCTTGCCATGAAAATTGCTGACTTTTCTAAATCTTAGTTACATATCATATTTTTTCTTCTCTAAATATCTCTTTGCTTAATCATCTTAATACATGAACTCAAACAGCAGCAAGTAAGAACTGATCCATGCAATATATCGTTGGCCTATATTACTCTGTCCAATATATGTTGCATATTAATCTCATTCAAAAAGTCCTACTCCATTTCAGTTTGCTCAGTTTTTGATTGCATATTCGGTTTGTGTTGGCTACGTGTGCAATCAAAAATTGTCTTGATGCTGAATCAATTCAGAATGTGTTGATTTGAAGATATTGGAGTCTTCAACATCCTTATAGTAAGCAACATGTTTTCTTTCATTTTATTCTTTTAATACATGCTTTCTTCTACTTTTCTTTTTGGTTTTAATAATTGCAATATTTTAAGTGTCTATTTGGCCCCCAACTTTAACCTGATCCACATTTTAGACAACTGAAGGAGAAAGCCTAATGTACATTGATTAGCGAACAAGGTATGTTTTTTTTGTTTTCAATACATACCTAATTCATAGGTCAATCTAATGATTTGTTTTCCCAATTTTGCATAATATGTGCATACAATGTCGTATTATAGAGGAAGGTATGTTTTCTTATTCATCAAAAAGACGTAGTTTTGTGATTTTACATTCTTCGATTCCTTCCAAATGATAATCGATTGTCTAGATCTGCTATGTAATTTCATCTTCCGTGAACTTGCAAGATCAAAGACATAGTTGGTGTCAAAGAGCTATGACATTGACACAATCAGAGAGCAGCTATGCCGGAAAAAATTATAGAAATAATTGACAAATAATTCTCATGTACCATACATGAACTCAGGTACTAATTTCAATTATACTTTCTTTTACATTCGTTATTTTTAGGTGTGATTTGAGGTATTAGTCAATTAGTGGCTAAGCAAAGCACATTAGCCTCTGTGTTGCATGCATATAGGGCTACTCCGTAGTATTGGCCGGTAGAGGGTCAAGCGAAGCAGATAGATTTTCTTTATATATTTTACAAGTACATGCATTATCTGTGTTTGTTTTTATATTTCTATTATATATGTGTGCTTTGAGTTATTAGTCAATTAGTGACTACGAAAAACACAATAGTATATGTGAAGAATGCTTGTAGGGTTGTTCCGTAGAGCAAATAATTTTTTGTGTTCATCATGTTCATGTATTTGTTTATTGGCCAGTAGAGAGCCAGCGGAATAGAGCACAAGCTTTAGCTAACCCAAGGCAACCCACGGACGGGCAAAGTCCATCCGCACAACGACCATCCGGCAAGGGCAACGAAGATGCAGAATAGAGCAAATGTATGTAAAACCCGAAAAATTCCACCTTGAGTGCGAACAAGGAAAGCCCGTGCACATTCCAGGCAACCCAAGAATGGGCAGAGCCCGTTCGTATGGGGAGCATCGAGCAAGGGCAATAGTGCATGCGCACCCGCTTGGATGCGGGCGCAGCCCACTCAGAGGTACATTATGTTGCGCTCGATTAATGTCGTCGCCCACAGACAATGTCGCCGCTCACGAACAATGTCGCCGCCCAAGACCAATGTCACCGCCACGACCAATATCGTAGCTCACGACCAATGACGTTGGTTTGCGGGCGAAGCCCGCTTGGTTGTGGGTGAATGTCGCCGCCCACGAACAATATCGCCGCTCACGACCAATGTCTACATCCACGACAAATGTCGCCCCCACGACCAATGTCTCCACCCACGACAAATGTCTCCCCCGCGACCAATATCGCCACATACGACACATGTTGCCGCCCACGACCAATGTTGTTGCAAAGCGGGCAAAGCCCGCTTGGTTGCGGGCGAATCAAGCAGCGCCGCATCAAGAACGGGCGAAGCCCGTTCGAAGATGCTAATATATATATATATTTCATATACATCTCTATTTTGGCATAAGAACGGATTGACAAAGAGGGTGTTTATCACTCTTATTTTTCTTTCTTTATATCTATTTCATCATTTCAATTTTTATATTAACGAGGTAGAACTCATAATATATAGGTAAGCAATAATCAATGAAAATAAGGATTCATAGAGCAGACTAAGTAGTTAGGATAAGGCTATGATGATGACAAGTTATAATGACAAGTCAAAAGTAGCGTACATAAATGTGATGGTAATAATAAGAGTAGGATTGTTTTGGAAAGAGTGAGACTCTTCAATCTCAACTTTTGTGAGGGCGTCTAATAAAGAAAATAGAAAACTATGTTGAAGGTACTTACGTAAGAGATCCAATTACGGATAAGGTGTGGCTAAGATCTACTTCCCCTGGAGACACAATAGCAAGAGCTACAATAAACATCGAAAATGCCTGAGAATGAAGTTTAGGGTTAATACAAAAAAAATTATCATTAAAGTGGAAAGCATGAAATACCTATTACAAAGTTCATAAAAAAATAAAATACATGAGATATGTTAGAGAAGCCTAGTTAAGGGCCCATCTAGTGGCCCATTTTTTCTCTCTTTTCCTCATTGTATTAGTCCCACATGTTAGATTGGGATTTCTCTTCTTTTTCCTTTCCTATATAAATGTATTCATACTTGTAACTATCAACTCAAGAAGTATATACAAAGGTTTGGGGCCTCTCTTTACATGGTATCAGAGGAAACCGGTCTACTCCTTGTATTTTTTTCGGTCTACTGTTCGCGGTCTTCCTCACTATCCGCGCGGCCTGTTTTTTTCCTCTCCTTTCCGCCTTCCGTCACTTCTCTAGTCGCCATGGTTTCCCTCTGTCTCTGACCGCACGGTCTCTCTTGCTATCCGCGCGGACCCCCCTCTTCTTCCCGGCTTTCCTTCTTCCCGGCTTTCCCTCTTCCCGCTGGTAGCGACTTCTCTCGCATTGCCGCGGTTTCTCCTCTAGCCGAGTGTCCGCATCTTGGTCGTGGCACCTCTACTTGCCACTGGTGGTCTCACCTTGACCGTGCGGACTCCCTATCCTGCTTCTACATCGGCTAGCCGCTGCGACTTGTCTTGCCATTAGTGGTCTCTTCTCTTCCTGCCAGCCGCACCTAGGTCGCGACTCTTCTTGTCGCCGATGTGTCTGCCGAGACCGTGCGGCTTCTGTTTCTACTGCTCCTTATCTCTCTATTCGGCCACCCTCTAGCCGCCTGGCTTGCTGTTTTAGCTGCCCGGCTTTCTGTTTTAGTCAACCGGCCTTCTCCTGCTAGCCACACGATGTTCTTCTATGAAATGCACCTACTGTGGCCGGGATGGTCATCTCGAGGCTACTTGTTACTGCAAGCATGGTCTACCTCCCCGCCTTGCAGCTACTTCCTCTATTGCTTCTACTCCCACTGGGGCTTCTACTCAGGATTCGGCGTCTACTACTCGCCAACATATCGATGAGCTCCGCACCCAACTCCAACAGCTACAGGGTGTTCTTGGCCGCTCCTACGGCTCGGTTGCGTCTTTCTCTGCGGAAGGTATAACATGTCTCTCTCATAGCCCCCGCTGGATCGTTGATTCTGGCGCTACACACCACATTACCTCCCAGAAGCCTTCCCAGTATCTCCAGACGGCTCATCCTTCGCATATCATTGTGTCCAATGGTGACACCTCCTTGAATTTGTTCGGACCCTTATGTTTCAAATGCGGGTTCCGACCGAATATTGGAATTTTGCTGTCTCCACAACATGTCATCTCATCAACCGCCTACCCTCTTCTGTTCTTGACTTTGTCATACCTATTCAGCTTCTCTATCCTTTCGTGAATCCCACCTCTCTCACCCCGCGAGTCTTCGGGTGTGTTTGTTATGTTCATCTTCTCGGCCCCCCTTCCGACAAACTTGCTCGGCCCCCTTCCGACAAACTTGCTCCTCGGGTGGCCAAATATATGTTTGTTGGCTACTCTCGTACTCAGAAGGGGTATGTTTGCTACCCTCCTTCTGATGCAAGTTGGTCGTCTCGGCGGATGTCACGTTCTGCAAAGATCAGCCCTTCCACTTACCTTCACCCACTTCGACTTCCTCTCCTCTTCCTCGGCATGCTATACCTGTCACGTCCTCTTCTCTGTCATCTCCAACCACCTCTCTCCCTGCCCCCTCTCGGGTTCCTCTGCCCCTTATCCGTGTCTACACCCGTCGCTTCAAGGATGCTTCCCTGCACCAGCTACCACCCTCCAACGACACCCCGACAACGGCATATCCAACTCCCGCCTCTACATCTCATCCCTTGGCCAACTATGTTTCTCTCCATCGGCTGACTCCTCTTCTCTACACCTTTGTCACCTTTCTTTCCTCTATCTCTATTCCTAACACTGTGCAGGAGGCGCTGCAACACCCAGGGTACCGGGCGGCCATGGACGATGAAATGCGGGCTCTCTGGGCTAACCCGACTTGGGATCTGGTTCCTCTTCCCGCAGGACAGCACTGTGTGAGCTGCAAGTGGGTCTTTTTTGTTAAACATGCGACAGATGACATCGTGGAGCGACTAAAGGCCCGCCTCGTGGCCCTGGGTTTTACTCAGCAACATGGCTTAGATTATGAGGAAACCTTCTCTCTGGTGGCCAAATTGAACACCGTCCCCGTTCTTCTCTCTTTGGTTGTTCATCGACATTTGTCCCTTTATCAACTGGATGTTAAGAACGTCTTCCTCAACGGCGATCTGCAAGAGACTGTTTACATGCACCAACCTCCCGGGTTTGAGACCACGGGGGAGTCTCGGGTCTGTCTTCTTCGGAAGTCTATTATGGTCTCAAACAGTCCCCACGGGCTTGGTTTGAAAAATTCATCAAGGTCGTCTGTGATATTGGCTTTATTCGGAGCTCGGCTGATTTCTCTCTTTTCACCCGACACCGGGCAACCGGAACTGTGATCATACTTATCTATGTTGATGATATCATCATTACTGGCGACGATACTACAGGGATACAACATATCAAGGAACAGTTAAACTCTGCCTTTCAGACCAAAGACCTTGGCAACCTTCGATACTTTCTTGGCTTTGAGGTTGCTCGACGCCCTGATGGTCTTGTGTTATCACAAAGGAAGTATCGTATGGATCTTCTTCATGATGTCGGCTATTCCGGATGCAAACCTGTGGATACTCCTATGGACGCTAATCACAAGCTCTCAGCCCACAGCTTTGACTCTGTTGAGCTGCTTACAAATCCAGAATACTATAGACGCTTGGTTGGGAAGCTGATCTATCTCACGGTTATTCGCCCAGACATCTCTTTTGTTGTAGGAGTCGTGAGTCGTTTTATGCATGCTCCCCGGATATCTCATCTTCAGGCTGTTGAGCGCATTCTTCGATATCTCAAGACCGCTCCAGGACAAGGGCTGGTGTACAAGCCATCCACATCTTTATCTCTTGTCGCGTACTCTGACGTTGATTATGCTGGATCCATTGATGATAGGCGCTCCACTACGGGTTTCTGTACCTACTTTGGAGGACATCTCATAACTTGGCGTAGCAAGAAACAAATCATGGTCGCTCGCTCTTCTGCTGAAGCCGAGTACCGGGCTATGGCCGCTGTCGTTTCTGAGTTGACTTGGCTTGAGGGTATTCTGGGTGACTTAGGTGTTCGTCTCTCATCACTGGCGATCCTATTTTATGACAGCCAAGCCGCCATACATATTGCCAAGAATCCGGTCTTTCACGAATGCACAAAACATATTAAAGTTGACTGTCATTTTATCCGGGAAAAAGTACAGTCAAAGAAGATAAAGTTGGAGCATGTCCCTGCTACAAGCCAAGTTGCTGACATCTTGACTAAAGCTCTCTCCCGACCGCTATACTATCAGTTTTTATCCAAGCTTGGTGCCTACGACTTGTACGCTCCAGCTTGCGGGGGAGTGTTAGAGAAGCCTAGTTAAGGGCCCATCTAGTGGCCCATTTTTTTCCATCTTTTCCTCCTCATTATATTAGTCTCACATGTTAGATTGTGATTTCTCTTCTTTCTCCTTTCCTGTATTCGTCTCACTTGTAACTATCAACTCAAGAAGTATATACAAGGTTTGGGGCCTCTCTTTACAAGATAAAAAGATTAGTTATCAAGAAAAGCTTGAATTTCTCTGAAGGTTCAATTTCCATAAATCCCTGCATGAGATATATTAGACTAGGATGGTAACCATTAGTACATATTTGAATAAATTTAACATGACATGAGAATCTTCACTGGGTAGGTACAATAGGTTTAAATAAACGGTAGCACATTCTTTAATTCTGTCATGTAGATCATCTCATATTTAATCAACATATAAATGTATGATTTCATGTCATGTTTACAATAGTAGACACTCCTTCAAGTTTCTAATTATGTCTTGCTAAGAAGGTTTCATGAAATAGAAAAACTCAGTGCAATGCTAGTAAGTTTTAAACGGTCATATTTGACATGGGCGACCATTAGTATTAGTAGGTGATAACAATAGCATTTGAAGCAAGTAATTTACATCTCCAGCTTTTCTAAATTTTTGGATTAGACAACCAGCTCAGCTATAGAAAAAAGAACGAACTGCTAGTTAGAAAGGTCATATAACAAACACTACTCAATAATTTTATTATATATTAATATATTTGGCAAAAAGCTAAAAAATTGAGATAAAATCAGGAAACATTTTACTTATATGATAAACTTCAATGCCTAATCCAACTACTTGGGTTCAATTTTATAAATTATTCTGTATTCATTCCAATCAAGTGCTTTCTTTGAGTAAAACAAAGTTTTTTCTGCCATTGATAATAAATGCCATAATCCAATTCGGTCACCAGTGGACATGACTTAGAATACAAGGATATGATTAAGAGGATTCCACTAAAATAATTGGATAATACCTCTTGCCAAAATAACTCATTTTAAGATGTTCAAACTTTCTCTCAATTGCTATATTGGTCTGAAACGGAAGGCTCAGATTTCAATTCACAACCAGCACTCCCTTTGTGTGAACACATTGAAGCCAAACAAATAATTTGGAAAACAATAGCTATAGAGGAGAACCTTTACTGGTGTAAGCTTATAAATTCTTATTCACATAGTGAGAAATAATTTATATTTTGAAACGTCACACAATCCTAGCTCACACAAATAAACCAGAACTTTTGCCATAATACAAAATTAACTATTAATCAAAAGCTCCAATTGAGCCCAAATGAATTCTCCAAACATTTTAACAATGAAAAATTTACCAATATTTAAGATTCCAGAAGATTGAATTTTATTTTTAATGGTCAAAGTATTTTCAAAATTTGAAACTAAACATGCTAAGATTCCTATGCAAGACCGGATAAACAGGTAGGGTTGATAAAATGAACGGTTGTCAGTCTGCTATGAAAGTCTAATTGTATAACTGTTGTCAAAGTCATACTCTAAGAGCAACCTATATTAGGTTATCCACCAAAAAAACTGCAAGTAAAAATTAAATTCCACAATGCTCATTTGAGCCATGTCTGACTCCTGGATAGAGCCCTAAATAAATGTTAGCATTGTTGTATACTTTATTATATATAGAGCAGTATCTCACATTTTATTTTTTAATGAATTATGGTTCTAACATGGTATCAGAACTAAGCTAAGGTCTCGTTGTTATGACTCCTCCCACGTGTTTGCCTCTTCCGCCGATTCTTGAGCCGATTGACCCTCCGCCAAAGTTCAGCACTTGGTAGAATCCTTCTAGTCGACGCAGAGGCCTCCTACAGAGAGAAGACCGCCCATCGAATCTGTTCCCGCATGTTGCGTCGATCGGTGTCGGCCGTCACCGATCGATCGGAATGGGGTGCTGAGCCCATTCCGATCATCAAATCCACTCCAAATTTCTTCTTTGTTTCTCTCCTCCCTATGCCATACGAAAGGTATTCTTAGTTTTATTTGTCAGATCTTCCTAGATTTTAGATCTAGGTCTTCGGATTTCTTACCTCTTACTTGGGAAGAACGTCTCTACCACACAATTGACTCTCCTATGATCCTATAGCTTTCATACTGATGTGTTCTCGGAGCTTGACAGGTCCTAATGAGGGGTTTATCAGTGGGTATCTTGTCCGTTGATTCTCCGACCTATTTTTTGAGACCGATCAGCAGGTATCTAGTGCACAGATTTAATCCCAAGTTTCTCTTGTTGGTATTAAAGACATCAGACGTTGATTCAAGGGACCGATTGACTCCCGTTGGATCTACCCGAGTTAATCATGATCATAATCTCGCTCAAATTACGACTATTAGCCTCAACAATATGAATTGATTGTCTTGGTCGAGGCCCGTTATTTTGGCACTTAATAGCTGAAAGATGTTTGGTATGTAAATTGAAGCATGAGAACACCCGTACAGGATACCGCTACCTGGGGAAATGGGACTCAGAGAACACATTAGTCATGTTCTGGCTTATAAAGTCTATGCAGGAATCAATAACATGCATCTACTTATTCCTAGACATCGTCGACAACAAGTGGAAGAGGGTTGAATCTACTTACAAAAAGGAGTTCTGCCAAGATATTTCAACTCAAAAAGAAGATATTTCTCCTTTGTCAACACGACCGTCCCCATCTACCAACTATTTTGAGTTCACTCATTTATATTAAGAATATGACCACTTTGATTCCCTTACCTGATTTCGCCATGGTGCTGAGCTTCTCTGCAGGGCACGGGAAGATCACAACTGTGTGTTTGAGTTTTTAAACGATCTTCATAGAGATTTTGATCAAATCATTGTGCAGATTATGGGCCACGCCTCTGCTCCTTCCTCTGCCTTGTTCAGCAGGATTATGATTGTAGACAATCATGGCTACCCGAACATGCACAGAAATTCTCTGCTCTTATTACATACTCGAACTCAGGAGGTCACTCATTACGAGAGTTCAAGCCCAGAACTATGTACAAAGATCATCTGGTTTGTGACCATTGTAGTAAAACTCGACATGCCTGGGAGACCTGCTTTAAGCTCCATGGATTCCCCCCTTCTCGAAAAGGACCTAACCACGTGGAGGTCGTGGTCGTGGGAGATTCCAGGGATTATCCCCACCGTGGCCCTCATCTGATGAGCTTTGAAGGCCATAATGTGAGGAGTTCAAGTTTTGATCCTATCCCAGTGCCCTGCTCTCTCTCCGCCAAGGAAATAAAGGCTTTCTGCGGGATGATGCAAGACCTCTCCACTGAGCCTTCTTTTGAACCATCTCCTTTTGTCGCACATGTCTTATGTGCCCACTCCGCTACTGTCCACTCACCTTCTCACTGGATTCTTAATTTCGGTGCTACAGATCATATGGCTGGCACCTCATCAGGTTTTGTTTCTTACTTTCCACTATCTGGCAAAAAGAAAGTACGCATTGTGATTGGATCACTTTCCTCCAATATAGGGAGAGGATCCCTTCCCTATTCTCCACTTACTTTAACATATACCCTTCATGAGCTTCACCGAGAATTTGTTGTCTGTTAGTCACTTGACTAACGCTATGCAATGTTGAATTACATTTCCCCCTCTTATTGTGTCTTTGTGAACTTGTAGATGAAAATGACTGGTTTTGGTAGGATGTAAGATGGTCTTTATGTGTTTGATCCTGCTACTTCAGCCCAATCTCTGCATGTCTCTCGGACTCCATTCTTGGAATGTTGGCATCATCGTCGTCTAGGTCATCCATCCTCTACCTCTATGAGAATTTTTTTCCTACTTTTCTTTTTCATGTCTTACATAACTTTCATAGTGATGTATACGAATTGGCTAAACATAAGTGTATCTCTTTTATGCAATCTTCATTACCATTTGTTATTCTATTTGTTGTCATTCACTCTGATGTGTGAGGGTCTTATTATGTTGCTTCTATTTCTAGTTATAAATGATTTGTCACCTTCATTGACTGTTTTTCATAAACCACTTGGGTTTATTTGATGTACCATAAAAATGAGATCTTTCCTTCATTCAAAAAATGTCATACCATGATTTCTACCAAGTTTGGTGCTACCATTAAAATTCTTCGCAGTGATAATGACCGTGCATACACAGATGTCTCCGTCAAAATATATTTGACTACCCTGGGGATATTGCATCAAACCACCTGTGTTCATTTTCCTGCCCAAAAGGAGTCGATGAGCGAAAGAATATCCATTGTATTGAGCTTGCTCGTTGCCTTCTCTTTAACATGCATTTTCCTTAATACTATAGGGGAGATGTTGTTCTTACTGTTATCTACCTTATCAATCATCTACCTGCTCATGTCTTAGGAAACAAGACTCCTTTTCATACATTGGTTGTCTCTCTTAGTCACCTTACCCCAAAAATTTGTGGGCGTCTATTCTTTGTCCATATCCATAACATCGCACGCTCAAAAATTAACCTTCATGCCATCCGATGTGTTTTCATTGGATGCTCCTCTACTCTAAAGGGTTATAATTTCTACCATCCTCCAAACAAGGGAATTCTTCTCTTAATGGTTGTCCTTTCGGAAAAATGAGCTCTATTATGATGCCTCTCCTCAGGGGGGAGTCTACATATACATTGGAAGCGTCTTCCTACTTTCCCATTGCCGATCCCTCCACTGTATATCATGCCATCCCACAATATTCCTAGCCATAAGGAGACTACACCTCCCCTAAAGACAACTTCTCCAGGTTTATACTAAGAGAAGCAAGGATTCGACGTACATCCTCCCATACTAAAACTCTTGTGAAGTTTCTTGTCGACCAATGTGAAGGTAAAAGCACCAAACACTCATTGTCTAAATATATTTCTTATGCCTCTTTAACTCCGTCGCATAAAACTTGTGTTTCCTATTTATCTTCTATTGCATCTCCTGCTACATGGTATGAGGCACTCCAACATACAAAGTGGAAGAATGTTGTGGTAGAGGAAATACAGGTTCTGGAAAAAAAAACAAATTGTGTCTGTATCAAGAACCATATATGTATCTGTATCTGAATCTGTAACTTCTACTGCTGCTGAAACTGGAGAAGCTTCTTCATTGAGCATCTCCCCCTGCCTGATTTCAGCAATAGCTGGGATCAGGCCCCTAGTGGAAGGAGGGACAGAGGAGGCAGCAAAGAGAGCAGCAAGAGCAGAAATAGAATTAACAAGAGGTGTAATGGTCTCTGCTATAAGAGTCCTAAAAACTGGAGTGATGTGCTCCAGAATGGTAGACGGGGATGGAGAAGCTGTATCCATAAACTCAGGTGGAGTTTGGGTGGATACAGAGGGATTAGCAGAAGGAATAACATCAGCGAGGATGTCATCCTGAGGAGATGAGCTGGGGGAAGGAGTGTGACTGGGAATGCCATTGTCAGGGGAAGTAGGTGTAGATGGTAATGATGTGAGCAGATTGAATGTGGGGGATGACAAGAAAGTGTCAATGGTGATGTCTTGTAGATGGGATGGAAGAGGAGATTCAGGAGGTGTGATATGGAGTGGAGATTGAGGAGGTGTTGGCACATGTGTTGGTGAAGGGATGGAGATGGCTGGTTGTTGCATAGGAGGAGCTGAAGATGGCTAGGTAGATGGAGGAGTTATTGTTCGAATGGATATGGTTGAAGAAGGAGGTGGTGGAGGAGGAGCTTCTTCAGAACTAGGGTGGGGAGTGGCTGTATCACCCATTGTGCCCTCAGAAGGCCTGGAGGAGGAGGAAGCCTTGGAGGGCTTAGTGATCCCCCTCTCCCATCTGCCAAATAGGGCAGAGGTTAGCCTCTTGGAGGCATTTATGAACACTGGTGGGGAAACCAGATGTTCAGATGCTTTCTCCTGCAGAAAAATCCCCAGAACCCGGCCAAAACAGACTTCTTTCTTGATATTCTTCTTCTTAATCAGATCAAACAATAACTGACCCCAGTTAATTCCTTTCTTATCAACCAAGGCAACCATCACCAAGAACTGGTGCCTGGTGATGTAGTCATGTGCTGTATGCTTGCCTAACAGCACCTTCCCTACTACATCAGCTAAGAACTTGTATTCAGCAGACAAGTTCCTTTTCAGTTGCATATTAGGGTTATCTCCAGAATGACCCATTTTAATTAAGATAGTGTTATACTCCTCAAAATTCATTTCTATGTCATGAGTACCATTTAATAGACCGAAAATGTCGGTTAGTATATTTGGAGAGAGAGAAACCTGGTTACCAGAAATAGTTCCTGTCATAGTATCTTCTGTTGTGGAGGAAGTAAAGACTCATTCTTTGATCTCAGTCATTGCAATCTTGATTCTCAGTATCATGAATCGCTTCAGATGTTGATCTTCAAACAAATTCAAGATTTTTATGAAGATTGCGTCAGAGAACTGGAAAGAATCAAAATTTATATCGAAACCCATATCGAATTTCATGGTGGAGAGAGCGCTTGCTGGAATCTCCATGAATGCACCTGCAAGAGAGAAACAAAGATCAAGTGCAAAGGAACTAAAAGCGCGGGACGGAGGTCGAAAAAACCTAGATACCCAAGCTCATGGGATTGATTATCAAAAGACATTTGCCCCTATGGCTAAGATGAACTAAGTATGGGTTCTGCCCCTTCGATGTTCGGCTCTCATACAAGATCCACACGTACCATACCGTGGGGTCCCAATAGAGGGAATTCCTACGAGTGATCCACCAGTGTAGAATTCCGTACATACCCATCGTTGGGGAGCATTGTTCAAGCTATAAATCCATCCACACATACCATCTTTCTTTGAGTAAGATAATAGGTCCACGCGACGAGTTATCCCAACATGAAATTGATTGTTCCCATACGAGAAGACCACACATGGCCACGCAAGCGCGATCAAGGCTGGTAAGTCCAACGGTCCACAAAGTTGTCCATGTATCAGTAGAAGATTCGGTAGCTACTGCAACCCCTGCTTCCTCCGGTCAAACTCCGGGTTGAGGAGTTACTCGAAATGCCGTCAAGATATCAATATCTTTGGTTTCATATTCAGCTTTGAACTTTCTTCCTGTAGGACAACTTTGTGATCTTTGTTTCAATGTTGTTTTCTCATCTTCTGGATGATGGGCGAAGAAGGTGACCCCTGGGCGAACAGTTTTCCTTTCATAATGCGGTACTTCAATTTCGTGAACTCAAGTACAGCACAAACGGGGAAGGTTCTTGGGACGGGACGATCGCTCCTTAACGAAATCAAAATCGAACAAACACAAGCCTGCTACCAATCAGGAAAGCGTAGCAATGACTGCCTATCCTTCTTGATGAATGCTAAAAAGACCCACCTTTCAGAAAACAAGGCGAGCGATAGAGAAGATAAAGAAAGAGGGATACACAATTATGGAAAAAGTAAATCCTATGGGTTGGATTGCTCGTGTGTCCACAGAACAATTCTCATTTGAAATGGATGGTGCGAGTTTGTCAAATGCTCGACAAGCCGCTACATTTGCAGTGCATAAACCATGTTCATCAACAAAGTTTGTTATGTGGTCGTAACGTAATTGGTTAGTGAGGAAAACCCAAGACAGGACTCAAAAAATGCCTGTACGGCGGAGCAGAGGCTGAAAAAGGGGCTTTCTTTAAGGTGAGTTTCATCCGCTTAAACGAATCGACATGGTAGTTCACTAGGAAGAGATGATGACACGGACAGATAATTGTAGAGGAAATGCCCGACGACGGCCAGCTGAACAACTACGATAGGATTAGCCAAAGCAGATGAGACTAAAGAGGAACACCCCTTTCTCGAAGCCATAGTCATTCAACAACGGAATCTTTTTGTGTATTCGCAAAGAAAGCCGCCCTGCCACAACAAGCAAGTTGGTTCCTTTGTCGTCGTCGGGGAGCTTTTGGCGAGGAGACTGTAGCGATTGTCACTGCTTATGGGGACCCGAACCTGGGTGATCTATCCATGATCAGGATGAAGCTTGGGTGAAACTAAGTAGAGCTCTGAACCAACTGATGTTGAAGAATCAGCAGAAGAGTTATGAATAGGAGTGAAATGTCACTCGAACCCAGAGCTAGCTGGTTTTCCCTGAAATGCGTTTAGGTGCAGCCTGGGAACATTCATAAGTAACAACCGACACACCTCAATCAGAGTTCAGATCCAACCTTGGAGAGGGAGTAGAATAACGATGAAAGAGTTGCATTCCAGGGGAGTCAGAAACCACGAAACAACTGCTGAAAGACGAACTGGGGGATCACCGTGCTTGTACAACCCCGTATTCGCGGAGTGGGGTCCCCAAGCAAGCGCAAGGTGTAACCCAGAGAATGATCCGGTACAAGTGAGCACAAAGGCTAAGGGGGCAAAGGGTCGAGTGCGGCGGGAGGTCGACACTCCCCTTGGCGGGGGTGGGTGCGGCGGGAGGCCGCCACCCGCCCCGACCATATTTCAGGGGGGCGGCTGCGGCGGGAGGCCGTCACCCACCCCGGCCCTATCTTAGGGGGCGGGTGCGGCGGGAGGCCGGCACCCGCCCCGGCCCATTTTTAGGGGGCGGGTGCGGCAGGAGGCAGGAACCCGCCCCGGCCCTATCTTCGATGGCGGGTGCGGCGGGAGGCCGGTGTTGAAACCGAAAACTCGGTCTCTTATGGAGTTCACCCGTGGGGAAGGGGTGGTCACGCACCTACTTCTCTCCTGCAAGCAAAATAACAAAGGAAGCAAAGGAGAACTGACCCAAGGGCTCGGCGTGGAGGACCCACCACACACCCGGAAGATCTTAGAGCGCTTTCCCTCCTTAGTCAAAGACCGAGCTAAAGTAACCTCAGAAAGCGCTTAAAAGATCAGGGAACAAGTGGGCACAAGAAGCATGCTTTCTGAGGTACCCCTTGGGTCCTATTTATATATTTCTGAAATCGTCCAGCAAATAGCCAACCCCCACTGTTCTGAACGGCTACGTGCAGTCCAGGTTGGCCCGCCAACAGCGTAACTCCGCTATTCTGAAAGGCTATGGGCAGGCCAGCGGGGGCAAAATGGTAAAAATACCTCACAGATCGATTAGCAAGTAGCCCTCGGCAAGGGCGGCGAGCCCGGGCACGGACTGCCCTGCTCGCGAGCTGCGAGCCCGCCAAGCTGTCAGGACTCGGCGAGCCATCTGGAGGTCGACAAAAAGTTCGAGAGAACGACGAACGTCGAGCTCCGTTGGACGAACGTCGTGCTCAGTTCGTCGAACGACGAGCTCGCGAGGTTGGCCGAACTCGCGTGGCATGCGCCGGGCTCACCTGGGCGAGCCTGATGTTGTCGAGCCTCGTGTCTCTCTTAATGTTCGCCTGAGTCTCAGAAAAGGGGGGTTGGCCGGTCTGGTTTCTGGCAGGCTCATTCGCCGGATACGGGGTTGTACATAATCTTCGCTCTTTTTGAGCTTGACAAAACTCGGAAAGAAACATCCAACCCCGAGTGTTCGGCGAGTGTGGGGGGAACCAGAGAGAATCTTCGGGTGGGGTCCACCTGTGGCTATATATATACGTCTGCATAACTGGCTAACTCTTGTCATTCCCTTTGCTCTAGCCCTGCCGAGATGTCGATCTCAAAGGAGATCCAAGAGCGGCTTGCTCGAGTTCGTCAGGCCTCTTCTGCTCGCGTAGCTGCCCTGACTGCGGTTCCACTCGCTGTCCCACAGGGTGGCTCAGCCGAGCCCAACTCCGCCAAGAGGGCAAAGCCGTTTCCTCCGGCGGCCGAGCCCATCTTTGATGACCTAAAGACAGCCCTGGAGCATGGGACTGGCTCCTCCAATCTGCCTGCCCTTGAAAAGGGCAAAAATATTGTTGACCTCTGCGACGGCCCGGACAACCAACTGGATGGCGTCGAAGGCACCACGCCGCGAGACTCCACCTCGCGAGCCAAGAACGTACTTGGCGACCCGCGATTTAGAACTCCAGAGAATCGTCCCCAGGGCCCGTCGCCCCCCTTTGGGACCCTGGGGCTGGACTCGCAGAGGCCGAACTCGTCGGTTCGCGCCCCTTCCCCTCAGCGACCCGCCGGGACCGTGGGGCCAGGTGTCGCAGCCATCCCTATTCCGGGCTTCGACCTGCTCTCGCCGGGAACGCACCTTCCCGGCTTCTGGACGAGATCGACAACGGCCTCTCGGTGGCGCAGAGGAATTCGGGGCGGATCCGCGAGCTTCTCCGCTCACGGCAGTCTGGGGGCGGGGGATACGAGGCCGGGGTAGATAGAAGGCGGCTCCATTGCCGAGCCGACCGACACTCGCCTCCTGGTCCCCCTCTGCTCGCGTGCCTTGCTTTCTTATTTCTGTATCTGATTCTCGTAATAACATTAAACAATTTTTAGACTAGTGCCCGGTATTCGAATAACAGTATATATATTCTTTTGTCTAACTAGGCATGAGATGGGACACGTGAGAAGTTGGCGAGCTGGGGTTGGCGAGCTGGGACGGCGAGCTGGGCCGATTGGACAGCTTGGCCCAAGACTTCTTTTTCTATAAATAGCCCCCTTACTAACCCAGTACCACCGTCTTAACTGCTTACTTTCTCTCTCTTCCCGCGCTCTTTCTTTTCGTACTCGCGCTCCAACCCCTTCCGCGAGCATGGGCAAGACTAACCCCAATGCCGACGGTCGCTCCAAATGCGCCCAGCACTTCAGCGATTACTGTTTCTTTGAGGGAAATGCGAGCGAGGCGGAGCTCGCCGAATTCGTCGGCGACCATGTCCCGCCCGGCTTTGAGGCGCGTCGGCCGAGGGAAGGGGAGGCGATTAACACCTTCTACAACGACAAGCTCGTCTTCCCCATCTCGCATTTCGAGGTGGGGTTCCGTCTACCCCTCTGGCCGGAAGTTCGCCAGATCCTGAAGTACTATGGCACGGTGCCCGCGCAACTCAACTCGAACGCCATCACCATGATGGTGGCGTTCGCCTGCTTCCTCCGCCGGGAGCGGATGGAGTTCAACATGACCGTGTTCAGGAAACTCTTCTCTTACAAGGCGACCCCAGACGGCATCGCCTACTTCGGGGGCTCGCTGATCAAAGTTCGCGAGATCGCGAACAAGCACAATAACTGGATGACCAAGATCGCCTTCATAAAGGGCGATCTCGGCAACATCCCTTACCCCCCCCAACAAAAGGGCGAGGACGTCTACCGCCCCCCTACTGTGTCCGACAACGATGTCGAGCTCCACAAATTCTTCCTCCACAAAGATTTCGAGGTCGCCTTCCTGCGAAGGGGCCTCGACTCGCTCCGCCCCGTTCTGCCCGACGAAGGTATTCTCCTCCTTCCCATTGCTCAGCCCGCCATGTTATTATGGGAATTTTCTAAGTTTTTTCATGCAGGAGAACGGCTGATCCCCGTGAACCCGCCGTTCGCGGACTCGGGATTATACGCGGACCCTCTTGCTCGCGAGAGGACGACGTCGGCGGCTTGCCGAGACGAGCCGGCTTCCTCTAAGCCCTCGTCCGGCAAAAAACGAGTTGAGCCCGCGAGTTCGAGCCCGCCCCATCACCAACAACTGCCGAAAAAGATGAAGAGAGTCGTGGTGGCTCCTCGGGCGAAACAACATCAACAACATCAAGAGCCCAAGTACATGAGCTCGCCCAAGACCATCCCAGACGGGTCGCCGGAGAGCCCGCTCAAGGAGATCACAAGCAAGGGGCAGGGGGGTGGCGAGACCTCTGCTCCCCCTGCTGCGAAGAAGGCGGCCCGCGAGCCCGCCACGCCGAAGGAACACCCCCTCTTCGGCTTTGGGGGGAGGTGGAAGGACTCGGCTGGCGAGACCATGGTCCAGTGGGATGCGCTGGCTCACCGAGTCTCCATCTCCACCCTCCACCCCTCTTGGGCTGACCGCGAGCTCTCCACCGGTCACGCCTACGCGCTCGGCTTCGGCCTCTATGGCCGCGAGGACGCCGAGGCCTACAAGGGCATGACCCTGCGGCAGCTCGGCCATGAGGGCATTGCAGGCCCACATGCGGGCCATGGAGCTCCACCATATGATGGTCCGCCGTAGCTTCAATCTCAGCAACCATCTCCAAAAAACCGAGCAGGCACGCGACGTCGCCAAGGATAAGGTCGTCGACCTGGCGAGGCAGCTCGGCATTGCTGAGAACCTTCTCTCCCAAAACGTCGGCGGACTGGTAAGCATCAGGCTGCTTCCTTTCCTTTGTACTTAGAAATTTCCGCCCTCATAAATGTGTTTCTTTGTTCTTCAGGATAACGAAGCTGCCGAGGAGTTGCGGACTCGCGTTGTCGGGCTGGAAGACGAGAATGACCAGCTGTGCGCCCGCCTTGCCGAGCTGGAGAGGGCGAACGCAAAGCTGAAGGAGGAGAACACGAGCTTCAGTCACGAGGTTCGCCGCCAAGGGGAGATCTTCTTCCCAACTCGCGACGTCGAGCCCACCTTCCCGTACAAGAGCCCGAGGATCTTTGGCGAGGCCGACGTCGCTGAGAGGCTGCGGGTCAACTCGATCCAGACCTCCGAATGTACCCTCCAGATGATGAAGGATACAGGAGTGCTGGTGGAGGGCTGCGAGGAGATCTCGGTCCGGGAACTCATGCCGAGCCTGTTCCCGGCGACGCCGCCCAGCGAGAAGGAAGATAGCCTCGACGCGCTCCTCGAGAAGGACTTCCAGGACTTGTCCGGGGAAGGGGGGAGGATCGCCAGTCCGGCGAGGGGAGCAAATGTTGATCTCTTATTTTCTTCTTGTTTTGTAATCTTGCTAAGGCGAGCTCCCCATGTAACTATCATTATTTAATTAAATACATTGTTGATATGATCTTTGTCTATTTCTTCCATCCTTTTTCTGGGTTTCCTTGTTGTGTCCTACTTGCTGGCGAGCACTTCCCCTAGAGACCTCGCGTAGATAGATTTTGCGATTAGGATGGTTGTTAGGACTCGTTCCCGAGAGCAGACCTTAAGAGCTCGCTAATCTTCAGACGATCCGGGGGTGGACTACCCGCCGCACTGGGCGCACCACCCCGCAGCTCGCTCGCGAGCTTCCTATCTTTTTATCAATATAAGGCCAAAATCAAAAAAATTCAAAGTAAAACTGAGAAGGGGTGAAGCGTCCTGCTAGAGCCCATCTCCCTTCAGGGAGATCCAAGGGCCCGGCTCGCCACCCTTCTGCCGAGGCCGAGCTGATCTGGCTAGTCTCGACTCGCCTATGAAGAGTTTTTCCCCCCTGTTTTTAGGAAAAATGCCAAACTTCTTGGATAACATCTGGAGAGTATAGGACTTCCCCGAGTGACATCCAGCCCTGCCAGCTAGGTGAGAGCCTAGCAGCGGGATCTGCTCGGGGTCCGGGTAGACACCATCGAGTGACATCCAGCCCTGTCAGCTAGGTGAGAGCCTGGCAGCGGAATCTGCTCGGGGTCCGGGTAGACATCATCGAGTGACATCCAGCCCTGCCAGCTAGGTGAGAGCCTGGCAGCGGGATCTGCTCGGGGTCCGGGTAGACACCATCGAGTGACATCCAGCCCTGCCAGCTAGGTGAGAGTCTGACAGCGGGATCTGCTCGGGGTCCGGGTAGACACCATCGAGTGACATCCAGCCCTGTCAGCTAGGTGAGAGCCTGACAGTGAGATCTGCTCGGGGACCGGGTAGACACCATCGAGTGGCATCCAGCCCTGCCAGCTAGGTGAGAGACTGGCAGCGGGATCTGCTCGGGATCTATCAAATGAATACTTCACCTTATTGTACGAGTTACTGCAGCATAATTAGCACATCAAGAATCTTTATTAAGAATAAAACATCACTGACACATTCTCAAGGATAAAAGCGTTTCAGGTCGTCACCGCTCCAGGTGAGACTTAGGGTCTCGCCCTCCACATTTTGGAGTCGATACCCTCCTGATCTCAATGTTTCTTCGACAATGTATGGGCCTTCCCAGTTGGGTTTGAGCTTCCCCACGGTTGCCGACCTTCCCGCTGCATCCACCTTTTTCAGGACCAAGTCCCCCTCCGTAAATTGTTCGACTCTGACGTGCTTGTCAAAGTACTTAGTCATTCTCTTCTTCACCTCTTCTTGTCGGATGGCGGAAAGGTCACACAGCTCTTCCACCATATACAGGGAGAGCCGCAGCTCTTCCTCGTTCTCGGTCTGTCATTCTTCCTGCTTTCCCCGGCCGTGACCACCCGGGGCGTTTGAACTTCAAATTCTATGGGGAGTACCGTCTCACATCCATGGGAGAGTTTGAAAGGGGACTCGCCTGTGGCTGTGTTGGGGGTGGTCCTCAGGGCCCAGAGAACCGAGGGAAGTTATTCCACCCAGCTCCCTTTCAGGTTCTCTACTTTCTTCTTTAGGAGGTTTACAATAATTTTATTCGCGGCCTCCACCTGCCCGTTGCTCCTAGGGTGGTGAACCGAGGCGAACCTGAGGTTGATCCCGAGCTGCCCGCAGAAGCTGCTGAATTCTGCGCTGGCGAACCGAGGCCCGTTGTCCGTGACAATGGCCTGGGGCAGCCCATGGCGGCAGATGATCTCCCCCCAAATAAAATTCCTGATGACCTGAGAAGTCACTTTGGTCAGCGCCTTCACCTCCATTCACTTAGAGAAATAATTTATCATCACCAGCAGGAACCTTCTCTGCCCACTGATCTGGGGGAATGGTCCGACCAAGTCCATTCCCCAAATTGCAAAGGGCCAGGGGGCCGTGATACTCTTGAGTCACTGAGCCGGCTGTAGTTGGCGGGGGGGCAAACAGTTGGCACTTGTGACATCTCCTTGCGAATTCTGCAGCAACGCGGCCCAGGGTTGGCCAGAAGTATCCCTGTCTAACGATCCTCCCTTCCAGGGTCCTACTCCCGGAATGACTCCTGCACTCCCCAGAGTGAACTTCCTCCAAGATTCTTTGTACTTCCCCCTCGGCCACGCAACGGGTCAGCATTCCCGAGAGAGCCTTCTTATACAGCTGCCCGTCCCGGAGGAGATAGTATGTCGATTTGTACCTGAGCCTCTTCTTATCCATCCCCTCCGGAGACTCTCCTGTGGAGAGGAAAGTCGTGATCGGGTGCATCCACGAGGGGCGTTGTTCTATCTCCATCAGCTCTCCTTCGATGGAAGGGCGGAATAGATCGGTGATGGTACCCCCCACCCGGGGACCATGCTTTGCTAGCTGAACGACCTGCTCGTTCTCCTCCCGGGACACGTGTCGGATGGAAAAAGTTTGGAACGTGCCAATGATCCCCTTTACTTTGGCTAAATATAGCCGTAGGGTAGGCTCTCTAGCCTCAAACTCCTCGTTGATCTGGGAAGCTACCACCATTGAGTCAGTGAGGACCGCCTCGTCCAACACTCCCAGTTCCCTGGCCAGGCGCAGCCCTGCTATCACGGCCTCGTACTCGGCCTGATTGTTAGTGATGGAGAAGTGCACTACCACCGTTTGCTCAATTCTAGTTCCCTGGGGGCTCTCCAAGATCACCCCCACCCCCAGGGAATGCCTCCCCGAGGCGATATCTACCTTCACCTTCCATGGAGTCGGGCGAGTGAGCTCTTCCTCCACCACCTCGATTACGTAATCGGCCAAAAAGTCGGTCATCGCTTGGGCCTTGATCGAGAGACGGGGGACGAAGGAGATGTCGAACTCGCTCGACTCTACCGACCACTTGGCCAACCTGCCTGAATGCTCCACCCCCTCGAAGATGTTGCGGAGGGGATGGTCAGTCACCACTCGGATGGAGTGTACCTGGAAGTAGGGTCGCAGCCTTCGGGCCTAGATGATCCGGGCGAAGGCTACCTTCTCCAAGATTGGATATCGGAGCTCGGCCTTCCTCAGGACCCGACTTACATAGTATATGGGGAGCTACCTCTTCCCCTCTTCACGCACCAGGACAGAGCTCAAGGCCTCCGCTCAGACCCCGAGATACAAAAATAGGTCATCCCCCTCCTTCGGCCCTTGGAGCAACGGAGCCTGCGTCAACTGCGTCTTAAGAGCTTGGAATGCCTCCTCGCACTCCTTGGTCCACTCAAATTTTTGGCCCCCCTTAGTGTTTTGAAGAAGGGGGAACACTTCTCCCCGGCCCGGGAGAGGAACCTGCTTAACCCTGTCAGCCTCCCTGTCAATCGTTGCACCTCCTTAGAATTCCGCAGCGACCCCAGCTCCATGATAGCCTTGACCTTATCAGGATTTGGCTCGACCCCCGCGGGGGTGAGGAGATGCCCCAAGAATTTTCCTCTGCTGGCCCCGAATACACACTTCAAGGGGTTCAATCGCATCTTATACTTGCGCAGGGTGGCGAAGGTCTCTTCTAGGTCCTGGAGGCGAGAGTGCACGTCCTGACTCTTGATCATGAGGTCATCCACGTACAACTCCAGGTTCCTCCCCTTCTGTTCCCTGAAGACCCTGTCCATCATCTTTTGGTAGGTCGTCTCTGCGTTCTTCAGCCCAAATGACATCATTTTATAGCAGTAGTGCCCATCCCTCGTGATTAATGAGACGTCCTTGACGTCCCGGGGGTGCATCCTGATTTGGTGGTAACGTCACCGACCGTCTCCTTTTTTAACCATGACTACATTGAAGACCCAGTCGGGGTATTGGATTTCGGATACGAAGCCGGCCTTGAGAAGTTTTGTCACCTCCTCTCTGATGGGCTCGGCCAGCTTGTCCGCGGTGGACCTCTTCTTCTGTTGGACGGGGCGTGCTCCCGAGTCCAGGTTGAGGCGGTGGCAAGCCACATCCGCGTCAACCCCCGACATCTTCGCGGCGCTCCATGCGAAGATGTCCACGTTCTTCTGGATGCACGCCAGCATCCTGCCTTGAGCCTCCGGGGTCAGCCTTCCGCTGACGCGAACCTTCTCCACCCTGCATCCAAGGGTGAGAACTTCCAGCTCCACCACCTCTTCTGCAGCATCCAGCCTAGACTGCTCCCCTCATTCTCCGATGTCCCTCTCCTCGGGGACGAGAACCTCCGCCTCCACCTCTTCCTCCACGGTCATTGCCTCGGCCAACTCCTCCCAGTCTCCTCCTGCCACCTCTACCTCGGTGCAGCTCTCCAACTCCATCTCCTCCCTGCCAGCCTCCTGTTCTGCCTCCTCCATCCTCCGCTCCATCTCCTCGGCTCCTCCTGCCAAGAGATGGAGTTCACGGCGGTGACGTAGCATTCCCGCACCACTTTGGGGTCACCCCGGACCCGGACCTGGATCCCCTCGGCATTAAACTTCAAGCATTGGTGGAATGACGAGGGGATGCAGCGGAAGCCGCTGATGAGGGGCCTCCCAAAGATGGCGTTGTAGCTGCTGGGGGCATCCAGGATGACAAACCTGCAGTTCCGGGACTGCCCCCCCCCCCCCCCAGGGTGACATGGAGCCTCACTCCTCCTTCTAACTCCTTCCTCTCCCCTGAAAACCCAAAGAAGGGCCCATCCGAGGCCAACACTATCTTCGCTTCCACCTTCATTGCGTCGAGCGTCTTCTTAAAGATGACGTTGACGGAGCTTCCGTTGTCGATGAGGATTCGGGAGACGGTGAAATTTTTTATGGCTGTCTGGATGACCAGCGCATCGCAAAAGGGGTCTTCATAATCCGGCATGTCACCCCTTGAGAAGGTAATCTTCTCCTCTGGGGGTGGGGTCTGGGACGTGGAGCCAACGCTCCGACGATACATGGTGTGGAGGCTCGCCCTCCGAGAGGCCTCTACCCCCACCCCCATGGATCACTCTGATCCCTCCCCGGGTCCCGACATCCGCCCGGTCTTCACACCGATCCTCCTCCGCCCAAGGCAGGACCTCCTCAATTCTCACCTCCTGGCGCCCATGTTGTTGCTGCTGCTCCCTGTTTCCCCTCATCTCGAGTAACTCCAGGCACGTGGCCGTAGCGTGTCCTTCCTCTTGGTGGAAGTCGCAGTAGGGCAACTCTACCCTAACTTCCCTTCTCCTCCTCCGCGCCGCTCTCCTCCTCTCCTCCATGGCTATGGCCATAGCCTGATCTTGATTGGGGAGTGGAGGACTTTGCGCCTGCCCCCAGCCCGGGGGTGGAACTGACCCTGGCCCCCCTGGTGGTGGTCCCTTCCCTGGTATCCTCTCTGTGTCCCCTGGTCTTGCCACTCGGGCCTAAAGCCCAATCGACGGTCCGGCTCCTGTCGCCCCCACCTGGGCTGCTGCTGCTCTTGGAGCTGCCTCTGCTCCCTCTGCCGAGGTTCGGTTCTCCTCTCCTCCTGCACCCTGCCGCCTCTCGGCTCCTTCTCTTCCTCCGTGGCTCACCTGGCCAGCTTCCGGGCAAACTCTGGATTCGACGCCTCCCCGTCAACTTCTCTCGCCGCCCTCCTCCATCAGCTCCTCGTAGGAGAGGGGGGCACTCTCTTCAGCTCTATCCTGAAGAAACCCTGTTGCAGCCCCAGGTGAAAGCTATCATCAGGCTGTGGCCCGGCATCTCCTGTACCTGGGTGACCTCCTCCTGGAACCGGTCAACATAGCTCCCCAAGGTCTCATTCACTCCCTGCTTGATGTGGAACAGGAACTCCGACTCCTTCCTCCTCTTCGAGGTAGTGAACCTCAACATGAACCCCCGACGCAAGTCCTCGAAGCAGTAGATGGAGCTGGTCGGCAGCTGGTGAAACCACTCTCTCGTCTTCTCCTTGAGCATGATGGCGAAGAGTCGACACTTGAACCCATCCAACATCCGCCGGATCGAAATCACGTCCTCGAACCATTGGACGTGTTAGACGGGGTCCCCCTTCCCGGTGTAGTAGGACATTTCGGGCTCCCTGAACCCCTCTGGAACGGGGCAGAAGAAACCAACTCGCTAAAGGGGCTGCCCCCCCTACTGGGCGAGCTGGCGCATCTCGCGGCCCCAACTCGCCGATCCGTCCTCCGCTTGCCGAGCCGGGGAAGAGCACGCGCCCGGGGAGCTCGCAGCCCCTTCCTTCCCCGGCGACCTCCTTCCCAGCTCGTCTGTCGAGGGCGTCCTCGCCCAGAGATGGGGCGGCAGCGATCTGGGCACCTGGGGTCGAGCACTCGGCCCGCGCGCCGAGTGCGAACTTGACGAGGCCGAGTACCTCGTTCTTGAAGTCTTCGAACATTCCCACCGTGGCCAGAGGTGGAGGGGGCAGCGAGTCCGACCTGTCAGATCCTTGTCCCCCTGTCATCAGGCCTGCTGAAGATTTTTTGTACTGATCACTTTCCACGCTCACCGCACCAAAATGTTGAAACCGAAAACTCGGTCTCTTATGGAGTTCGCCCTTGGGGAAGGGGTGATTGTGCACATACTTCTCTCCTGCAAGCAAAATAACAAAGGAAACAAAGAAGAACTGACCCAAGGGCTCGACGTGGAGGACCCACCACACACCCGGAAGATCTTAGAGCGCTTCCCCTCCTTAGCCAAAGGTCGAGCTAAGGTAACCTCAAAAAGCGCTTAGAAGATCAGGGAACAAGTGGGCACAAGAAGCATGCTTTCTGAGATACCCCTTGGGTCCGATTTATAGATTTCTGAAATCGGCTTGCAAATAGACAACCT
Source organism: Platanthera guangdongensis (assembly GCA_039583875.1). Classification (NCBI taxonomy): domain Eukaryota; kingdom Viridiplantae; phylum Streptophyta; class Magnoliopsida; order Asparagales; family Orchidaceae; genus Platanthera; species Platanthera guangdongensis. The sequence continues at coordinate 19,858,581 of CM077150.1, read as the reverse complement.
CCGTTGTTCTGAACGGCTATGTGCAGTCCAGGTTGGCCTGCCAACAGCATAACTCCGCTGTTCTGAAAGGCTATGGGCAGGCCAGCGGGGGTAAAATGGAAAAAATACCTCACATATCGATGGGCGAGTAGCCCTCGACAATCTCTAGTCGGCAAGGGCGGCGATCCCGGGCACGGACTGCCCTGCTCGCGAGCTGCGAGCCCGCCAAGCTGTCAAAATAGCGAAGTTTGGCTGTTAGCAGACCAGCCCAGGGTATTTCAGTAATTTTAGAGCAGCGGGATTGCGCTATTGGCAAACCATCCCAAAAAATCTATAAATAGACCTTCGGTGTGCCTTGGAGAGGGATCCGTTTTCACCAATCCTCATATTCTTCCTTCATCCTCCAAGGCACCTAGCTCAGCACTGGCTAGGGAGGGGGAGATCTCAAAGGTCTTCCGAGTGTGAGATGGGACCTCCACGCTAGAGCCAAGGGTTATTCTCCAAATTCAGGTCTCTCACCAGGGACGACTTGGGAGAAGTAGGTGTGAGTTGCACCCCTATGTCCGAATCTCGGTTTCAACATTTTGGTGCGGTGCGCGTGAAATGCTGCTCATACAGAAGTTCATGAGCAAGTTCCATGGCGGGAGATCATGGAGGTGGTGATGACCCCAACGAGCCCCCCAACCCAGTACCTTTTGTAGGGAGGGAAGAGTTCATGGCATCCATCCAAGACATCATGTAGATGCTGCGAAGTATTGCTCATTGGGGTGACTGCTCCGCTCCCACCCCCCAGGAACTAGCTCCCAGGGGTTTCGGCGAGACAGCTCCCAGGGGTCTCGGCGAGACAGCTCCCAGGGGTCTCGGCGAGACAGCTCCCAGGGATCTCGGCGAAACAGCTCCCAGGGGTCTCGGCGAGACAGCTCCCAGGGGTCTCAGCGAGACAGCTCCCAGGAGGGGTAGAAGAAAGTGCATCAGGAAGACGGCCCGGGAAGGAAAGGATTGAAGAGGGGGTCGAGCGAGACCTTATCGGTCGGGAGTTATTCCTCAGCCCGACGAGTGCTAGCCTCCCAGGCGAGCAGGTCGCGCGAGTGGAGCATGCAAGAACACCAAGTAGGGGGTCACCCTTCAGCGAGCTGATTGTCTCAGCTCTCGTTCCCGAGGGGTTCAGAGAACCTGACATCACTTATGATACCGAGAAGGAACCGACCCCCGAGAGGATCTCCTCACCCAGGCTCTCACTAGCTAGATGAGTCGAATGTTCCTTGGTGGAGAGAAGGTTCCAACCCCGAGAGGATCTCCTCATCCAGGCTCCCACTAGCTGGATGGGTCGAATGTGCCTCGGTGGCGAGAAGGAACCGACCTCCGAGAGGATCTCCTCACCCGGGCTCTCACTAGCTGGATGAGTCGAATGTGCCTTGGTGGAGAGAAGGTTCCAACCCCGAGAGGATCTCCTCACTCAGACTCTCACTGGCTGGATGAGTTGAATGTGCATCGGTGGAGAGAAGGAACCGTCCCCAAAAGGATCTCCTCATCCAGGCTCTCACTAGGTGGATGAGTCGAATGTGCCTCGATGGCGAGAAGGAACTGACCCCCGAGATGATCTTCTCACTCAGGCTCTCACTAGCTGGACGAGTCGAATGTGCCTCGGTGGAGAGAAGGTTTCAACCCCGAGAGGATCTCCTCATCCAGGCTCCCTGATGACTAGTTTTAGTCATCCTTTTTGGGGGTAATTTAGTTTTCAAAATGCCTAATTTTATTTATATTTTATGTTTGTTATTTCATGTTTCTTTAAAATATTTTAATTCCTAGTGTATTAGAGTTTTGATATAAAAATCTATATAGTCTTAATATGTGTGTCATGTTATTATGTTATGTTATGATTTGTTTTAATTTTAATGTGTAATGTTTTTATTATTGTGATAGAAATCTCTTCTTTAACTTTGTTATGTTATGTTTTTAAATCTATATAGTATTGTGTTATGTTATGTTTTAATTTTGTTATGACTAATCCATGTTTTGTTTTGTTTTATTTATAGGTTCAAAGTCTACATGGTGCAGCCCACATCCATAAAGCCTACATGATGCAGCCCCTTCATTGGAGCAGCCCGAATTTTGAAGATTGGTGCAGCCCATGAAGCCCCTAGCTCCAACCCGAGCCCCTATGCAACCCAAAGCAGCCCACCTAGCCTACCCGAGCCCCCTATGCAACCCAAAGCAGCCCACCTAGCCTACCTGAGCCCCTCCCTCAAAAGCAGCCTACCCGAGCCCCCCTAAACAGCCCATTTTAAGCCCACATGGCCGGCCACCCCCCTCTCTTTCCTTTATTTCTCTTGCCACCTTTCAATCCATGCATGCATCATAATATTCTCTCTCCCTTCTCATTGATTTCCCTTCCATTTATTGCATGCATGCACTCATGCATGGCCGGCCCTCCTCATTCATCCCACCTCCTTCTCTCTTTTCCTCTCTTTTATTTCTTTATCCCCTCTTTATTTCTTATTCATTCCCCTTGTATTTTTTTATTTTTATTTCTTTTAACTACATGCAATGAATCTCATTTTCTCCCTCTCCCATCATAAATGCCATACATGCATCTCCCAAGTACATGGCCGGCCACCCCCCTTATGTCATTCATTTCCACCTTTTTCTAGAACCTTCCTCATCTCCTATAAAAGGAACCCATGTCTCATGCTTTGGAGAGTTGGATTTTGGAGAGCAAGTGAAGTACTAGTTCAAGAGAGAGTCTTTATTTTATGTTGCTTACATGTTGTTAAGTCTTCATTAGTGTAACCTTTGCTTTTAATAGTATAATCTTTTCTTCGTTAGCCTAATCTTGTCCCTTTATTATTTTGTACTTCTCCATTTTTACATATCAATGAAGATGAATTTCTTTTATCTTTCCGTGCTTTCTTTCTCAACTATGCATAGCTAATCTTCTTTTAGCATTTGATCATGAGGATCCATGATTTGAGATAGGAATTATTTTTACTTCGAAATTCTATTTTTGCTAACTTTCGCTCGATCCCTCTTTGATTTATTTCGAGCCGACTCCGTATTTCCGGTATACGGTAGTAGGCCTTTGATCTCATTTCATAATAGTCGAGAGACTTATTGATTTGAAAGATCACTCAAAGAGGGAAGGAGTTGAACGCAATCCTAGAGATAGGACGACGTAAATCCTCCGGATTGGAGTCAAATCCAATAGTGCGGATCATCTCGATAATGCAACTTTAGGCCCCTTTGATTTGTAAAGAGATTTCGATCAAAGCGTCTATAAGTTAGGAGACTTAATGCTCTAGCGAGATTTTGTCTTATTGTCGGATCCGTCACGGTCGAGTGAAGTCGCAATTATAAAATATTATTTTCATTTCTCCTATCTCTTTTCATGGTGAATCATCGATCAAGTGCTATCTTTTAATCCATAGTTCCGTTTCAGATTTCGTTTCAGTTTGAATTTTAAAATTTCTCAATCCCATTAGTTTTCCGGCAGGATAATAGTTAGAGCGCGAGTAGAAGTACTTGACAACCCCGTGTTTAAATACGACCTTGGTACTACAATTCGACAGGTACGCTTGCCTGTTCGGGTTTTGGCCCACCAAGTTTTTGGCGCCGTTGCCGGGGACCTTTCTTCGTCAATATTTTGAAAACGCTTGCGCTATTACTTCTCCAAAAAATCAAAAAATATTATAATTTATATATTTAATTTTTTATAACCAACCCACCTCATTTTAATTTCTACCCCACCTAAAATCTCTCGAAAAGGGTAAGGGGCTTTAAGCGCCACCATTTTACCTAGTACCGGGCGAACCCTTCACCGGGTAGTCCTCGGGAAGTTCGAGAGCCAAGCCGTAAAAAAGTCTATTTTCAAAAAAAATCCAAAACAAAACTTTTTTTTTCCTTTCTTTTCCTCCTTTTCTTTCTTTTCCAAGCTTTCATCTTCCCTCGTTTTCTTTACTAGTGCATGACCCGAGCGAATCCGTCGCTACTTGTTGATTTGGACCCAGAAATCGAACGCTCCTTTCGGAGACAACTACGATTCGGGGCTTCCACTTCTCAAACAGCGGTTGAGGATTCCTTCGGGGATTGCAATTATTCTGAAATGGGAGATCCCAACCCAGGAATGGCTCAGCAAAGGACTATGTCCGATTATGCTCGACCCAACCTGGAGGGGACTGAAACAAGTATTGTTCGACCTGCCATTGCGAACAATAACTTCGAGCTTAAGCCTAGCATCATACAAATGGTGCAGCAATATGTCCAGTTCGACGGATTACAAGATGAAGATCCGAACTTACATATTGCTAATTTTCTTGAAATCTGTGACACCTTTAAATTAATGGTGTCTCAGATGATGCTATAAGGCTAAGACTCTTCCCCTTCTCCTTAAGGACTAAAGCCAAACAGTGGTTGAGTTCTCTTCCAAGAGGCTCAATCACTACTTGGAATATTTTAACTGAAAAATTTCTTTCTCGTTATTTTTCCCCCCGCCAAAACTGCTAAGCTTCGAAATGATATCACTTCTTATTCTCAAATTGCTTCTGAGACCCTCTATGACACTTGGGAGAGGTTCAAAGAACTTTTGAGAAGATGCCCTCATCATGCTCTGCCTGTATGGTTACAGGTTCAGACATTTTACAATGGGCTAAACCAAGAGACAAAGCAAATGATAGATGCCGCTTCCGCTGGTTCTTTAGACCGCAAAACTCCGGAAGCCGCTCTTGAGCTTATCGAGGACATGGCGATGAACACTTATCAGTGGAATTCGTCCAGGTCTCGCCCATCTAAACCTGCAGGTATCTATGAAGTGGATTCGGTTTCGCAGCTGGCGCTACAAGTGGAAATGTTAAACAAGAAGATTTCGGAGATGACTGCTTCCTCCGCCGCTAAGGTATATGAAAACGTGAATGCTGCTGCTGCCGAGCAGGTGGATTATCTAGGGAACATACCCAGGCCTGCTCAAAATAATTCTGCAAACAATTTTTCTGCTTTTACGAATTTTTCTTCTCCGCCTGGTTTTTCTTCTTCTTCTAATTCTTATCACCCGGATGGCGTAATCATCCAAATTTCTCGTGGAGTAATAACGCTAACGCCATACGCCCACCGCACGATTTTACACCACCCCACCTCCGCAACAAAATTTTCAAAAACCTTCCCCTTTGGAAGAGATCCTCGCTAAATATATAAGCTCGAACGATGCCACTATTAGAAGTTTAACAGGATCAATGAAAAACTTAGAAAATCAAGTCGGCCAACTCGCTAAGGCCTTTCCGAGAGACCACCTAGAACTTTCCCTCGAACACTGAGCCTAACCCAAGGGAACACGCAAATGCGATTTCCCTTCGGAGCGGTAAAGTTGTTAACGAGCCCACCACAAGGGAAGAGCCAAGGGTGATTGTCCCTCCTGTTGTGGAAGAAATTACCCCTACGGAAAATGATAAAACAAATTTTGAAAATGACAAATCTACTTTAAATAAAGAAAAAGATATTTCTATTTTTTCTAATGATGACGTTCAAATGATGCTCCGCTTATCATAAAGGAATTTCCGCCACCCCCTTATCCGCCGACTTAGGCAAGAAAAATTAGATAATCAATATCAACGCTTTCTTGAAATATTTAAACAAATTCATATTAATTTACCATTTCATGAAGCAATTAGTCAAATGCCTAAGTACGCCAAATATCTCAAAGATTTATTAACGAACAAAACGAAATTAGAAAATTTATCGCATGTAACGTTAAATGAAGAATGCTCGGCGGTCGTTAAAAACTCTAATCTTCCTAAAAAGATAAACGATCCGGGTAGTTTCTCCATTCCGTGCGTTTTTGGTGATCTGTTCGTTAAACATGCGTTGGCGGATCTAGGGGCGAGCATAAATTTGATGCCCTTTTCTTTATTTAAGAAGTTAGGATTGGGCACTCTCAACCCTACGCGCATGAGTATTCAGTTAGCCGATCGTTCGATTAAGTATCCGTTAGGAGTCGTTGAGGATGTGTTAGTGAAGGTCGACAAATTCATCTTCCCGGTGGATTTGTCATTCTCGATATTGAAGAGGACATCGAGGTCCCTCTTATCCTTGGTCGACCTTTCCTAGCCACCGCTCGCGCAATTATAAATGTGAGTGAGGGAAAACTTTTTCTGCATGTAGGAGATGAGGAAGTAATATTTGATATTAATAAATCGATGAAAAACTCTTTACAAAATGATGACTCTTGTTTTTTCATTGATGATTTAAAAGAAGACTCCTATTTCCCTCCAAATGATTTTTCTTCTTCCTTTGGACCCTCATCAACTATTTTTGAAAACACTGTTATGTCCGTACAAGCACCATTCGAAAATGACTCTGATTTTGGACAACAAAATCTTTCTTTTGAAAATGATAACAATTTGCCAAATTATTTTGAAAAACCACCTGACCCTGCAGAAAAAAATTATCATGTTAAGAACTTCCGCCAGCATAAAATTTTTAAACCAGGCGATCAGGTTCTTCTTCTAAATTCACGTTTACGTATTTTCTTTGGAAAATCTAAATCTCGTTGGTCTGGACCGTTTACGATCAAGGATGTTTTTTATGATGGAACTGTGTTACTTTCGCACCCCGATAGGGGGGATTTTAAAGTAAATGGCCGTAGACTTAAACTTTATTTTTCTAATGATTATGTTCCTCCTGCAAAGGAGAATCTGGTGTTGGACTCTTAAACAATTATCTTGTGTGGGACATTTTTTTTATTTATTTTTGGACTTATTATTATTATTCTGAAACTCCTTTATTTGGATGACTGTAATAAAAACCATTATCGGGCATCTGCCCATGGACTCTTTCTATTTTTTTGCTTTTATTTTGCTATTCCTACCGGAGGCCAATCAAGTCCATGATCGTGGTCACCATTCCGCCGCTGCTGATATCAGATGGATCAAGTCATACCTGCTGACGATCAAGTACGCTAAAAAGCAAGCATGGGGGAGCGACATCCGCCTTCATCTCACGAACCCGGGGAAGTCCTGTTCTTATTTATTTACTTTTCCTGCATTTTTCTTTTTCTCTTCTTCTCAGTCCCCTTCTCTTTTTCTTTATGTTTTCTTCATTGAGGGCAATGAAGAATTTAAGCATGGGGGGGTCTAGTAGTCTTTTGGTTTTTCTTTTTTGTTCTTCTTCTTTCATAAGGAAAAAAATATTATGTTTTATATTAGTATAGTATAGTATGTCATCAAAATCCAAAAAAAATTTATAAAATATAAAACCCAAAAAATTAGATCAAAAAAAAATTGTGCTAAAATCTATTTGAAAAAACAAAACCTAAAATTATTTTCTATCTTTCTTTTTATGTTTCTTCTAGTGATGTGTAGGCCCGTGCGGTTTCTTAGTTCTATTTAGATTTCTTTGAATTGGTTTTCTAAACTTATCAGTTTAACATAGCTTAGTTTACTAGTTTCTTTTTCTTAAATATAGGCATCCGATTTTTACGTTTTAAGTTAGCAATTTGTAGTTATGTCTTTTATTCGGTTAGTTGCTTACGAATGGTTGCTAGGTATCATTAGCTCTTTTTCATTTGCGGGGTAGTCTTTCTTGGTGTCTAGAACTTGTACCAAGCTACTCTCGAAGCATTTGCGCCGTTTTTACGTTCTTTAGAAATGATTTAGGCCACCATTTGAATAGTTTGAGCTTTTCTTGCCCACCAAAAACAAAACCCTTGCAAAACAATTTTGGGCCTTTTTCCTTATTTTCTTTGTTTTTAGCTCCACCTTTCATTTCACTATGTTCACCAAAGACAAATATCTTTCCCATTTTTGCACTATAACTTTGAGCTTAAAAATTTTTTGGGAAGGGTATTATTTTTGAAATGAATAGGCAATTTACAAGCTCATTCGTTGGAGCTTTCTTATCAAATGTTATTCAAAAGGAAAAAAATTGAGAAACAAAAGAAAAAATATATATATCATTACAAAATCAAAAAAAAATGAATGCAAAAAGTTTGTGTTTGGCCAAGTTTATAAAAGAAAAAAAAAATTCCATGGCCTTGTTTTGTAGTTTCATGTTGGAAAAATGATATACTTGTTATTTCTCATTTTTCATTATGCTTTATTTATTTTTGAGCTCACCCTGGTTTAGTGCCTAAAACCTTCATGTTTATCTTTGATTCCACTTCCTAATCATTTACCTAAGCCAAGTTTTAATGCCTAGTAGAAGTCCTAATGATCTTAGAACTTAATTTCGCGTAGTGGAGAAAGTGTGAACGTACAAGCCTATGGCCACCATCATTGATGGATTTCTTTGGAGGTTATCTTGGAATGTCTTAGGGTTAATGTTTATCTAGCAACCTAGTAGTTTGTTAATGCGCCGCTTATTTAGAACCTCTACTTTTTGTTGTCCTTATTTTCATTTATTTTGGATGCCTTGTTTTTAAGATTTAGAAATGTGTAGACTTTTCTTATGTTCTAATGATATTTTTAGGTCTCCACTCTCAAGTTTTCTATTGTGCACTTCTCACCCCACTAGTTGTTAACATAGGAATTAGGATAGTTTAATTTTTCATGTTTCGTTTTTCTTAATTATGAAACCTAAATTAGCTTTGTTTATTTTCTATTTCCTACCCTAGTTTTTATTTCTATTTGCTTGAGGGCAAGCAAATGTCTAAGCATGGGGGAATTTGATGACTAGTTTTAGTCATCCTTTTTGGGGGTAATTTAGTTTTCAAAATGCCTAATTTTATTTATATTTTATGTTTGTTATTTCATGTTTCTTTAAAATATTTTAATTCCTAGTGTATTAGAGTTTTGATATAAAAATCTATATAGTCTTAATATGTGTGTCATGTTATTATGTTATGTTATGATTTGTTTTAATTTTAATGTGTAATGTTTTTATTATTGTGATAGAAATCTCTTCTTTAACTTTGTTATGTTATGTTTTTAAATCTATATAGTATTGTGTTATGTTATGTTTTAATTTTGTTATGACTAATCCATGTTTTGTTTTGTTTTATTTATAGGTTCAAAGTCTACATGGTGCAGCCCACATCCATAAAGCCTACATGATGCAGCCCCTTCATTGGAGCAGCCCGAATTTTGAAGATTGGTGCAGCCCATGAAGCCCCTAGCTCCAACCCGAGCCCCCTATGCAACCCAAAGCAGCCCACCTAGCCTACCCGAGCCCCCTATGCAACCCAAAGCAGCCCACCTAGCCTACCCGAGCCCCTCCCTCAAAAGCAGCCTACCCGAGCCCCCCTAAACAGCCCATTTAAGCCCACATGGCCGGCCACCCCCCTCTCTTTCCTTTATTTCTCTTGCCACCTTTCAATCCATGCATGCATCATAATATTCTCTCTCCCTTCTCATTGATTTCCCTTCCATTTATTGCATGCATGCACTCATGCATGGCCGGCCCTCCTCATTCATCCCACCTCCTTCTCTCTTTTCCTCTCTTTTATTTCTTTATCCCCTCTTTATTTCTTATTCATTCCCCTTGTATTTTTTTATTTTTATTTCTTTTAACTACATGCAATGAATCTCATTTTCTCCCTCTCCCATCATAAATGCCATACATGCATCTCCCAAGTACATGGCCGGCCACCCCCCTTATGTCATTCATTTCCACCTTTTTCTAGAACCTTCCTCATCTCCTATAAAAGGAACCCATGTCTCATGCTTTGGAGAGTTGGATTTTGGAGAGCAAGTGAAGTACTAGTTCAAGAGAGAGTCTTTATTTTATGTTGCTTACATGTTGTTAAGTCTTCATTAGTGTAACCTTTGCTTTTAATAGTATAATCTTTTCTTCGTTAGCCTAATCTTGTCCCTTTATTATTTTGTACTTCTCCATTTTTACATATCAATGAAGATGAATTTCTTTTATCTTTCCGTGCTTTCTTTCTCAACTATGCATAGCTAATCTTCTTTTAGCATTTGATCATGAGGATCCATGATTTGAGATAGGAATTATTTTTACTTCGAAATTCTATTTTTGCTAACTTTCGCTCGATCCCTCTTTGATTTATTTCGAGCCGACTCCGTATTTCCGGTATACGGTAGTAGGCCTTTGATCTCATTTCATAATAGTCGAGGACTTATTGATTTGAAAGATCACTCAAAGAGGGAAGGAGTTGAACGCAATCCTAGAGATAGGACGACGTAAATCCTCCGGATTGGAGTCAAATCCAATAGTGCGGATCATCTCGATAATGCAACTTTAGGCCCCTTTGATTTGTAAAGAGATTTCGATCAAAGCGTCTATAAGTTAGGAGACTTAATGCTCTAGCGAGATTTTGTCTTATTGTCGGATCCGTCACGGTCGAGTGAAGTCGCAATTATAAAATATTATTTTCATTTCTCCTATCTCTTTTCATGGTGAATCATCGATCAAGTGCTATCTTTTAATCCATAGTTCCGTTTCAGATTTCGTTTCAGTTTGAATTTTAAAATTCTCAAATCCCATTAGTTTTCCGGCAGGATAATAGTTAGAGCGCGAGTAGAAGTACTTGACAACCCCGTGTTTAAATACGACCTTGGTACTACAATTCGACAGGTACGCTTGCCTGTTCGGGTTTTGGCCCACCACTCCCACTAGCTGGATGAGTCGAATGTGCCTCGGTGGCGAGAAGGAACCGACCCCCGAGAGGATCTCACCCAGACTCTCACTAGCTGGATGAGTCGAATGTGTCTCGGTGGAGAGAAGGTTCAAACCCCGAGAGGATCTCCTCGTCCAGGCTTCCACTAGCTAGATGGGTCGAATGTGCTTCAGTAGTAAGTTCTTGTCCCGAGAGGATCTCCTCATCCAGGCTCTCACTAGCTAGATGGGTCGAATGTGCCTCGGTGGCGAGAAGGAACCGACCTCCGAGAGGATCTCCTCACTCAAGCTCTCACTAGCCGGATGAGCCGGATGAGTCAAATGTGCCTCGGTGGAGAGAAGGTTCAAACCTCGAGAGGATCTCCTCGTCCAGGCTCACATTAGTTGGATGGGTCGAATGTGCCTCGGTAGTAAGTTCTCATCCCGAGAGGATCTCCTCATCCAAGCTCCCACTAGCTGGATGGGTCGAATGTGACTCAGTGGAGAGAAGGTTCCAACCCCGAGAGAATCTCCTCACTCAGGCTCTCACTAGCTGGATGAGTCGAATGTGCCTCGGTGGAGAGAAGGTTCCAACCCCAAGAGTATCTCCTCGTTCAGGCTCTCACTAGCCGGATGGGTCGAATGTGCCTCGATAGTAAGTTCTTGTCCCGAGATGATCTCCTCATCCAGGCTCCAACTAGCTGGATAGGTCGAATGTGCCTCGGTGGCGAGAAGGAAACGACCCACGAAAGGATCTCCTCATCCAGGCTCTCACTAGCTGGATAAGTCGAATGTGCCTCGGTGGAAAGAAGGTTCCAACCCCGAGAGGATCTCCTCATCCAGGCTCCCACTACCTGGATGGGTCGAATGTGCCTCGGTAGTAAGTTCTCGTCCCGAGAGGATCTCCCCATCCAGGCTCCCACTAGCTGGATGGGTCGAATATGCCTCGGTGGCGAGAAGGAACCAACCCCCGAGAGAATCTCCTCACCCAGGCTCTCACCGGCTGGATGAGTCGAATGTGCCTCTGAGGAGAGAAGGAACCGACACACGAGAGGATCTCCTCACCCAAGCTCTCACTAGCTGGATGAGTCGAATGTGCCTTGGTGGAGAAAAAGTTTCCCACCCCGAGGGGATCTCACCACTCAGGCTCTCATTAGCCGGCATGGCAGGTTGACCCCTCGGGGAGGTTAAGTGAATTCTACCCGGAGGGGATCTCGCCACCCAGGCTCCCGTTAGCTGGCATGGCACGTTGACCCCTCAGAGAGGTCAAGTATTTTCGGCTCCAGGAGTGCTACATTCAGCAAATACGTTGGGTTCGACGTTTCTTTCTGAGTGTGGAACTTGCTCGAAAAGAGCGGGGATTGTGTACAACCCCGTATTCGCGGAGTGGGGTACCCAAGCAAGCGCAAAGTGTAACTCAGAGAATGGTCCGGGACAAGTGAGCCCAAAGGCTAAGGGGGCAAAGGATCGAGTGCGGCGGGAGGTCGGCACTTCCCTTGGCGGGAGCGGGTGCGGCGGGAGGCCGGCACCCAACCCGGCCCTATTTCAGGGGGGGAGGCCCGCCCCGCCCTATCTTAGGGGGTGGGTGCGGCGGGAGGCCGGCACCCGCCCCGGCCCTTTTCCTGGGGGCGGATGCGGCGGGAGGTCGGCACCCGCCCCGGCCCTATCTTAGGGGGAGGGTGCGGCGGGAAGTCGGTACCCGCCCCGGCCTCTTTTCAGAGGGAGGGTGCGGCGGGAGGTCGGCACCCGCCCCGGCCCCTTTTCAGGGGGCTAGTGCGGCGGGAGGCCGACACCCGCCTCGGCCCCTATTTCAGGGGGCGGGTGCCGGCCTCCGGCCTCTTTTCAGGGGGCCGGGTGCGGCGGGAGGCCGGCACCCGCCCCGGCCCTTTGAGGGTCTCGCCCGGCTTGGAGTTCTCGCCCGGCTTGAAGGTCTGCTATTTTTCCCCTGATGAGCAACGAATAGCTGTTCAAAATAGCGAGGTTTGGCTGTTGGCAGACCAGCCCAGGGTATTTCAGTGATTTTAGAGCAACGGGATTGCGCTATTGGCAGGCCATCCCCCAAAAAACTATAAATAGACCCTTGGGGTGCCTTGGAGAGGGATCCGTTTTCACCAATTTTCATCTTCTTCTTTCATCCTCCAAGGCACCTAGCTCAGCATTGTCTAGGGAGGGGGAGATCTCAAAGGTCTTTCGGGTGTGAGGTGGGACCTCCACGCTAGAGCCAAGGGTCATTGTCCAAATTCAGGTCTCTCACCAAAGGACGGCTTGAGAGAAGTAGGTATGAGCTGCACCCCTAGGCCCGAACTCTAGGTGGAACCGAATCTCGGTTTCAACAGTGCTATTGTGGCTTCTTGGACAAGGTCTTTTCCAACCTTAGTGAAGTCTTCATGACGAGTTATAAGATAAGGATTGGATTTCAAAGAAATATCCTAAGCATGAAATGAAAGCGGGTCTATTGATATAATAGGTCAGACCCATAATGAAGCATCCAAGACCTATTCATTTTCATTCAAGTGCCAAGTGGTTTTGAAGAAATTGGAAGAGCAGGTTTATATGTATATAACCCAGTATTTGTCCCAAGTGATTTTGAAGGAAAAGTATGCAAACTAAATAAGGCACTATATGGATTAAAACAATCTTTGAGAACTTAATTTGGTAGATTCCACAAGGTTATGATCTCTTTTGGTCTTAGAGTAATGGTGATCGCACTATGTTTATTAGGCAAAGGCAGGAAAAGCTGACAACTTTTATCATATATGTGGATGATATTGTGATAACCAGGGACGATACCAAAGAGATTACTATCCTCAAAAGGGAAGGAAGCAAAAGAGTTTGAGCCAAAAAATATAGGAAAACAAAAATATTTTCGGGCATTGAGGCTGCTCAAGGCATGACATTTATTTCACAAAGGAAGTATGTATTAGATCTATTAGAACAGTCATGCATGAGTGGGAGAAAACCTGCCACTACGCCGATTGAAGCCAATCATAGGCTCGGTAAGGATGGAGTGCTTATAGAAAATGTGGTTGGACGGATGATTGATTTATCCCATACTCATCAAGATGTGACAAATGTTGTGGGAGTTCACTAGGAAAGAGCATCTTGTTTACTCATAAATCATAATGACAAGTTCAAGATTGAGGTCTATACTGATACTGACTGAGCTCAATCATTTGATGATAGACGATCAACGTTAGCGTACTGCTCATTTAATGGGGGAAACCTTATCACGTGGAGAAGAACGAAGCAACATGTGGTGGCTCAATCCACTGCAGAGGCTGTGTTCAGAGCTACGATTCATAGAATATGCGAAGGAAAGTGACTTCACACATTATTTTAGAGATCAGAATTCTTGAAGACAATCAGATAAACTTATATTGTGACAATAAGTTAGCTATCAGTATTGCTCATAATCATGCCCAACATGACCACACAAAGCATGTCGAAGAGGATAAACATTTTGTCAAAGAGAATATTGTGAAGGGACTCGTCTGTATTTTGTTCATTACAACAGGACAACTTAACAACGTTCTTTTCAAAGACTTAAGTGAAAGTAGTTTTTTTGTAATTTGATTAGCAAGTTGGGTATAAATTATATAACACTCCCAACTTGTGGGGGAGTATAAGTATTGTTGTATACTCTATTATATATAGAGTAGCACCACCATTTATTTTTTAATGAATTGCAGTTCTAACAATAACATCCATGATTCAAATCATCTCTCATCTAAAGATAAAGAAGCTTGAAAACATCGTAGTTAATAGTTCATTAGATTTCATAAACATATCTCACCATTCCAAGATAACTTCCAACTAATAGCTTCTTCCGTCCTTGTTTATCCATCAAGTACAAAGCAATTAATGCCCCTAAATAGTAGCAGAAGAAAAACTCTGATTTCAGTTAGTGAGATGCACAGAGAAAACATAAACTACCATATTTTCACCTGTAAAATTGGTAATTCCAACATACAAACTCGCCAATGAGCCGCTGGTTACACCAACATCACTAAAAGTCAAGGATGAAAAGTATAGGACTCCATTGATCCCTGATAACTGTTGAAGTATAAAAAGAGATCCTCCAATGAAAGCAACTGCAAAAACAGCTTTAAATGAATCACATATGCTATTACAATGTATGGCTTAATTAAAAGTTGAACAGATTCAAACTGATATTATGAGACAAAAACAATGGTTAATAGACATCAAAAAACATAAAGTAATCTACATGTTGCATTGGTAAATATTACAATTTACAATGTAGCCAGTCTTTACATTAAAGCTGAAAAAAATAGTTCAATAAATAAAAGATATGTTTAAGGAATTCCTGTTTTAAAGTATTTTAAATTAAGTACAAATACATGATTCAGTACAGCTGGGAAGTGACCACTACTTTTCAAAGGTTTACCCAACTCAGTATTTCTTCGATGTACAATATTATAGGAAAAGATCAGCGTGAATAACATATTTTATGTTAATTTGAAAGGCATAGCGAAATGAAGATGATAACTAGCCAAAAATAAGTTGATAGTAAAATTCCATGATGCCCAAAATTAAAGGGGAGAAATAAATAGAAGTTTATATCAAAGATTATTATAATTATGAACTCTAATTAAATTTAGTTATGCCGAGCAGTGACAAATCTGCCAAAGAGATAAACGAGATTCCTAAAATATATTATCTTCAAATCCTTTTAGTGAGAAAATATACTTCATTGTAGTTTCAACTATCCTATATATTTCCTTTCAAATCTTGAAAGGTAATGCTTGTTTTTTTTTGAAGAGCATAAGCACCCATTTATTGTGCAAAGCTTCAAAAAATGAGACCTAAAATATAGGAAATAACTAATTAATAGTAGTAAGGCATTAGAAGCTCATCTGTCAGCAATCTTTTAATGTTGAGAATAAGAAGTTGTGAGATTACATCAACATTTTAATATTCAGCATAAGAAGCTTAAGAATTGCCAGGTTTATCCTATTGGGTATCTGTGATGTCTGTGCACATAACAGCCTACAGCAAGATAAATAAAAAAGGGTCAAGTCACTAGTGTTTAGCTCTTCTTGCAATTAGGATTTTTGAAGTACTGTAGATAATATTCCTAATTAAAAGATCAATAAGAAAATGAGAAATATTATAAGAGTATAAGCAGCCATTTTTTCAACCCTTTTGTCTAATGCAATGTAATATATACTGTAATGCATTTCTCCTCCAAAGAATAGTCTGAAATAAATCATGGCTTACCTACCCTAGTGCTCAATCAATTGCTGCAGGTTCCTTTGCCACCTTGTACTCATTAGGGAATCAGGATGTAAACCTTTATTTTATACCTAACACTTAGAGCATATGATATTCTAACACTCCCCCTCGAGCCAGACAAGACAGTTTAAAGTGTTTAGCTTGTCCCATATGTACTTAATGCAACTGGATGAGTACTTAGTGAATATGCCTGTCAATTGATAGTTAGTCATCAAGTATTTAGTTGAAATTACATTTTCTTAAACATTTCCCTCACAAAATAACACTAAACCTCAATGTGCTTTGAACATTCAAGAAACATAGGGTTTGAGGCAATATACATAGCCACCTTATTGCACACATCAACTTGAAGGGAGGTTTCACGTTATATACTAATTCGTCCATTAACTCCTCCAGCAATGCTAGTTCACATGCAGTATGAGCCATTACCATGTGCTTTGATTTCACACACAAACTGGCTACAATATGTTATTTCTTACTCTTTTATGATACTGAATTACCTTCCAAGAATGCAAAATATCATGTAAAAGATCTATCAAATGGAAAACCACCAATCTATATAAAAACAAAACAATTTATCTTTGCATGCGTCATATCTCTTTACAATCTCAAAATATGAATATCAATATCCATGTGAGAAGTTCTTCGTGTTTTCAAAAAGCTGACTCACAACAAAAACCAAAAATGGGATGTTTGCTAAGTTATTAAATGTGCAAGGCGCCCGGAGGCGCAAAAGGGTTCTGGAGCCTAAGCGTAAGTGCCTGCCCGAGACACGTGAGGCGCAAAGCAACAACACTCAAGCTTTTATCCCACTACTAAGTGGGATCGGCTATATGGATCCTTTGTCTCCATTGTGCCCTATCTTTAGTCATAATCTCACTAATGCCTAAGTACATCATGTTTTTCCTTATAGTTTCAATCCAAATCTTTATTGGTCTACCTCACCCCCGTTTAACATGCCTTGTGACTAAACTCTCACAATGCCTAACATGGGTCTTTAATGGTCTCCTTTGTATGTGTCCAAACATCTTAGTCGAGCTTCTCGCATCTTCTCTGCAATTGGTGTCACTCCTATCTTATCCCTGATACATTCATTCATAATTTTATCCAGTCTCGTGTGTCCACACATCCACCTAAGCATTCTCATCTCCGCAACTCCCATTTTTTGCTCGTGTACACAATTCACTGCCCAACACTTAGAACCATAGAGCATCGCTGGTCTAATTGCATTGCGACAAAACTTGCCTTTAAGTTTTAATGGTACTTTACAATCACATAAGATCTTTGTCGCGCCTCTCCACTTCAACCAACCTGCTTGGATTCTATTTTTGTAACGACCCGTCTAAAAGCAAAGATCATATTTTGCTTCGGGCAGGTTGTTAAGAAACTACTAGAGAGAAGAGAGATCTAGAGAAGAAGACGGCTAGGGTTAGAAAGGAGGGAAGAAATACCTTGTAAATATCTTGCTTGTCCAACCAAAGAGGGGTTCCGAGTTATATATACCCGGAACCAAGGAGGGGCAGGCCTAAAGGGCTGGCCGGCCCCAATAGGGGCTGAACCAAACCGGTTCAGCCCCAAATCGGCGGTCTTCAGAGCGTGGCGGATGGTTCAGCCCTGTTGTTATCACCTTCATGTCGTCTCCGACGCTTGTATTGTCTTCCAAACAGCCGCGACTCGGCCCTGAGCGTAACATTCCCTTCCCCATCAACAACCAGCTTGTCCCCAAGGTGGTAGTCGGGATAAAGCTCCTTGAAATCCAGCAGATCAACCCAAGAATTGTGTGCCTCGGAGAAGTTCTTCCACTTGACTAACAGCTCTGGTCGGTACTCTGCACCCCGTCGTTTCCACTTGAGCAACAGCACGGCCTCCGGAAGGGGGTGAAGCTCGCCCGCACCGGTGACCTCAGGTAAAAAAGCACTTGGTTGCACAGTGGCACCCACCATCCGTTTGAGCAAGGACACATGAAACGTCGGGTGGATGCGAGAACCCGTAGGAAGATCTAGCTTGTAAGCGACCGGCCCCACCCTGCTGAGTACCCGAAAGGGGCCGTAATATCGAGGAGATAACTTCTGGCCGAAGCGACGAGCTACAGACAATTGACGGTACGGTTGGAGCTTGAGGAAAACTTCATCACCAACTGCAAATTTCCTCTCCTTGCGATGCTTGTCGGCGTGGAGCTTCATACGGTCCTGGGCCATACGGAGGTTGTCGCGCAGTGTGACCAGCATGCGGTCCCTATCGCGCAGAGCTCTATCAACGGCGGACAAAGCCATGCTCCCCGGCTCATAGCTGCTCAAGGTCGGCGGAGGACGGCCGGAGACAACCTCAAAGGGGGTCATTTTGCTGGCAGAATGATAAGACGTGTTGTAACAGTACTCCGCCCAGTGCAACCAATCCGGCCAAGTGCGAGGCTCGTCCATCACAAAGCAACGCAAGTAGGTCTCGAGGCCCCGGTTTAAAACCTCTGTTTGCACATCGGTCTGGGGGTGATGTGACGTACTGAAACGTAAACACGTCCCATGCAGACGAAACAGTTCCTGCCAAAATTTACTCAGAAAAGTAGGGTCCCGATCAGAAATGACAGCGCGAGGAAGACCGTGCAAGCGGATAATCTCCCGAGCAAAAAGTGCAGCTACAGACTCGCCGGTATAAGGGTGATGCAAAGCAATGAAATGCCCATACTTGGAGAGCTTGTCCACCACCACCAAAATCACTGATTTGCCCTGGGACTTGGGCAACCCGTCAATAAAATCCATGGAAACGGTGTCCCAAATCTGCTGCGGAATTTCTAAGGGAACAAGCAATCCAGCCGGAGAGGTCGTCTTGTACTTCTGCCGTTGGCAGATCTCACACTGTCGCACAAATTGTTGTATGTCTCGCCGCATCCCGGTCCAGAAGACATTGGCTCGGGCTCTCTGGAGGGTACAAAGCACACCCGCATGGCCGCTAGCAGGTGAAGAATGGAACTCATGCATCATAACAGAGTTCCACGCTGAAGCTGGAGGAATAACCACCTTGCCATGGTGGTAAAGGCGACCATTCTGAAGATGGTAGTCGGCTTCCACGACCTCGCCCCGCTGCAAGGCCTCCACTAGAGCACGGAGCGTGGGACTACGCATCACCTCCTCCTGTATCTCGTCCAAAGAGTCAACAAGTGGCCCAGTGATGTGGGCCACAGTAGATTCATGGATGCGCGAGAGAGCGTCCGCAACCACATTCCCCTTGCCTTGCTGATAGGTAATCTCATAATCATAACCCAAGAGCTTAGTGACCCATTTCTGTTGAAGAGGCGAAGACACCCGCTGGTCTAGGAAATGCTTTAAACTCTGATGATCAGTGCGAATCTTAAAGTGTCGGCCCAGTAGGTACGGCAGCCACATCGCCACGGCATGGATAACAACCAACATTTCCTTCTCATACGTAGACAGCCTCAGGGTCCGTGGGGCAAGAGCCTTGCTGTAGAAAGCCAACGGTCGTCCTTCCTGCATCAAAACCGCCCCGATGCCCACACCGGAGGCGTCTGTCTCTAGCACAAAGTCCTGCGAGAAATCAGGCAAAGTGAGAACTGGTGTAGTGGTCATTGCCCGCTTGAGTGCCTGAAATGCCTCCTCAGCCTCCCCCGTCCAAGAGAAGGCATCCTTCTGCAGCAACTGAGTCAATGGCCGAGCTATCTTCCCATAGTCTTTCACAAACCGCCGGTAATACCCCGTCAACCCGAGGAATCCGCGAAGCGCCCGCACCGTAAGGGGTCGTGGCCAGGATATCATACTCTGAATCTTCTGGGGGTCGGCTCTGACGCCGTGACCGGAAACCAAATGGCCCAAATATTCAACCTCAAGCTGACCAAATGAGCACTTGGAACGCTTGGCGTAAAGTTTGTGCCGACGAAGAATGCTAAGGACTCGCTCAACATGGCCCACGTGGTCCTCCCAACTGGCGCTGTAGATAAGGATATCGTCAAAGAAAATCAGCACAAATTGACGGAGAAGTGCTCGGAAGATCTCATTCATGTTGGCCTGAAAGGTAGATGGGCCGCCGGTCAACCCATTGGCCATGACGAGAAACTCGTAGTGGCCATCATGTGTCCGAAATGCGGTCTTGTGGATATCCTCCTCCCTCATCAAAATCTGATAATAACTGGAACGCAGGTCCAGCTTAGTGAAAATGAACGCCCCATGCAACTCATCCACTACCGGAATTGGAAAATTATCCTTCACCGTGGCGCCATTCAGAGCTCGGTAGTCAACACAGAACCGTCACGAACCATCTTTCTTTTTCACTAGAATGATCGGCGCTGAAAATGAACTAGTACTGGGACGAATAATTCTCGCATCCAACATCTTTCGGACACTACGCTCGATCTCTGCCTTCTGAACAAGTGGATAACGATAAGGTCGAACGTTGATTGGCTCTGTCCTTGCCTTAAGCTGAATCTGATGATCCCGAAACCTCGAGGGAGGTAGTGTGCGGGGTTCCTGAAAAACGTCAGCATATTGCTCCAGAAGAGTTCGTAACTGTACCAGTACCTCCGACTCACCCGTAGTCGATGCCTGAACCTCCATAAGGATTGCCATCATACTGCCTTCCTCCCCTAACTGCTGCATGCTACGCAGAGAGATTTCCTTGATAGGCGACGATTTGAGACCCCGTAAGCAGAACTGTGTCTCACCCTGGTGAAACTCCATAGTCATGTGCTCTCAATAAAACGTTACCCGACGCAACTGTCGTAGCCACTGCACCCCCAAGACAATGTCCGAGCCCCGGATAGGCAACAGATATATGTCGGTGTAACCCGTATATCCTTGCATCCGAAGTGCCACACCCTTGAGTACCCCTTCACACTGTAGCTTGCTGCCATCCGCCACCATAACCTGAAAGGCCGACCCCGTATCCACCTTGTGTCCCACGCGTCGTGCCACAGCCGGATGAATGAAGTTGTGGGTGCTCCCACTATCCACCAAAATGGTGACCTTCTCCTGATTCAGCCAACCCGTCAGCCTCATGGTGAGCGGGGGACTGCACCCCTCCAAAGCATGTAGAGACACCCCAAGTTCGCTCAAATCCAACCCCCCGTCCGACTCCTCCTCATGCACCACTTCCTCTACCTCTTCCTCCTGCAACATGAAGACTTGTATTTTCTGACACTTGTGGCCCGGTGTAAACTTCTCATCACAATTGAAACACAGACCCTTCTCCTTTCTGGCTGCAAGCTCGCTCCATGATAACCGTGTCACTGTCGGCTTGCTACCGGCTGCTGGCTGCTGTCGTGCTGAGGCCGCAGGTGGCTTACCCGTGGCTCTAGCCTTCTGCCTGTTGACGCGTTCTTCCTGAATACGAGCCAATGTGATGGCGTGATTTAAGGACCAGGGCATGTGCGCCTGTACCTCGTCCCGAATGTGCTCCTTGAGTCCCGAAACAAAGCAACTCAAGAGCATCCTCTCTTCCCAATGAACCCGGTTTGCCAGTTTCTCAAATTCAGTGCGATACTCCATCACGGAGCCTTTCTGTCTCAGCTTCTGCAAAAGAGCCTCGAAATCCTCATACTCTAGCGGCCCAAACCGGGCCGTAAATCCCTCCACAAATTCTCCCCACAGAACGTGATCACGCCCGCGCAGGAACCATTGCGTCCACTGAAACGCATCATCCTCCAGATGGAAAGAAGTCAACTGTACCAACTGGCTTTCGGGTACATCCTGGTAATGGAAGAACAATTCTGCCTTTTGGACCCATTCCAGAGCATCCCTGCCGTTGTATTTTGGGAAATTCATGCGGGTCAATTTTGGAGCCAAGTGGGGCCGCTGTGCACCTTGCCCCGGCCACCCTTGGCCATATCCGTAGCCCTCTCGCCTTCCTTGTTCAACTGGTTCCGGAAAAGCATGCCCTTGATATTGTCGTGCTCCCCACGGCGGAGGTGGTGGCTGGCCGGCCCAAGGATTGTCGTGGGCAAAGCCTCCTGGTGGTCCACCAGCCCGTGGAAAGGGAAGAATCCCTCCCGGGACGTCTGGGGCGTGTCCCGTCGTTGCAGCCGGCCGCTGGAAGCCCAGTGGTTCTTCCCCGCTCCTCCACCAGGGGGTGCGGCCCGCGCGTGGGTCGCCGTTACCCGCAGACGGTGCGGGAGGCCCCGTCGACCCCGCTCCCATCAGCGGCTGCCGCCAGCGGTCGCCGGTTGCGCCAGGCCAAGTTGCGCCGCCATTGATGTCGCCGACTCCACCGAATCCCGCCTCCCGCATATCGGGCGGAAGCGAGTGGTGCGATTCTGCCGCATCCGAACCCGATCCGTCGTTCCCCTCATTGATCGGGCCTTTCCCTTTCAACAGTGCCTTGATTTCCTCCATTCGGGCGTCGATCCGCTCCTCCAACCGCTGCGTTGATGTTTTCATGTTCCCCTCCATTGCGGCCACCGAATCCGTCAACCCTACGAAGTTTTCTTCTAGGGCTTCCAATCGGCTAGCCTCCTCTTGCGTACGCGTGTTCACCATGGTGGAAGGAAGTGCCTCTGATACCAAATGTTAAGAAACTACTAGAGAGAAGAGAGATCTAGAGAAGAAGACGGCTAGGGTTAGAAAGGAGGGAAGAAATACCTTGTAAATATCTTACTTGCCCAACCAAAGAGGGGCTCCGAGTTATATATACCCGGAGCCAAGGAGGGGCCGGCCTAAAGGGCTGGCCGGCCCCAATAGGGGTTGAACCAAACCGGTTCAGCCCCAAATCGGCGGTCTTCAGAGAGTGGGGGCTGAACCGGATGGTTCAGCCCCGTTGTTATCACCTTCCTGTCGTCCCCGACGCTTGTATTGTCTTCCAAACAGCCGCGACTCGACCCCGAGCGTAACACAGGTCGTGACCACGGACATGGGGGAAAGAAACTTTGTGTCTGTTGGGCGGGAGCTGATTTAGTATTACTAGATTTAAAATAAATAATTCAGTGAAAAATACATTTTTTTATGTGGAAGCTTTAAAGTATAGCAGTGAAAAGTTGGATTCATATGTATTTTAATAAAACTCATGATACAAAGTGCTAGTACAAATTTCATACAATAAAAATCTCAAAGGATATGAACATGCGCTAATATTAAATTCCAGTATATAATTTATTTAGTTTATCAGTTGTCCATGAATCAAGAGAAAATGACTGATCATAACTATTACATAATAAACAATATCTGATAGTAAAGGAAATACAACATAGAAACTGACACAACAATAAATAAGATAAACCTCCAGAAGCAGGAACTTGACGCGGATCGGGCTCAAGTAGCAGGTGGTGCAGTCACGGACGCTAAGACAAATTCCAAACAAAAAGGAAAAAACTTCAGAACATTGATAAACATAAGCAAGGTAAGATACATAACTAGTAAGAGAAACAAAAATGTACGTACAACAATTTTCATAGAGCAAACCTAGCAAGACATGCAAGTAAATGAGTCAAGCAGAAATAATCATAATTATTAGTCTACTCCAGAGTATAACATATATTCATCTGTGAGCCGTAATAAAAGAAAGATGTAAGTGTCTTTATTGATGTACAAATTCATGTTTCAGGAGGATTCAAGATCCGATTTCAAGACTTGTCATGGATTCAGGATTTATGCTCGTGATCTCTAAGGGACAGCTCTTGCGAACCCTCACCCTTGAGCCAGGGAGTTCATGTTCATGGTTATCTGTTCCCGTTACGGATTCAAGAGGGAACTCATGTCAAGGAGTTGCATCAATTAAACCCTACTTTTTAATTTTGCTTATGATGTCAATGTCTTAAGTGATTCATAGTTTAGGGACTCTTAACATATTACAACATGCTATTAATTTGACAATTCAGGTGTTCAAAAGTTAAATTTATAAACATAAGAAAAGGTATAAGAAACTAAGTTCAATGTTTGCAAGCGAGAGAGATTTCTTTACTCGACTTAAGTGAGGCTGAATCTGACGTTGGCGACTTAGCGGCACAAGCAAGATTTAAAAACCTTATTTCAGACCTATTCAAGAACAACATATAGGATATTTGATATAGCAAAAACCCTAAGATAGCACAAGTACTTTCAATAAATAGCCAAAATATGAGGGGGGTTATCAATTTACCTTCCTCAATAGTGAGGGTGAGAGGCGATAATCACGAGAAATCGGGGATTTTGGCTAGGTCAACCCTAAATCAGAAGGAATTTTCAGAGATCCCACCAATTGATCTGATGAGCGGCACCGGAAATCACAATTACAACGTAGTTAGGCAATTATAAGAGGGCAAAAAATCTTAAGGCTCTGTTTGGTGGGACTTATTTTCACCGGTCAAGTGGTTATGACCGCATAAATCGGACATTAATTATGGTCCGGTTCATGCGGTTGTAACTGCTTGACCGGCGAAAACAAGTCTTCCCAGACGGAGCCTAAATCACAAGTTATACGCAATTTGGAGCACGAATAAATTACCAAGGATACAGAAAAATCTGAATAAATGTGATGGAGGAAGAATTTTACCCATAGGAAGTCAAATTCGAGTCCAAGGAGAGGGAAGGAAACCCCAAGTTGTCCCTCTCGTAAAACTCGGCCAATTTGAAGAAGCGGGAAAAATCGGGTTGTTGTCCCGTGGAGGAGCGGGAAGAGTGAGGTTGTCGGCCTTGGAGGAGAGAAGGTTGTTGTTGCCGGGAGGAGAAGCCGGCTGTTGCGGCTTGGGGAGGAGGAGACGTTGTCGGCCAGAGCAAGAGGAGGAAGAGGAGAAACCAGCGGTTGTGGCTTAGGGAAGAGAAGTTGTCGACGGCTTGGGGAGAAGTAGCAGGAGGCGGGATGCAGCGGAATCGGGAGTTGCGGGAAACGGAAGAGTGGCTGGTGCGGCGCTAGCGGGAGATGAGGTTTGCGGGAGTCTAGCGGCAACAGGAAAAAAAGGGAGGGGGTTGCTTGGTCTAGAATAAAATCAAACCTAAATAGCTTAAATACAAATTTGCCATTATTTAACTTAATTGATTTAAACTTTTTTATTTTATTCTTAAATTATATGTTGTTACAATGTCTCACATCTTTATCAACACCTCCATCTTTTTTAACTATTAATCAAAGATATTTAAAGCACTCACTACAAAAAATATCTTGATCACTCAACTTAATAACGAAGTCATCCGTCCTTTTGGCACTGCTAAATTTAAGCTTTATATACTCCACCTTTGCCCAGCTCAACCAAAACCCCTCCTTTTCTAAAGTGTCTCGCCAAGATTCAAGTTTTACATTTACACCCTCGCGCTGTCGCGCATCTCATCGACCAAAATGATATCATCCACAAACAATAAACACCAAGGTATTGTTTATTAGATTTGTCCAGTGATCTCATCTAAGATAAGGGTAAAGAGATAACGGCTTAAACCTAAACCTTGATATAAGCCAACAGTGATAGGGAATTCTTGTGTTAATCCGTCAGATATCATCACCCTGTGTAACTCTGTCATATGTTTGATTATGTCAATGTGTGATGCATTTACATCTTTCTTTTTGAAGTCTCTCCATAAGATCTTTCTTGAAATCATATCATAAGCTTCCTCAAGATCGATAAATAACATATGCAAATCTTCTTTTATTTCTCGATAGTTGCCAATTAGTCTCCTGAAGAGATGTATAACATCCATGGTCGATCGTCCTGGCATAAATCCAAATTGATTCTTCGAGATGCTAGTCTCCCGTCTTATTCTTCTTTCTATTACTCGCTCTCATAATTTTACGGCATGACTAATTAATTTAGTTACTTTGTAATTAACACAATTTATATATCTCATTTGTTTATATATAAAGGTACCAAAATATTTTTATTCATTAGTCGGACATACTCTGTGACGTCAATATCTTATTGAAGAAACATGTAAGCCACAAAATTCTATTTCCCTAGACATTTTCATACTTCGATGGGTATATCGTCTGGCCCAACTATCTTTTCATTTTTCATCTTCTTTAGAGCAGCATTTATCTCTGATACTAGAATTTTACGATAAAATGTTATGTTTCTATATTTCACTGATTTACTTAACTATTCTAAGTTCAATTCATTGTCTTTTGTTTATTATAGATCTAATAAAAATATCTTTTTCATCGCTCTTTAATAGTCATATCATCCGTCAAAATTGTATCTATTTCATCTTTTATGCATTTAACCTGACTTGAATCTCTTGTCTTCTTTCTCTAGCTTGAACAATTTTATATATGTCAAACTCTCTATCTTTGGTATCTAGTCACTTATAAAATAACTTTGCATGCAATTTCAATATGTGTTTCACATATATTATGTCTGGTTGGAAGGTTCTGCACATGATAATCGTATCTTTCATTGCGCAATAAGAGGTCCTATGTGCAAATATCCCCATCCACCAACAAGCTTTTATTTCTAGGTTGCGTTCAAATAACTTTGTTATTTTCTTCCATCACGATTATGAAGATATATTAATATGTTTTTTACTCGAGAAGGAAAATATTATTTTGTAGATGTTGACTACACTTATAACAAAGATTATTGAAGCTATACACAAAGACTCGATATTATTCACCCGATTCTGCACGTGATGAACGCTCAATTCAAGGTTGTCAAAAGATTTTCAATAAGACACATTCATCGCGTTGTGGTGTCATTGAACACATGTTCGATGTTTGAAAGAGACATGACGTATTCTACGAGACATGCCACAATATGATTTTGAAAAACAAGTCATCATAGTGGTAACTACAAAGATGCTACATAACTACATAGGCATCCATCACGTGTAGATGCCGAGTATGGCGCTTTAAATGACGAAAACATTTTACATCCAGAAAGAACAAGCATAGGGTATGCCAAACTCAAACTGGTGGGAATACGAATCCAAACTAGAGTATGTTACAACTGAAAGAACGAAAGCAAATTGAATGTCGACATTTTTAGAATTAACAGCCAAAAAGCTAGGAAATGCTCAAAGGTACTAAGCATGTTGTCTTAACAAATATTTATTAGTTTTGAAAGACTGACTTTGCAAATTATATTTGTGTTCGATTTGTAGCTGAAGAATGAACAGCCGGTAGATGACAGCAAGTCCATGCAAGGTATGAAGGGCATGAAAATTATGTTTCATTTTGAAGTATTGTAATTGAAATATGATAAAATGTTGTTCAAGTAAAATTCTAAAACTATTCTGTTGTTGTTCTAAAAATTTATTTTAAAGGAGTTTGTGTAAATGTCGTTTAGTCTTTTTTAATTTAGATAACAACCACATTGATGTTCTTTCAAACAATTACTATAGTTTTCACGCTCCACGCTGCTCTAAAAACAGCGTTCATCTAAACAGTTCTCACTTTTTCACCACTGTTACTCGCACAGCTCATCTTCCCACCACAATTCACCACCATTGATTTTCCCAGCACCGCAGGTGCCTCAAACAAAGCCTTAGGGTTAGTGTGTTTAACTTTGACAGCCCTCGTCCGTGTTGCCTCAGGCTCAGCCCCATAAACCTTCTTGCAGAGTCTTGCTCATTGTGATTTACCAATCTATATCATGTATGTCATCACCACAATGATTGCCGCCAAGAAGAAATACAAGCTTTCACAACCGTCTCCCTTTCTACGGGTATCGATAACAATGAGAGATCCATTTTCGAACTTCACCTCAAGATGCAGGACATCCGCTCCTACATCTCTTGTAGAGCAGACCTCTCTACCATCAATGCCTTCTACATCCTTTGATTTGCCATTTCATTCACCAGTACCGCGGTTGATCCAACGTTGTCCCTCAACGGCCCCCTATCCTAAACTTGCATAGCATTCAGTCATTCACCGCCTAGATATACTGGAGTTCGATGGTACCAATCTCATTGGCTGGATTGCCCACTCTGAGTAATTTGTTGAACTAGAAATTATACTTAAAATCAGAAAGTTCTCATCCAGATGATCTACATGGAAGGTGCATACCTCTATTGGGTTCATTGGTTACATAAATCCAACCCATCCATGATCCATCCACTATTGAAAGGGCGATCTCATCCAACATTATGACAAGCTCAAGTTGGTAACACTTTCAAATGGTTGTCATGTACAATGATTGAGTTGGTTAATACCTACATCGGCGATAGTTGGCAACTCGCGTCCTGAGCTTGCAATTGTGAATTATTTGGGACATTTTCAGCATGGCCTCCAACCACATTCATGAACGCCAATGGGTGCACAACCCCTCCACTTTGACCAAGCTATGAGACAAGTGTGATTAAGGAGTTCCATACCATGACTGGCACACCACACCTAAAAAACTCCAAAATTTCATTGATGATCTTCCGGAACACACATCTGAAACCACCCTGAAACCTAGCGGTTTTTTAGTCAGTCTTCCACTCCCTCCTGCCATACGGCCCATACCTCTATAAAAATGAAACTATAACCCAAAAGATTATCACATCACGAGTCTCGAGCTTCATCATCAAGGCCTCTATTTATGTTGCACCCTACTCTCCAACCCATAAATGTTCAAATGAAGAAATGTGCATGCAGATCCGCAACAAAGATGAATTCCCTACTTAAGAAAAATGCATTGGCCCCCCTATTTCTCCGGCTCTTACTCATTTTGTACAAATTTTTATGTGCTCAGTCTCAACAACATCAATGCCATAGGAGCTGTGTGGCTACAAACATTGAGACATGTTAAGAAAAGTTGGCCCAAGCTCACAATGGTATTTGCCGCCAAGACGCCACCTAACATCTATAGGGAAGCTCCTCAATTCACATAGCCGTGCTACTACAGAAAAGGCAACATGGTCTGGTGAACGAGAAGTCCAATTGTCCAAGCACAATCACACCCACTCGACCTTAGAGACAAGGTTGACTTTCCAAAGGAGAGGTATGATCTTTCATTCATGAGGACATACAAATCCCACAAATAACCCAAAAATTGTGCAATTATATTCTAGAAAGGCACAAATGGTTTAGGACGATGATGGTTAGTGCAGTCCTAGCTTAAAGCTTAATGAATTTTTCTATGTTGTTTGAAGTATATCTTATCATGTTTGCTTTATGTTTATTTCAATTACTTTAGGGGCTTTATATGTAGGAACATTGTAATATTTTGGACTTTTATTATTTTTCCCTATCAGCTCCTTCGCATTTGAAATGCCAATATATAAATCTTAGAGTAAGTTCAAACTACTGTCAATATTCCTAAATAGAATCCGGACCAGGTCTTGTAATAATAAGCAAAAAAAAACAAATTCAACTCATTATCAAACTTCCTTGAATGATAATAATTAATAGTTAATTTGATATATAAGCTAGCATAGATAGGAGCAGCCCGGCGCACAAAGCATCCATGCGCAGCGAAGGTCCAGGGAGGGGTCCCACCACAGGGCAAACAAAGGAAATAAAACTAAGAAAAAATGAATGATTACAAATATAGAAAATAAATAACCAAGCCTCAGACAGAAATGGATAAGCATCAGCACAATTTTCCATGCATGCAGATGTTAGCTAAAAACATATAATAGAAGAACACGATCAAAGAGGAATAACCTTTCCTATGTGGCTCCACAAGAAGATCTAACCAAGTAGCCTTCGAATCGTCAATATTCCCAGTTACATACATAATTTCCTTCATTGAATTCTCAACATCAGTCTCCCCCCAGAGATTGCAAATAACACTTTCAGCATCAGCCAACCTTCCTACCTAGCAGAAGAAAACAATGAATTGCACGAGCGACTTGTGAAATATAAGTGAAGCCAGGGAACTTCATGCTTTAACTCATGGAGTACCTTGCACAGCCAACGTGGACTCTCAGCAGCAAATTGCATGCCCAACATAAGAAGTAGACCAGGGCCACTAGCAATTAAGAATAATGACCTCCACCTACATTAATAGATATCCAAAACAGTCAAACAACGTAAATAAATTTGCACTATTAATTACTCAAACCTCCAGTGGGAGTTAGCATAATTATAGGTCGAACCACTTTATTGTTTGAAATTACAAAAAAGCATTCTGTAAGTTCATATTTAATAACATGCATGTACAAAAATATCCCCAGGGACTCCCCTTCAGGGGGTATCTTTGTGCATGCATGTTATGAAATATAAACTTTCAGGGGAGGTTTTTTATAATTTCAAAAGATAGAGTGCAACCAGTACATCAACAAACTTAAAGGGGAGGTCCCGGCAAACAACCCTATACTTGCAGGAATCGAGTTTACAGATAGATAGAGGAAGTAGTAGGCTCCAAAACAGTTAAAGTTACTAGAAAGTCTTCATCTAACAATTCCTAATGTAAATATTGTGATGTTTGAATATTAAACAAAGATAATAAACCAAATATAGCTCTTCATAGGAAGGGTGATGAGAAAACAAAATCTTAAATCAAACCACAAATTTATGCAATGAGCTGCTGATTGATCAAAGAGTTAATTGATGGGAAGATGACCACTAAAAGTAAGAAGCAAAAATTGCTACTAGCATTTATAGTTTATTTCAGAATAATATGAATAATGAAAATATCAAAACTGTAGAGAAGGAAAAAGTCAACCTTGTATATATGTTCACTTGTATAAAATACAAAGAATGAGTACAAATATATAGATGAGAGAAAGAGAGAGGAAGGTCCTATACATGATGTGGGACTAAGGAGGAGAGAGGAAAACAATAAAAATACATAATGGGCCGAGACTAAATGGGCTTTTCTAACACTCCCCTGCAAGCTGGAGCGTATAGGTCATATGCACCAGCTTGGACAAACACTGGTAAAACAAGGTACATGATAAAGCCTTTGTGAGAATGTCAGCAACTTGATCAGTGCCCGAAACATGCTTTAATTCAAGTTTCTTAAATTGAACTTTCTCTCGAATAAAGTGACAGTCGACCTCGATATGTTTTGTGCGCTCGTGAAACACCGCATTCTTTGCTATGTGTATGGCGGCTTGACTATCACAAAATAGAACAGCAGATGAAGGAAGTTTTACTCCCAGGTCAGTAAGGAGACTTTCAAGCCATGTGAGTTCTGAGACAACCGATGTCATCGATCGGTATTCAGCTTCCGCGGAGGATTGAGCGATCACAGCTTGTTTCTTACTTTTCCATGTAATGAGATGACCACCAAAATAAGTACAAAACCCACAGGTTGACCTCCGATCGTCCAGAGAACCGGCATAATCGGCATCAGAATAAGCGACCAATGTTGGAGCCGAGTCGGAGGTTTTGTAAACAAGCCCTTGACCCGGAGCTGCCTTAAGGTATCGGAGAATCCGTTCAACCGCCTGGAGATGAGAAACCCGGGGGGCATGCATGAACTGACTGACAACCCCAACTGCAAGCGATATATCAGGCCTCGTGACCGTTAGATAGATCAACTTTCCCACAAGGCGTCGATAGTATTCCGGGTTCTGGAGAAGCAAATCATCATCAGAGGCATGAGCACATAGTTTGTGATTTGCCTCCATCGGGGTATTAGCTGGCTTGCAACCAGACTGGCCAGCGTCTTTGAGAAAATCGAGACAGTACTTCCGTTGGGAGAGGACAAGCCCGTCCGGCCGTCGTGCGATCTCAAGACCGAGAAAGTAGCGAAGATGTCCCAGGTCTTTGGTCTGAAACACGGTGATCAGATGCTGTTTGACCTCTAGAATCCCCTTTGAGTCATCCCCAGTAAGTAGGATGTCATCAACATAAACAAACAGAAGGACTGTTTCAGTGGCCCGGTGTCGGGTGAATAGGGAGAAGTCTGCAGAACTCCGAGTGAAACTCATGTCCTGAACCACCTTGCTGAACTTGTCAAACCACGCCCGAGGGGACTGTTTGAGACCATAGATGGATTTCTTGAAAAGACACACATGAGACACCCTCGTGGTCTCAAACCCGGGCGGTTGGCGCATGTAGACGGTTTCCTGAAGATCTCCATTCAAAAAAGCATTCTTGATATCGAGCTGATGAAGGGGCCAGTGGCGGTGCACAGCCACGGAGAGAAGAACCCGAACGGTGTTGAGCTTAGCCACCGGAGAGAAGGTTTCCTCAAAATCAAGGCCCTCCTGCTGAGTGATGCCACGGGTCACAAGTCGGGCCTTCAGTCGGGCAATAGTGTCATCCGGAGCATGTTTGATGACGAAAACTCATTTACACCCAACAAGGTGCTGACCGGGAGGTAAAGGGACAAGGACCCAGGTCTGGTTGGCCCAAAGGGCCGTCATTTCTTCGTCCATGGCAGCCCACCAGCCTGGATGTTGAAGCGCCTCCTGCACAGAGTTAGGGACAAAAACAGAGGATAATGATGTGGCAAAGTGAAGAAGTGGTGGTGAAAGACGATGTAGAGAGACGTAATTCGCCATCGGATGAGCGGTGGATGCGGGAGCCGGAGCAGCAGGTAGCGGAGCATCAAAGGTCGAAGCCGACTGCAGGGGGGCAACGGGATAAGGAGAACGACGAGAATAGACGCGGATAACAGGTGGATGTAGACGGACCGGAGGTGGTGCAGGAGGAGGAGATGATGAGGAACGGGGAGCAGGGATGACAGGACGAACGACGGGCTCTGGACCAGGAGAGAAATTTAGAGCAGAAAAGAAGGGAAGATCTTCTCGAAAAGTGACGTCCGCAGAGACAGACACCTTGCGGGTAGTAGGCGAATAGCACACATAACATTTTTGAGTGCGCGAGTAGCCTACAAAGATATGTTTGGCTGCACGGGGATCCAACTTGCCTGTAGAGGGACCGAGGTGGTGAACGTAGCAAGTACACCCAAAAATCTAGGGAGTAACAGGAAAAGGCGGAGTGGAGGGAAATATGAGGCCGAAAGGAGTAGCATGCTTGAGGATGGAAGATGGTAAACGGTTGATAAGAAAAAAGGTCGTGAAGAGCGCAAAGTTCCAGTACAGTTTGGGAACCTGCATTTGAAGCATAAGAGAGCGAGCTACATCAAGAAGGTGACGATTCTTGCGCTCGGCGACACCATTTTGTTGTGGAGAATACGCACACGATGTTTAGTGAAGAATGTTGAACTCAGAGCAGAGGGTCGCAAAGTCATGACTAGTGTACTCGCACGCATTGTCAGTACGAATGGGCGCAGAGAATTGAGTGCGAGTCTCAAGAATGAAGGCCCTGAAGACGCGGGGAAGCTCAGAACGATTGCGTAGGAGATACAACCATGTCATGCGAGAGTAATCATCAATAAAAGTAAGAAAGTAACGGTAGCCAGAAATACTAGTAATTTTGTACGGACCCCATATATCGGAGTGTACCAAAACAAAAAGAGCGGAGCTCCGAGTACAATGGGAAGAAAAAGATGAACGTGGCCGTTTGCCAAAAATACATGTTTCACACTGAAATGCAGGAAGAGATACATCCGAGAGAGCCTTCTGAAGGACTGGAAGAGGAGCATGACCAAGACGTCGATGTCAATCCGAAGAGGAGATAGATGCGAGGAGAGTAGGAGAGTCATCAAGAAGGTAGAGCTCGTTCTGCAGCCGCCCCATACCAATGATAGTCCGCGTCTGCTGATCCTGTATCACAAAAGAAGAGGAAGTAAAGGTCACTGAGCAATTAGAATCAGTAGTAAGGTGACCAACAGAAAGTAAATTAAAAGGAGAGTCTGGAACGTGAAGAGCCGAGCGTAGGAGAAGAGAAGAGGCGAGAGGAATATCAGCATATCCAGAGACAGGGACAGATGCCCCATTGGCCACAGTAATGTACTTCGGGTGAGGTGAAGACAAGTACTGAGGTGACCGAACAGAGGTGATGTGATGAGTGGCACCAGAATCGAGGATCAATCGCGGGCCAGAGGAGAGGCATGCGATACCTTCATTGGAGATGGAGGCAGCGGAGGTAACCGAGCCAAGCGGACTGCTGAGCAGTCCATGAAGATGCTGGAGCTGAAGGCGAACCTCGTCGAGGTCAGTACGAGTGGGAGAGGGGTCGGTGGCAGCAACAGAGACCTGCGGACAAGGAGGGCGACCATGTTTGCGATAGCACGTGGCTTCAAGATGACCGTCTTTGCCGCAGAACGAGCACTTAGACCGAGGCCGTCCACCCCGACCACGTCCCCGAGAATCAGAGCGGCCCCCACGAGCTGAAGATGGAAGAGGCAATAAAGGAGCAGGGGCCTGCTGAACAAGGGCCGGAGAAGGAGGCCCAAGCACATCCGGAGGCGGGGATACTTTGAGAAGCATCGAGCACACATCTGAGAAGGACGGGGTAACAGTAGAGGAGAGGATGTGAGCCCGTACACTGTGAAGGTGATGGGGTACCCGAGCCATCATCATGGCTATACCCACAGCTTCCTTTTGGGCACGTTGGGCAGCAAGATCCAGAGTAGGAGGCTGATGTTGGATCCAAGCCTCGACCAGAGACCGAGCCTGAGCAACAAAGGAGTTCAGATCGGTCGCACCGCCGCTATCAAGGTCCTGGAGAGCAGTGATAATGTCATACAGATGGTGGAGACTATCCTTGCCAGAGTAAAAGGTATGGAGCTCGTCCCACATGCCCTTGGTCGTCTCATGGTACATGGTCAGGCGATAAGACTCGCCATCAAGAGAATTAAGGATCCATGTCTGCACACGACCATCATTGTGTAACCAATCATCAGTAGGAGTACCAGTAACGTCCTGGGTCAAGTGATGAAGAAACCCCTTGGATTGTAGGACACGGCGAACAGAGTGCGCCCATTCCACAAAATTCTTCTTGCCGATCAGAGAGATAGTAGTAATACGGAGCTCATCTCGCACTTCCGGGAGAGAGGCTGGGCGGTCAGCAGGAGGAACCGACATTCCGATAGAATCAGCAAAAGAGGCCATGAAGAAGAGTAGCGGCTAGGAGAACAAACCGGTCAACAAAGGAGACCGCACGACTAGAGCTGAGACCGCCCAGTCACAATGGGAATACACCAGCGGCAGGAGGAGGCCGCGACCAAAGGCGGAGGCCGGGAGAGAGAGAGGGCCGCAGCGGACATAGACAAGCCGCGCGGATAGGAAAGAGGAGAAGAACGCGACCTAAATGCGGGAAGGCAACAGTCTGCACGGTCTGGCTGAGCACAGCAGCGATCAGAGAAACAGGAGGCCAGCAGCGGGCAGGGAGAAGAGACCGCGAGTAAAGAAGACTCAAGCGGAAAGAGAGAACAGAGCGCAGCAACCAGGAACAGACCGCGGAGAGTAAAAGGTCGCGAGTAGGACTCCAGCGCCAAGGCAGCGGATAGCAGAACTCAGCGGACAAGAAGAGTCTGCGAGTAAGACGAGGCGGAAAAAGGGGGGAAGTAGAAACAGGCCGCAGCGAGCTGGAGCAGGCCGCGAGAGGGGCAGGCCGCATCGAGCTGGAGCAGGGCGCAGCGAGCTGGAGCAGGTCGCGAGAGGGGCAGGCCGCGAGAGTTGCAAGCCTCGAGATGGAACAGGCCGCGAGAGAAGCAGGCCGCAGCGAGATGGAACTGGCCGCGAGAGAAGCAGGCCGCAACGAGATGGAACTGGCCGCGAGAGAAGCAGGCCGCAGCGAGCTGGAACAGGCCGCGAGAGAAACAGGCCACGAGAGAAGCAGGCCGCAACGAGTTGGAACAGGCCATGAGAGAAGCAAGCCGCAAGTAAGAGAGTGCGGTATGGAGGAGAGACAGGGAGAGGTGGACCCGACGAGAGAGAGAGAGGAGGGGAAGGCTATAAGATGCCTGAGGGGAGGGGTGGAACCACGGAGAAGAAGAGGAAGAGGAAGCAGAAGAAGAGAAGCGGAGCGGACAGGGAGGCAGGCCGCAGGAGACCGAGTGTGTGACGCACATCTTTTTGGTATGTCATATTATGTTATGTTGCAGTAATTCATCACTTATATGCTCATACGTAACGAAAATTAATTCATTACAGGTAACGTCCCCGATGAGGAAAAAAGAGGTAAGCAATATTGAATCGGCGTCGCCATGAGCTATGAATCGGCGTCGCCCTGAGCTATGATTCGGCGTCGTGCGAGTTCTTCCTTTGCATGTGCTATGCTATGTGATGTATGGAACGTTATTTATATTTTGTTTTGTTGCTTTTGTAATGTGGATGGCCCAGAAGATTGTCGCATGACTTATGTACTTGTATATATATGTTGTAAATTAAAAGGTGGGCTTGATTTGCTAGTGCTGCGGGTTTAATTTTATGTGGTAATGTTATATTTGGTGTTATTGGTGAGCTGGGTTGGCTGGTTGGTACTATTTGTTGGCTGGTTGGTACTATTTGTTGGCTGGTTGGTGCTATTTGCTGGTTTGGTTGGCTGGTTGGCGCTGTTGGTTGGCTGGGTTGGATGTGTGGCTGGGTTCACCGGTTCCGTTTTGCATCCGGTTCGGACTCCTTATTAAGGCTTCAGCGGTGGTTTATTTCTGGATAGCTGTCGATCCCTGCTCTCCTTCGACATTTGCGCATGTTCTCTGCAGCCGGCGAAACCCGATAGCTAGGGTTTGGGTGGTTTCTCCCTCTCGTCGCCTGGTATGGTGAAATCTTCTGCTTCTTCCTTCTCTTCTACATATATGCGCTCTAAACGCCTCTTCCTTAGCCTACTTTGGGACGGTTGGAGCTTTCTTGGCTTTGGTGGGAGCACTTTCAAGTTTCTTTGGACTAGGTATTGGCTTCCTTTCCTGTTTTTCTTTTACTTGAGGCTGGATTTAAGTATTTTCGTTGGTGTAGTGTAGTGGCCGGTTGTACTCTTGTGGGCTGTTGTTTTAGGAGTTGTGCCCTAGTTACTTTTGTTCTGGTATGGCCGGCTGGGTA
This sequence comes from Platanthera guangdongensis, assembly GCA_039583875.1. Taxonomy (NCBI): domain Eukaryota; kingdom Viridiplantae; phylum Streptophyta; class Magnoliopsida; order Asparagales; family Orchidaceae; genus Platanthera; species Platanthera guangdongensis. The sequence continues at coordinate 19,822,147 of CM077150.1, read as the reverse complement.
GTTTGTTCTATATGTTGTATGTGGCTATGTTATGTTGGTTGCTGTTTTGGGATGGCAGCTGGGCTGGACAACTAGGCCGGCTGTGCCCTAGTTTATTTTGCACTTGTTAGCCGGCTGGTTTTGGACTGTTTGTGTGGGCTGCTTGGACTGTGGTAGGGGCTATTTGGACTGTGTTTATGGGCTGTTTTATGGGCTGTTTGGACTATTTTTATGGGCTGTTTGGACTATTTTTGTGGGCTGGTTTTGGACTGTATATGGGCTGGTTTTGGACTGTATTTGTGGGCTGGTTGGACTGTGTTTGTGTGGACTTGAATGCGTTGGGTCGCTGTGTGGGATGCAACCTCATGAAATAAATATTGTTGCCTTATAAATGTACAGATATTGTGAAGGATGGCATCTCCGAGTCGACGCGACGTCTATTCGAGACGGGGCAAAGAAAAGGAACGAGCCACGGTGAGAATTTCTCTTTTTAATGTATGCTTACCAAAATATTTAACTGCTTCATGAAACTGCTTTATACCATCACTCTATATGTTGCAAATGCTATGAATGGCCTCACTTAGAGGCAATCAAGCAAGAAAATATTCTGAGGGAACTAATTAACATAAAGAACTCATCATACATAATATAATGTGTCGACACATGCAACTATTAAGGGTAATATAAAATGAAGAATACTGATGTTGTGTACTGAAGTACCAGGCCAGTCGAGCCAAAAGGCATAAACGCGTGTTGTACGTACTGGTCTGGAGACTGATGACCCCAAAGGGGTCGGGCCCAAAGACTGAAATACGGAAGACTGAGACGGATATAGAAATTATTGATTTACCCTTAATAGTGCCTATAAAAAAAAAAAATGCAAACTTAAAGAATATTGTCGTATAGCTTAACTGTCACAGACGTTTATTGTTTATTATTGATGATTTGTTTTAGCCTTCCAACACTATTGGTAGTTATTTAGACAAATGCACGATGAAATGAACTGTTCTATATTAGGTATTAAATGACAACAGTACTTATTTTTTTTTTAGAAAACTTTTACTGTACAGCAGATTAAAAAGGTAAATTTTCACTTAGTCTTATACAAGACTAACGGTTGTATTCTCTAAATTTTTAGGAACCGGAAAGACAGCGACCGGTCGTCATTAGAGCTCAGGTAGTATTTACTGCTTTATTTTCTTTTTGTACTGGTATATAGAATCTTATGTAACTGAAGTTTATGATACTTACTCGTTATGAAATGCATATGTACATTTTCCGCTGTACAAGATTATGAAATGCATATGTTTATGATATTGTTAATTGTGGCGGACAATTGGGCCGTTACAGAGTGGGCAGCGGACAGAAGAGCAGTCCGCAGCAGGCCGCAGGCAGGGAAGAGGACCAAACGGGTTGTGCGGTTTAAGAAGAGGGAAGCTGCTCAAGGAGAATCGGTGGCTCTGATAACATGTAGAGAAGGAAAAAGCCAACCTTGTATATATGTTCACCTGTATAAAATACAAAAAATGAGTATAAATATATAGATGAGAGAAAGAGAGAGGAAGGTCCTATACATGATGTGGGACTAAAGAGGAGAGAGGAAAACAATAAAAATACATAATGGGCCTAGATTAAATGGGCTTTTCTAACAAAAACAAACTCCCAAACACAGCCTAAACAAAGTTTCAATATGTGCATTTGATGGTGATACAAACATACAATGCTGGAAGGTAAGAAATATTACTATTAAACACAACAGAGATGAACTACTCAAGTACACTTTCACAAAAATATTAAACAAATTGATCAATTATAAAATCAAAAAGGTGAACTGAAATGTAAGATTTTGAAATATTAAATAATTATTATTCCGAAAATCTAACTATTACCAATTGGAGACGTAGGACTAAATACAAGAAAAGAAAAAAAATGTATAATGGGCCCCTTTTTGGGCTTTCCATTTTTGAGCTTTAACACTTCCCCTCAAGTTAGACCATATATATTGATCATTCCCAACTTGCCACAAATATCTGAAAAAAATAGAGAAAATGGTTTGGCAAAGACGTCGACCAACTCTTTATCTCAAGAAATAAAGAGTGCATATTTATTTTTTGAAGACTTCCTCTCTAGTCAATGAAATGAAAATCAACTTCAATATGTTACGTTCTTTTATAGCATAATGGATATTTAGATATGTACATGCCAAATTTATTATCACAAAACATCAGTAGAGGATAGTCATAGATTTTTCCCAAGATTTTTAGAAGTATTCTTAACCACTTTAACTCGCAAGCAGTTTGGGACATACTTCGATATTCAGCGTTTGCACTTGACCTAAACACTGCTACTTGTATCTTGCTTTTAAAAGTGACAAGACTTCCTCTGACATACGTGTAGAATCAAGAAGTCAATTTTCGATCACCTTTATCATATGCATGACTGGCATCAAAATATGCTTAAATGAGTAAATCATTGTTTCTTTAAAATAATAGACCTTTTTTCTGGAGACTCGTTGATGTATTCTAATATTTTTAAGGTTGCTTCTAAATGACACTCCCCGAGAGCTTACATGAATTGACTCAACATCATAACAGATGTCAGGTCTGAGGTCTGGTTACGATGAGATAAATAGGCATATAGGCATATGATTCCGAGCAAGTTTTGTACCAAGAAGAGCGGTTTCGTTGAGTAGATTTATAGCATACTTGTATTGGGAGATTTTATTCAGACGCTTATAATGAGTAATATCTTGAAGAGGGGATTTCTTATCCTAAAGTTTGTCAACACCTATACGCATATGATTCCGAGCAAGTTTTGTACCAAGAAGAGCGACTTCGTTGAGTAGATTTATAGCATACTTGTATTGGGAGAGAACAATAGAATTATTTTGTCTCGCAATTTCAATTCCCAAGAAATATCTGGGAGGACCCAAATATTTAGTGACAAAAATATTTATGAAGATATTTCTTCGTTATCCATATTCCAGAGGATATATTTCCGGAAAAAATAATTTCATCAACATAGACAGCAAGAATACACTAGTCTGTGGTTAGTCTTCCATGTAAAGAGAGAGTCATCAACATTACTTTTGAAGAAACCAATCATAAAAACGACATGACTGAATTTGTCAAACCACGTCATGGGCTTTGTTTTAGACTATAAATGATCTTCTGAAGCTTACACACTTGAAACTCCCAACGAGCAACATAACTAGAAAATTGCTCCATATAGAATTTTTCATGCAGGTCACCATAGAGGAAGGAATTTTTGACATCAAACTGACTCATTTTCCAATTCGTGTTGACAGCAACTGAGAAGAGTACTTGAATAGTATTGATACGGGTAACTAGAAAGAATGTGTCAAAGCATGTCTCGTGTAAAGACATGAGACCAAGTTGCAGATATTCTTATTAAAGGAACATTCGGTCCTCAAATTTTTATATAGCAAGTTGGGTCTGGCGGATACCTATACCCAACTTGAGGGGGAGTTCTAGATATTAATATTGTATATGTTAGATAATAATATTGTACATGCACTTTCCAGAATTTTATAATTTCTGTATTTCGGACTCTATATAAATTAGTGGCGGACTCGAGAAAATACAACATTGATATTATCCTGTCAATATGCTACCAATGATAAGTGCGTTGCCTAATCTAATTTAGAATACACAAATCTATCGCTTGGCCTAGGTGCAATCAGAGCGTGTCAATTACATATTTGATTGTAAAAAATAACACCTATAAAAGAACGAGACAATATATCTAATTGATTTAAGCATATATAATGCAATATATGCGAGATGATTTAAGCATATAAATTGTTGACATAACCTAAAATAAAATAGCGGACGATATTTTGAAAAGTCGTATTGAGCAATACAACAACAACACTCAACTCGTATTGGGCAATACACCGGAAAAAATTGGGTATGCTGGTCTATATTACACTAAATGACATAATCTCTTTTAGGGGAAAGAGGATATTTTACCCTCAAAATCTATATATCAGACTAAAACACTGTTATTGGTAATGCAAGACATTCTACTCATACTTGTCTACATATTTGTAGTTACAAAATATTGAAATTAAAATGCCTTACCAATTTGGGTCACTTTCTGATGGAAGTGCTAGAGAAAGTGCTGCAATTATGCCAAGGCAAGTCCCAATTTGACAAAGACTTCCAAAAGAACCTCTATATCGTGTAGGAGAAACCTACATTAGGATATCTGGAAAATGAATAAATAAAAAGAAGATTACATGGATAAGACTAGGTTTGTATAAATCTTCAGAACGTTGACATATAGTAGGAACATAGATTTAAGCAAAAATAGAAGACGAGCAATCTAATGATAAGAACTAAATGAAGCTGTTACTCATTTTATTGCTTAAAAAATGCATGGGCAGTCAATCTGGAGTATGGTGGGACTTTGATGCAAACAAAAATGTCCATTGCACTAAAACATGGAAACATATATAAAATCTTGAGGGTTGGTTTTCCTAATGAGCCCCATATTCAAAATGAAAGATGCACATAAGAGTCAAATATAAAATAATATTAACTACTCTCCCTTATATAAGGAGACACTCGCATACATAAAATTATTAAAATGACTTTAAAAGAAAATCAAATTTAACCCCAAGCTCGAGCTTCTGAAAAGCAATGTGTGCGGCGAGTCTTTTTGCACATGACAACACGGTGGTAGGAAAGAGAATGATCCGATAGTTTCACTAGTGTACATAGTGAGATTGAGGTCTTTATCATGCGCATCTAGTATTGATGTGCTGTGAGTCCTACAAATTGTCAGTGATGAGGGATGCTGATGTCTCAAGATGATGCTAGAGATATTGGGACATTGCCCACCACTTCAAAAATTGTCTTCTCAGCAAAATTGGGTGAAGGAGAGAAGTTGTTCATAGGCATCAAAATTGAGTGGTGTTGTGGACCACTTCATCTGATTTTTAATTATTTTTGCGGAGAAAAAATCAGGATAAGGAGACATGGACAATGTTGGAGTGAAATGTCAGTATCAATGATACACTACAATTTCCTTGGTGGCAATGGCGTGGTGGTGGTCGTGGACCTTAAAATACAACATTTTCTAAGATAAAGCAGAGCCACGAAGGAGGCCCAAGGTGAGGCTTTTGGCGAGGGTTTAATTTTTGAAAAGGGGCTCAACTAGTATTGAATAGGAAAGCAATAGAGTATGATGTCGTCCCCAGAGAAGGAAAAATTAAGGGCAACATGTGGGTAAGACAAGAAATGACATATTAGGGAGTGTAGGAGATCATTGAGTGTGGAGCAGGTGTCGTTGCATCTGAAAAAAAAGGTATGTCGACAAAGAGGGTAGTTGGGATAGTCGACTACATGGAGCATTCTTTGGGAGAGTGTAGAATGCAAATCAAACACAGTTGGGAGAGTGTAGAATGCAAATCAAACACAGTTGGGAGAGTGTAGAGTGCAAATCAAACACAGTTGGGAAAGTGTAGAGTGCAAATCAAACATAGTTGGGAGAGGACCGTATAAGCATTGGGAACGACTGCAACACTCCTATCAAGTTTAACAACAAATCAGTAATCCGGCCGGACCCCGTGATAAGAAGTAAACTAAACAACGATAATAAAATCGGTATATAACATGCATAAATAAAAGTGCTAAAAGAAAATTTACAGCGAGAGTAAGATAATCAGTTAAGGGTAAACAAGTGTAACTCAAATTCTAATTCACATAGCCAATTAGTAATGGAGCCATAAAGTTTGAATTACTCAAATCTTATAAATAATTTGCCACAATGAAAACATTAGATAATTTTGATACATGTCCAAAGTAAAAGTACAACAATTGAACTGAAAGACAACAGAATGAAAGACGTACTAATATGAAAAACAATGACACTTCTCGTAAGCGCAGCTCCCCATCGGTGACCCCTAAACAAAAATATCGAAGACGGGTCAGCCCAACTGGTGAGTAAGAAAGACTACTCCCAGTAGCACTAAAAATACATAATTAGTTTGCATACAAAAATATGAGTTTTTGATTATTAATGCATGCTTCTGAACAATCTGTCTGTAGACTTATAAGTCATTATCTATAAAGATGCATTATGGATTTTGTCTTATAATCTGAGTTTTTCTCTGTACTGAGTTTTGGTACTCTTAACTCTTCCTAAAGATTGGAGAATTGAATTTTATTGTTATGATTTATTGTATTCAATCTAATCATGGAGACCAAATAGCGACCCGAAGGTGCCCTGAACTGACACGGACTCGCATCTGAAAATCTCCAAATATGGAATTGTGGCTGACGACCAAACGTCTGAGGCTTATGCGGACTGTAATTCAAATGACAATGAGGTCACTAAACAAAAATTTATCACGTATTCTGATCTTTTGCGTATAGCCTGATTGCAGTTAACTTTTTTATTATCTTTGATCGTATATTAAAGAGTTCATTTTTCATGATCTATGTTAAATGTCGAATTACTTAACAAGGTGACAGGAGGGGGCCCCAAAGTACTTGAGAACCTGAAGCACTTCAGGCCACAGGGGGAGGCGCAGCCCCACGTCGAAGTGCGAGACAGGAAAGGCGAGTTCATCATCAAAACAGGTATTGATCGCCTCTCCTTTCTTGGGACGACGCGCAACGTACTCGGGCATGACGTAATCAGCCACGAATGAGAGGTACTCCGCTTCGGTCAGGTTGTTGTCGAAGAGGGGGTACTCGGCAAAATGCCTCTCGCACTTCGATCTGCCATCGGCATCTGCGTTCCCCCTACCCATTCGAGCGAAGAAAGAAATGCAAGTGTTGAAAAGCGAGAAGTGGGGAATAAGAAGGCACGAAGTCGCGAAGGCAATAAATGCAGGTAGGGAAGGGGGGCTTGGGGGACCTATTTATAGAAAAAGGTTGAGCGACGCAGGGATGGGCTGAGGGTGTGCGGGTAGGCATCTCGCGACCACTCTCCTGTCTTGGTGCCAACCCTGTGAGACCTTTCCTACCCGCTCGCCAGTCGAACAAGCATTTTCGTCACAGAAGGAAAAAAATCCGGGAAGTTATAGCTTCGCTTTTACGCGAAACAAACACACGCCTATTATTACACAAATAAGTTCTTAACGAGTCAATAAACGAAAGAGAAAGATAAAAGCATCACATGCAGTCCAACTTTCGACAAAAAAGAGAGCAGAGCGCGAGAGTGACATTATAAGGAGGGGGAGGGGAGCGAGTGTTGATAGGCTCGGAACTGGTGTCATCTCCACCTTCCTCGGCCTCGCACCCCTGCCCCGACGGTCGGCGAGGACAGTTGAACTCGCGGACGGCTTGGAGATCCAGATGCACAAGGCGCATATTTGCTTCGATTCGATCGACGCGCGCTCCAGGGGAGGTCATCTCGCCACCCGCTCCTCCTCTCTCCTCGTCGGCAAGCTTCGTGTATCCCTGTTCGAAGCCGAGCAGTCGCCACTCGCTGATGATCCTCTCCTCCTGGAGATCGAGCATCATGAATCTATACTTCCGTAGGACCTCAGCCATTCGCCTCTTCATCTCTGCGGGATCATTTGGATCGCCGAGGAAGTCTTCAACCATATCCGGGGAAGGAGGTGGGGAGAAGAATCCCGTGTTAGGAGATGTCTCGGCCACGGAGTCCTCTTGATTATCTGCGAAATGAAAGCCACGAGTTTAAAACCAGTTCAACGGTAAGGAGGGGACGAGTATTTTGACTAACCATGTGAGGCGGCGACCTCATGACCCAGACGTTGGCGGGATGGACTTGGCCGCCCTTGGAAAGGGGAGTCGAGGGGAAGTGCGAGTGACTTCCCCAAGCCAGGGTGAAACTGAGCCTGGTCGGTGATCAGGGTAACATCAGGGGTGGGGATGGGAGTTCCCCTTGCCGGAGGCGTTGAACTGGAGGCGAAATCGCATGCAGCTAAGCGAGCTGGCAACTTCGAAGGAAGAGCGTCCGGGCCGGTTACCCAAAAGAAGGAGATGCAGCATGCAACGCGAGATCAGTTCGACAGATGAAAAAGAAAAAGAAAAGCCTAGACCAACAGCAGATCACTTACAGGATGCTTGTGAAAGACCGCCCGGAGTGGCGTGAGGGTTCGCACCCTCAAGAAAGTGGGGTTCTAGAACCATATGGCGACTCGCATCGCCGCGAGCAGATATGTCGGTATCCACCGGGGGCACTCTGGCGTCTTTTCCTTCGGGGCGACCCTCCTGTGTCTCGACAGGGGGATTGAGCCCATGACCAGACGTTGACGTCGGGACGCTAAAGGAAGCAGGCTCGCCTGACGTTAGGTCATGTTTGACCTTTCTGGCCTTTTGGCACTTCGAGGGCGAGTCCAAGGACCTTCTGGAGAGCCGGGGCAGGAGTTCTGTGGTGGAGGATTTGCTCAGATCCCGTACCTCCACGAGTCGATCTTGAAACTCTTGGGAAAGAGGCATTCTGCGACGACAGCGAGAAGGAAAAAGAAAAAATAGGTTCAGGCTACCCCATGGTTTGACACGTATATATAGATCGTTGGGAGCCCACTAAAAGATTCTCTCAAAAATCGATTGTCACTCGTCAAAGCTTGAGACAATATCGTAAAGAGAGGGGATATTGTACAACCCCGTATTCGGCGAGTGGGGCCCTCAGATGGGACCAAGGCCAGGAAGGTCCGTTCAGGTCCAGGCGAGCTGAATAGACAAGAGGAGCGGCACCTCCCGGGCTCACGCATGGTAAGTTTCGAGGGCAGGTAGGGGGCCGGTGGGGTACCTTAGCCTGCACTCGCCCCAGGCCAAGAGCAGGCGGTAGGCGAGTGGGTCGATGTGGCCCACACTCGCCCCGGGTCCAAGGCAAGCGACAAATGCTGACCTCATCAAGCACACGCCTTCTCCAGCGAGTGGCCAACTCCCCCAGAAGTTTATCTTCAAGAAGATCCATTTTGGTCTGCTAATAGCCCCTCCAAACAATGGAGTTTCGATGTTGGCAGACCAATTTGGATTGCGTATAGTAAAACCAAAAGGTGAGATTTCGCTATTCGCAAACCAGTCTTAAAAAACTATAAATAGACCCCAAGGGCACCATTGGAGGGATCCTCTTTTTGCCTTCTTCCTCTTCTGGTTAGTTTTGGTTGGCTTCTAGTACCCTCCAAGGTGCTCAACTCAGCATTGGTTAGGGAGGGGAAGCTCTCTTCGATCTTCCGGGTGTGCGGTGGGACCTCCGCGTTGTGGCTCAGGGTCTGTTCCTTAAGTCACGAGTCATCGGTCTAGTGCTCTTCCTTAAAAGAAGTAGGCGCAGGTTACCCTCCTTTGGGTCCGAACTCCTCTTGGGACCGAGATTCGGTTTCAACATTATTTCTTTTCATGGTGGCTTTATTGAATAGTTTTATTATAATTAATGTTGAGATTTGGGTCATTACATAGTTTGCCCGTCCGTCTAGGAGTGGAAGGTTGTAATGAACTGCAACCTAGTGCCCAAACACTCATGAACATATTATTAATCCTTAATGGTAAATCTGTCATCTTTTCCTGAAATAATCGTCTTTGGAACAGCATGCATTCAGACTATCTCATCTACGTATAACTGAGCTAACCTTGGACCCTGATTTGTCCTCATATTAGGAATGAAATGAGTAACGATAGATATAAGGTCCGCGATCACCCATAAAGAATCATTCTCACTCTGAGATATGGGAAGGCCATAAACGAAGTCCATCAATATATCTTTAAAATTTCACTTTGGAATAGGGAGAGGCAGTAATTTGTCTCCCGGACTCTGACATTCAGCTTTAACAAACTTGCAAGTTTCACACTTACCAACATGTTATGCATTGTCACTCTTCAACCCTGACCACCAAACTGACTTTTTAAGATCTGCATACATCTGTGTTGCCCGGATGCATAGAATACTTGGAATTATGAGTCACAACAAGGATGTTCTCACGAAGGTGGATGATATCTGGGATGTATATTTTTCCTTTATCTAGTCGAAAACCCTCCTGAATCGCAAAGACCTCCATCTGCCTCGACTGAGTCAAATCTCAAAATTTTATCATCTTTGGATCTAAAGGTAAGGTCTGTCTGATTATATCCTTAATATCACACTTGATCTCTATTCAATATAAACTGGCATAACCAAAACAGGTGCGCAACATCACATTGATCTTCAGTCTTTCTAGAGCTCGCATTAAGTCCTCCTCTTGAGTGACGAGAGAGTAGCTCGAACCCCTTCTGCTGAGAGCATCTGTTACCACATTTGCTTTACCCAAGTGGTACTGGATATTCACATCATAATCTGAAAGGGATTCAATCCACCTACGCTGCCTCATATTGAGTTCTTGTTGATCAAATATATACTCAAAGCTTTTGTGATCTGTAAAAACTTCACCGCAAACTCCACAGAGCTGGTGTCTCCAAGTCGTGAACAATTGCTACTAATTCCAAGTCGTGAACAGAATAATTCTTCTTGTGCACTTTCAGCTGTCTAGATGCGAACACTATGACTCTCATTTTGCATCAGTACACAACCCAAACCTTGACCCAAAACATCAATATATATTTGAAAGCTATCTACCCCCAAAGGCAGACATAAAATAGGCTCAGTCATCAAACGAGTCTTCACCTTCTCAAACGCCAACTCGCATTTCACTTTCCAGTTGAAGGTTTTTTCATTCTTGGTAAGAGAATTCATAAGCAGAGCAATTTTTAAAAAAATCTTAATGAATCTCCTGTAATAATCTGCTAAACCAAAAAAACTGCGGACCTCAAGAATTGTCTTTGATCTTGGCCAAACTCTGATTGCTTCTATTTTCTTGGATCCGCTGAGAGACCTCTCTGACTGATCGAGTGCCCCAAAAATGTCAACTCTGAAAGTCATAACTCGCACTTTGAGAATTTTACATACAACAAGTTCTCTCTAAGCGTACTCAAAACAATCCGGAGATGGGAGACATGCTCCCCAGAATGTCTTCTATGAAGAAGATAATAAAACAATTCAAAGACTCTCAGAACACCGGATTCATCAAGTACATGACAGCTGACAGCGCATTAGTCAACTCGAACAGCATGACCACAAATTCAAAGTGCATGTATTTCATGCAAAAAGCTTTCTTCTGAATGTCCACGTCCCGAATCCTCAAATCTAGCTTGGAATAAGTGTAAGATCCTTCAAGCTGATCGAATAAATCATCTATTCTCGAAAGATGGTACTTGTTCTTAATGGTGAGTTTGTTCAGCTTGCGGTTGTCAATGCATAATCTCAATCTGATGTATTTCTTCTTAACTAACAGAACATGTGCTCCCTAAGGAAACGTGCTAGGCCTGATAAATCCCAAATCGAGTAATTTATGCAATTGAATCATTAACTTTGCTAATTCTCTAGGGGTCATGTGATAAAGAGCCTTTGCTATTGGTCAAGATTCTAGAATAAGGTCAATTTGGAAATCAACCTCTCTTACGAGAGGGGCTACAGACAATTCTTCTGGCAATACATCCGGAAATTCTCGCACCACGGTCACCTTCAGCAAGGTGATCTTAGCTTCAGCATGCATCCGTACCAGGAAAGCTATACAGGCCTTATTAATACTCTTGATAGCCTTAACGAATGAGATAATCAGCTTGGAAACTCCTTTCATACCACAAAAGATGATAAGGGATTGGTCTGCTCCTTCTAACTGAATTTCCTTGATCCTACAATCTATCTTATCATTTACATCAGATAGTCAGTCCATCCTCATAATCAGTTCAAATTCGACAATAGTAGAAGGGATGCCTTAACAATAACTCCAGATTCCCAAAACAACACTGGAACCCTAAACTTACAACCGGTTTGCATAGTTGAACTGTTAGGCATCATGACATTTAACAATATCACGTCTAGAAGGATCTCTAGACCGGGTTTATGCGCAAATGATTCCGCAATAAACGAGTGTGATACATCTGTATGAAAGAGAACCTTGGAGGGTACGTTTTGAATCATGAGTATATTTGTATGCATGTTTGTGTACTTTAGTTATGTGTTACTGGGAGGGAATATCTAACAATTTAATTCAATAATTTCTTACCTGTGACCACATGCTCCTCATCCTTGGCCTCTCAATGGCCAAGACCATAAGCACTGAGTTGGACTAGACCTCGTCCTGGAGCTGGTTTTGGGTTGGCGTCCACCACTATCTTTCTTTTGCCCGCTCTGCTTGGACTGCCAACTTTAAACTTCAACTGCAAGAAATGTCACAGGAATAAGTTTTTTTAAGCTAAGATGGGCTTAAAATAACATGCGAAGAAGTTTTAAACTTAAGTTATATTACCTGATTGCCAGCATATCATGGGCAGAAACGAGCAAAGTGACTCTTGGCATTTATAGCAAACTCCAGAAATAGCAAAGCAATCTCCTGGATGGTAGCGGTTCCACTTTGGGCAAAGCGGATAGTCCTTGCCCTTAGCCTCTGGCTGATTTCCTCTCTTTTCACCCGCCTTCTACTTTTTACTCCAATTCCTTCCTTGGATGTTTATTATGATGTTATTGCGGTGCATCATGAAACTGCTTGAAAAGGAAGTTATTGCGCCTATGCACCCTTTGTTGATTTGCTTTCAGCCTCTTTGGAGTATCTACAAGGCTCCTATAGTCGGCATTGACCATAATCATCAATGGATGTCTCAAAGAATTCAGTAATTCGTCTAAAAACTGACTACACGTCTCGTCTTCATCTCCTTGCATTATATAGCATAGCGAGATAGGTGGGAGAGTTCTCGCTCGTAAACCATGACGGTACAATCTCCATGGTTAAATCTGAGGTACTTTTCCGGAAGACTTTGGCACTCAGACGGGGGCACGAACCTGCTTGCAAGTGCCTTGGAGAACTCGATCTAGGTGAACATATTTGTTGAACGACCTAACACAAGTGAAAGGTCGCATTAACATTACGCTAGTAAGATATTGATTTCTGATGAAAAGTAACTTTAAACTTAATTTTCTTACCAGCTAGATCGTCTGCTAAGTGTCAGGTCCACCAAAGATTGGCTTCACCCTAAAGGAGGAAAGTTGCCAGCGGTACCTTCTTATTTTTCGGGCATTGCATCACGTTAAGCAAATCTCGCGTCATGATCAATCAGTCATCGGTCTCCATCGGGGTTTACTCTCAATTGAAGGTGGAGGGGTGGAGATCTCTAAAATTTCTCAAGTAACGCTCCATCTCGATCACTGCGACGGCTGGTGCAGGGTTTGGAATTGGGACTCCTGCAGGTTGTGTTTTTTGAAATTCCAACATGGCTAAGGTTGCCGCCCTTGCAAGTTGAGCAGCCAAGCTAGTATGTTTTGGCACTGTTGGCGCATTGGCGTCGTTCATGACGATTTCAGGAGCAGTGTTCTAACATGAGCCTTCATCCGACTAAGATGTAGAGAAAAGAATTATTAATGTACAAGACATAACGAAAGATTTATAATGGGGGATATTTTCATACACAAACAAAACTAAGGGCTAGAACAAACTCGATGACTCTAATGTCAAAGGAGTGATTCAGATGAAAACCAAAGGCTGTGTAAATTTTTGGGGTCATGGGATCCTAAATCTACCTTTGAAACCAATTGTAATACCCCAACCAAGTTTAATAAAAAATCAACAGTCCAGTCGGGCCCCGTGATAAGAAGCAAAACTAAGCAACGGTAATAAAACTGGAACATAACAGACATAAATAAAAGTGTTAAAAGAAAACTTACAACGAAAGCAAGATAAATAGTTAAGGGAAAATAAGGCCACCTCAAATTCCGATTCACAGAGCCGTCTAGTAATGGAAAGCCATAAAATTTGAATTACTGAAAGTTTATATCTAGTCTGATACAATGAGAACATTAGATAATTCTGATACATGTCCAAAGTAAAAGTACAACAATTAAACAAAAAGACAACAAAATGAAAGACGAACTAATATAAAGAACTGTGACACTTATCCTAAGCGCATCTCCCCACCGGTGACCCCTGAAAAGAAATGTCTGAAGACTAGTCAGCCCAACGGGTGAGTAATAAAGGCTACTCCAATAACACTAAAAATACATAATTAATTTGCATATAAAAATAGGAGCTTTTGATTATTAATGCATGCTTCTGAATAATCTATCTTTAGTCTTATAAGTCATTATCTGTAAAGATGCACTATAGATTTTGTCTTATTATCTGAGTTCTTGTATATACAGATTTTTAGTACTCTGGACTCTTCCTAGAGATTGGGGAATTGAATTTTATATTTATGATTTATTGTACTCAATCTGAATATGGAGCTCAAATGGCGACCCGAAGGTGCCCTGAACTGAAGTGCTCCTTGAGTGGAACACAAACTCGCATCTGAAAATCTCCAAGTCTGGAACTGTGGTTGATGACCCCACGTCTGAGGCTCATATGGATTGCATGTCATATGAGAATGAGGTCACTGAACTGAAGTTTATTACGTATTCTACGCTTTTGAATGTAGTCTGGTTGCACTTAAGGCCTTTTATTATCTTTGATCGTATATTAAATAGTTCATTATTCATGATTTATGTCAAATGTCGAATTGCTTAACTGAGTGACATTTTTATTTATTTAACACTTATGTGGAACATGTATTCAAGTGTCTGGTATTCGCTTGGTAATTATTACCATGCACTTAAATGTTACAAGTATTGTTGTATATTTCACATGGATTACTTTAGCAAAATAGATAATATGTTTCATAACTATTGATATGTTTAGCCAAGAGGAGTCAAATTTCTTAATTCGGTATTTCGGTGCTCGTAAACGTTGTGCGGTGGCATTATTTTTCTGGAGTTATTCTGAATTCCACAAGAGTACCCTCCCCGCTCTGAAGGTTACAATGAGCATTTATTAGTAAAAACAAAACCAACGAAGAGGAGGATAACTAACACAAGAATAATGAGCGAAACAAACACGATTATTCTACAGTGAGACGAAAATAATGTTAGCTGGGCTTCGCCGATTTATCTTGCACGCACACTCTTCCACTGCTAGGGTTTCTTTGAACCTATATGAAAATAACCAGCTGAAAATAAAGAGATTAATAATTCCCTTGCTCTAGGATTATGAATTGCTCAAAAACAACATTTTTTAAGAAGGGGGGAGTGAATAACATGTGTTGTTAGAGGATGGGAAAATGAAGGGGAAAACCCCATAATATCATACAATCGTGCAGGACTAAGAGGAAAAAAAGTACTTACCCCTTTGCCAAGGTGAACTCGAGCATGCAAGGAACCAAGCTTGTAGATTGCGGCAGCCGACATGTCAGTTTTGAGGGGGAAATGACACGTTATCGCCACATATGACAATTCTGGCATTTTCCAGTTTTGCGGCCGACATGTCGGACATGTCGGCCCAATTTTGCGACAAATGCCGGCTAATGTCGGGTACTGTTGGCCCAATATTGCGTTTTTTTCAAAAAAATTATAATTTTTTATAGAATGAATTCATCAAAAGGTTCTAGACTTCTAGCAAGATACCTAGTGCTTTGTTACGGGCCGATGAATGGGTGTGAGGAGGCGGGGATACAAGGGGTAAACCCTAAAATGAGAGAGAATATGAGAAGAACTAGAGAGAGAAGCTTGAGAGAGAAAGAGAACTTGATTAATACTTTTCATATCCATTACATGATCCCAAGAGTCTATTATATAGAATCTAGATGGCACAGGTGTAAATTCCCGATACCATGAAACTAAGCAAAATAATAAAACACACAAAAGACAACATGACTTGACTCATAAGATATTAAAACACATACTACACTTAATAAAATAAAACTCCTAATACTAGATAACCAATGGAGTGAGGTCCATAACACTCCACCCGCCCTTGACATCGAGCTTGACCCCAAGCTCGAACTCCACCTGGATGGTTGGATCATCTGGCAGCTTGATCTCCCGCCAGAACATGGCTCGATAGTGCGTAGAGGCGGAGTCGGTGTTGGCAAGTAGCGGCGATGCTGTGGGAAAGATGCGCGGCGGAAGAAATGGGTTCCGCATGGTTGATGGAGGGGTGGTGAGCAGCAGCTGCAGTGATGGCAGAGAAGCGACGGCCGGCGGCAGGAACGGATTTGTCGAGGTCAGCGGAGCACGGGCTGGTAGAAGAGGCAGCGACGACGGTGGTGGCGGCTGCACTAAGAGTGATGGCGGCAGGGTGGTCGGGGCAGGCGGGGAGGGGCTCGACAAGGAAGGCGGCGACGCAGATTGAGGGACCAGCACGGCAGGGGCCGAGGCGGAAAGGACGGTGGTGTAAGCTCAGCGGGTGACAGCGGAGCGTCATGAACGATGTAGGACGGTGGTGGCACCATCATTGGCGGGGAAGAAGATGACTCCAGCTTCGGTGGTGGCGGTGACAGAAAAAAAAACACCAACGAGTCGCGAGACATGCGAAGGGCGTCGCGCTTGAGGTCGAGCTAAGCGTCGACGTGGCCGAATCGAGCCGCTCGTAGAGCAATGCGGCGGTCCAGCTCAGCGAGCCGGACAAGCAGCGCAGTGCAGTCGGCGACGCTATGGAACATAATGAAAATGAAGAAATAAAAATTAAAAGGTGAAAAGGGGGAAAAAGGTGGGTTGTCAAAATAAAAAAAAGAGGTGTGCTGGAAGATGGGAAAAAGGAGTGATAGTGGTGGGTCCCGGAAAGGAAATAAAAATAAAATTTGATAGAAAAGTAGGGGTGTTGGGCTCGAGAAAAAAAATAAAATAAGAGAAGTGAGGGTTGTGGATGGGAAAGGGCAGCGGAGAGGACTGCGGATGAAGAGGCTTGGAGACTCCTGGTATCGAGGACTGTGCGGCGATGTCGCAGCAGACTGGGCGGTGTGCCTCGGGACCGGGCAGAGCTGGAAGACGGGCGGGGTTTTGTAGGGGACGATTCCGTCGCGGACGCGGCACCGGGCGTTGTTGATGTGCGACGGCGGGGAGAGGCGCGGTGGCCGGAGGGGAGGAAGGGCGGCGTTGGTTTGCGGAAAGGGCAGCGAGGCGCTGGTTTGTGGCATTGGTAGAGGCAGAGCAGCGCACCGAGGGCTTTTGGTGGAACCGGTGAAGGGCTTCTAGAAGGAGGGAGGGCTTGGGTTGGAGGGTGACTGGCGGTTAACGTCGGGGATGGGCTTGGGCTGGACGGAACAGCGAGGCCAATGACGCTAGGGAAGAACCGTACGGGCTGCTCTAGCAGAGGAGGAAACTGCCTCGGAACAGTGGGGGCGGCGACCATCAAGAACGACGACCGGAGGGGAGGAAAGGCCTCTGATAGCAAGTTGTTACGGGCCGATGAATGCGGTGTGAGGAGGCGGGGATACAAGGGGTAAACCCTATAATGAGAGAGGAGATGAGAAGAACTAGAAAGAAGGAGAGAAGTTTGAGAGAGAAAGAGAACTTGATTAATACTTTTTAATATCCATTACATGACCCCAAGGATCTATTATATAGAATCTAGATGGCACGGGTGTAAATTCCTGATACCATGAAACTAAGCGAAATAATAAAACCACAAAAGACTACATGACTTAACTTGACTCATACGATATTAAAACACCTAATACACTTAATAAAATAAAACACTTAATACTAGATAACCAACGGCGTGAGGTCCATAACATGCTCCTTCCATAGCATGTAGAGATCTATGTTGGGCATTTGGTGAGAAGGTGACTCCAAATGACACCAATCAAATACGATTAAACACTCGTTGGTAGTTTAATTTTCTCTAATGAATTTTAGTTTACATTTAATTGGATAAAATAATTACCATCTAATTAATAGATGAAAATATTATGAAACATATATATATATAACAATATAATCCGACATTTTGAAGTGTCCCCGATATATACCCGCAATCCGACATCCGACATAAAAAACTCAAACCGACATGAGTCCGACATCCGACATCTGCAACCTTGCGAGGAACTCAAATTGATGAGTCCAACGGTAGAAGGAAACCTCAGATCTCACAAGGGGGTTGCTAGACTTCCTGGAGAAGGAAAAACAAAACCCTAATTTGACTGAAAACTACCAAGGGAGGAAGGAGAAGTCATAAAACTAAAACGTGGACCATTGAACTGAGAAGAATGCCTTACCTGGCAAAACTGATGGCTGGAAATGCAGTACAAGAGCTAGTAACACCGCAGGGAGGGCCACCAACCTTCACGAATAGTGGGGGAAACATCGGATAGAAATTTTGAAGGAAAAGAAGGGACCGACGCCTGCTTTCGTTGACACAGTGAGGAAGAGGCTCTTGCGCTGACAGTCGACTGGAACGAGAACGACGAGCCCAAAACTTATTTTGTGCGAGCCTTCTGTGAGAAAGAGGAGCAGTGATTCCCTCCTTGTCATGCGCTCAATTGAGAGGGTTTTTAAAACAAGCGTGATTGGGCGGTTACGACCTAGGCGTGGAGGGGGAAAAGGAGATAAATCAAGGATGTCTGGAATCATGGGGGCTAAAATCACAGACTCATGTTTTCAAAATGAGGGGGGGAGTTAAGCATCCCCCCTTATTACCAATTTACCCTTGCACCCTAACATTTATAATTAAAATGTTGCCCCCTGCCACAATGTGATACCATGCCAGCATTAAGATTTGCAATTTATTTAAATTATAATTAATGCTTGAAATTTATCGCAAGAGAAAACATTTACCTTGATCCGCCGATGGTGTCAATCGTAATTAATCGCAATCGAACCCTGCAAGTATGAACGACATCTCATAAATAATTTTTGGTTGATACGGCAACAACGCTTGAATTAATCGTAGTTGAAAGGAGTGAAAGTGGTTGTGGGACTTGCGGGTGACTGGAAGAGGGGAGGAGTTGTTGGGACGGGAGTAAGGGAACAACATACAAGAGGGTATTAGTTGGCCTCGATGAATGTTGAAGGAGGGCGTCAATTTTGGGGTTGTTAGGTGGCATCGTTGTAGATGGTTGAGTCGTTGTATCTGAGGAAGTTGAGCGTAATGTGGATTGTAGGGTCGATGAGGATGGGGGTGGGACAGTTGACTTGGAACCTTGGAAGGAGGAAGAGGAATAAAGAGTGTAAGGACTAAGGTAAGGATCACTGTGGTAGTGGATGTCGGTGTTTAAGGAGAGGGAGGGGGCGACGATTAGAGCAGAAAGAAGGGTTGTAAAGGGAAGAGTAATTATAAAGGAGGGAAAGACAACGAGAATGGCAGGAGTTGATGGTGTATCTCGCGAACCATCACTTTGATGTTGGCTAAGAGAGCATTGATTGGATCATATTGAGCTTCCATCGACACTAATTGCTAGGTTAGGGTGGTGTAGAGGGCGCTAATCCCAAAAGAAAAAGGGGTGGTGGGCAGATCCAACGGGTTGGATGAAATTGATACAAACAATATTGTGGATTGCACCAAAACATAAAAAGGAATATAAACTCTTGAGGGTTGGTAACCCCAAAGATCCCCCTCTCCAAAATGAGAGAAACACACTAGACTCAAAATTAACCTAATACTCCAATTACTTTGCCTTATACTGGGAGAACCATTGACATGCATAAAACTACTAAAATCCACTAAAAATTTATACATAAAAATAATTGCGAGAGAGAGTGCGAACCAAACTTCATCTTTATTTTGAGTCCAAACATATACATTTTTCCTTCTCAAGCTTTTCTTTTAATTATTTCCCAAAGAAATAGAACAGAGTATTTTTTTAACAGTGCAAAACATGTTTTTTCTCCTTAAAAGAACAAGCTAATATTTAGCTAGTTTTTGTAGGAATGCATGCATCATTGACGACCTAAAAATTATATTCATGACATTCCTTCATAATTTGGTTGACATGCATATTTTCTAATCATTGGTTTAGATAGCAATGTTTTTTACGATCTTGTTCAAATACCAAATTAGCAATAATATTTAATCACGTGTCAATATGATTTCTACTCATATATCAAAGAGAAGACTACAATTTATGCAGCCCCATAGTGCTACATATGCTGCATATTTGGATCCATCGTGATGTACATGGAATTGGCTCCCAAAACAACAACACTGAAGAGAGAGGTACTACAGGTAGACATTAGATGTGTGTCCGCTCTAGAAGGGGGGAGAAAGAAAGATGTCTCTGTTTTTGTGAAATAGAGAGCTGTAAGCTTCAGAGTCTGTTGTCTCTTTCTTTTGCTGGGCTGGGCGGAGACGTAAGCTTCAGAGTCTAAATGGGAGATTCTCCATACCTAGGCGAAGAGTCCAATCGAGACGAAGGATATTCAGAAAGAGGTGGGTTTAGGGTATGTAAAGTCTCAGGCGAGCGAAGTGAACGAAGAATGTTCAATAGGCTGAGTTTGATGCGCGTTATGAGCTGTTGTCTCTTTCTTTACCATATTCATTCAGTAACATTGGGAGCGTAGCCTTTTCTCTTCTGTGCATTGCACATATTTTTGAGTTCTTAAGAGTTCCGCTGCGCACGTGAACTCCCAATGGCTGCAAATAGAGCAATTACAGTAGCACTGCCCGCAAGAGAACAAACGTATTCCAGTGCTTTTTTTTCAGAAAGTAGATTGCTGCTGCTCGTATAGAAAGATGTTAGGGGACCTAACATCTGCTTACCGCTCTGTGGGCTTTCTCAGAAAAGAAAGTAGCAATACCTTGAGTCCTACCATCTATGCTTTGTTAGCTCAATCAAGGAAAATCTACCAGTTCAAGAAACTGAAATGCTAGGGTAAGGCCATGTGATGTAGGATGGTAATCGCTAGGGTTCGCGGGGCTTCCAAATACCCACCAACAAAAACCAAAAGAAATAGAGTTCAGCAATTTCCGCAAGGATACCACCTCTCCAGGTATGAAAATATATGATTGGTTTCAAAATAAGTTTCTTCTTACTTTCATCATTACTGACAATTGAAAGTCGTTCCTGCTGTTGCAAGAAGGTGGAATGTCGGATCAGCTGCAGGAGAAGGAGGGCTGGCTGGCTGGACTGCTGGGAGCGGCTGAACGGCAGGGGGCTGCAGGGCTGCAGGCGGCTGGAACTGCTGCAACAGAGGAAGGCGGACAGGGATGGCGGCGGTGGCTGCGGGAGCAGGGACGCAGGGAGGAGCCGGCGGATGAGGGCTTCCTGCGGGCGGCTGCCGCGGCTGGAGAAGGGAGCGGCGGTGGCTGCGGGAGCAGGGACGGAGGGAGGAGCCGGCGGATGAGGGCTTTCTGCGGGCGGCTGCCGCGGCTGGAGAAGAGAGCAGTGGTGGCTACGGGAGCAGGGACGCAGGGAGGAGCCGACGGACGTGGAGATGGAGAAGATGGCGGGTGAGGAGATGAAGATACAAATCTCTCTTGGAGTCGGCACCAAGGAGGCCCTCCGG
Organism: Platanthera guangdongensis; assembly: GCA_039583875.1. Lineage (NCBI taxonomy): Eukaryota > Viridiplantae > Streptophyta > Magnoliopsida > Asparagales > Orchidaceae > Platanthera > Platanthera guangdongensis. The sequence goes on along the minus strand of CM077150.1, from coordinate 19,800,889 downwards.
CGTCGGCACCGGTGGCGTGACCGAAGGAATCGGGAAGGAGTCGGCGTCTTGTTCTTTCCCAAAATCTCGATGCCCTGGCTGCTGCCCTAAGGCTCCTATTTATAATAAACCTCATCATATCCAACGGTCCTGATCATCTGGATGGGGATTATTAAAAAAAACTGAAAATATACTCAAAACATATAAATTAATATATCATTCTGACTCGCGGCGGCCCTCGGGACGCAACCGCGGAGTCGGATCAGGAATACGATCAACGGGCGGGACCCGCCCCCATCATTCTCCCCTTGTGGCAAAAAATTTGCCCTCAAATCTTTAAGGCTTCCAAGGAGGCTTCGCGGGTGGTCTACACTGTTTCCCACTGTCACCAATCATCAGATAAAAGCTTCCAATCCCAGGTGTTGGTCTCGCGATGCGGCAAGTAATGTAATCACTGCCTTTGGGAGGCTTGGGCGGCGGCCTCAATCCCCGAATCTGATAGAATGAACTGTAGCAACTGGCAAGGGGGCAGCGCTCTCTAATCCTGGGTCCCAATCAATCTGATCAAACGACAACAAGTCATCACCATGACCCACCCAGTCTGGGCTCATATCCAAACCAACTGATTTGCCATCAGGGGCATTATCAAACATCAGAAAAGGGTCCCTAGCCGAGCTGAGAAGTGACTGCTCAAACCACTGTGACAAATCCATAAAAGTGAGCAGACGTCGCGAAGGGTCATAGGGCGGTACCACCACCATCAGACTGGATGTCCATCTGCGCTCTATCCACTGGCGGGCAAATCTCTGAACGATAAGAGTAGCTCTCTGCACTGTCTGGTACCACTGTCTCTGTAATAATCCTCTAGTGCGTGACTGAATCACGAGGACTGCTCTGGTGATCTTCTTGAAGGATCGGCGCTGAATAAACCCTCAGATGTGAGACTGTATCAAGACTGCTGCTCTTCTTTGTCGCTGCTCTAAAATCTCCTTAGCATCATTCTCACGCCAATTCTTCACATAACCTGCCCAAATGGCATCTTCTTTCTCTTCCCTTTCCCTCCTCTGCTTACTCTCTTCCACTGTAGCTTGCTTGTTTCTTCCAAGCTCAACCCAAGGTCTCTTTCTTGGGGACGGTGACGGAAGATCATACGAGTAGGAGGAATGACAAACTGAAGGATATGTAGTAGATGACGGAGACTATGAATCGTAGGCATGGGAGGGGACTCGCCTCGATTCATGGGAATAAGTGGTGGAAGAAGGGGAATATGAATCGTAGGCTTGACGAGAGACTCGCCTAGATTCATAGGAGGGGTATGCAATGGAGGGGACATATGAAGAGTTATGCAAATAATAAGTAGCACGCGAGGAATTGATATTTGAGTGGAGGGAAGGGGGAGGAGTATAGGAATCATAATCCTCGGAATTATCAGAATCATAATAATAGAAGAGCGTCATGGGTGTATGCAACCAAGATTCTTCGAGAACAGGAGAAGGATTGAAAAGTTTGAGAAAACTTTTCAGGTGCCATTCTGATACCAATTGATGTAGGATGGTAATCGCTAGGGTTCGCGGGGCTTCCAAATACCCACCAACAGAAACCAAAAGAAATAGAGTTCAGCAATATTCGCAAGGATACCACCTCTCCAGGTATGAAAATATATGATTGGTTTCAAGGAATAAGCTTCTTCTTACTTTCATCATTACTGACAATTGAAAGTCGTTCATGTTGTTGCAAGAAGGTGGAATGTCGGATCAGCTGCAGGAGAAGGAGGGTTGGCCGGCATGACTGCTGGGAGCGGCTGAACGGCAGGGGGTTGCAGGGCTGCAGGCGGCTGGAACTGATGCAACAGAGGAAGGCGGACAGGGATGGCGGCGGTGGCTGCGGGAGCAGGGACGCAGGGAGGAGCCGGCGGATGAGGGCTTCCTGCGGGCGGCTGCCGCGGCTGGAGAAGGGAGCGGCGGTGGCTGCGGGAGCAGGGACGCAGGGAGGAGCCGGCGGATGAGGGCTTTCTGCGGGCGGATGCCGCGGCTGGAGAAGAGAGCAGCGGTGGCTACGGGAGCAAGGACGCAGGGAGGAGCCGACGGACGTGGAGATGGAGAAGATGGCGGGTGAGGAGATGAAGATACAAATCTCTCTTGGAGTCGGCACCAAGGAGGCCCTCCGGCGTCGGCACCGGTGGCGTGACCGAAGGAATCGGGAAGGAGCCGGCGGCTTGTTCTTTCCCAAAATCTCGATGCCCTGGCTGCTGCCCTAATGCTCCTATTTATAATAAACCTCAACATATCCAACGGTCCAGATCATCTGGATGGGGATTATTAAAAAAAATTGAAAATACACTCAAAACATATAAATTAATATATCATTCTGACTCGCGGCGGCCCTCTGGACGCAACCGCGGAGTCGGATCGGGAATACGATCAACGGGCGGGACCCGCCCCCATCACCATGCCTTTAACTCTAATACAGAGCGCAGTGCATGCTTTTAAAGTGGTTTCTACCCTTAGTTCTACTAAAAGAGTTATTTATATATTGCACTACAGAACAAAGTATTTGGTAAACAAAACAGATGCAAAATAAAAAAATGCAAATGTAACGTACTAAATTAAAATATATTAAACAATTAAATAAACTCAACTTTTTAGAATGTTTTGAACACAATACCTCCGAAATGTAGATAGGAACAAGTGCAGTATTCACACCAATACCAAGGCCAACAATAAATCTCCCCCAAAGCATTTCATCCAAAGAATGAGCTTGTGCACTGAAGAAATTTACAGAGAAATTATGCATGAAGACCAAAGAGTTGGCAATATTGAATATGCAAGAAGACTAGACATGCAGATTTGAAGACACTCCATTCAAATTTGAATGTGTCGGGTAACTTAGGTGACAATGATGAGAGCCTCAAAACCTAATAGAAAGAAGTCAAAGTGCATAAACACTAAAACGTGTAAGTAAACAGATACAATTATAAAATATAATAACCTCAAAAGTGCCCCAATTATTAACGGTACTGCGTTAATTTGAAGTGTTCGTCGGCAACCAAGCTTTTCACTGAGTGAGGATGAACTTGTACATCCAATAAATGCACCAACAATGAATATGCTCACCACAAGGCCTTCAAGAAAGGGGCTCCCATCGAAACCAAGTTCTTTTGCAATGACTTCTATAGGTCCATTCATCACCCTATATATGTAGAACAATGTTAAAGGTGGCAAATAAGACAATAAAAAATTAACAATTAATAAATTGTTATCAAGGAGAGAATGCCTAAGTCAACTGTTGAAAAAGTAACAGAATCATGAAAGGCAATCTAACACTTCCACCGTACTAATTGATGTAGTGGCAGGTAGACAAGGGGTGGACACTCTAAATGCAATCCTACATGCGATGTGATCTGATGAAAATGCAAGAGGATGTCTGCTTAAAAATAGCAACAGTAATTTATTATTATATGATTAACAGAGGCGCAAGCATTCAAAAATTTTAATTAAAGAGAGCAAGCTTCATTCAACAAAACAACCAAGGTGCAAACATTTTAAGCGCGTGGGGAATAGGCCCTGCAAATCACACTAAGTATAATACTAATAGCAAACAATAATAACATCCACTGCAAATATGGTGCCAAACATACAACGATAGAAAATAACAACTTCAAACAACTTACTCGTGCAGGCGACGGAATAACAACGGTTGATTATGGGCATCCAGGCTTGTTGCGATCTAAGGAAGTGTCGTAAGGGTGGTTTCGGGGCTGGTGAAGCTCGGGTAGAGGAAGGAAGTGGGTTCAAGGCGTGTAAAGTTGGGTTGTTTGTGTTGGAGAATCACGATATTGAATCAAGCGGTAGTGAGAAGCTACAGGAAGAGGAGGGAATGGTTGTGGGGGCTCGATGAAGGGGACAAATGTTGACAGTGGGAGGCCTGGACAGGTCGGTACAGGCAGTATAGGGGCTGGAGGGGTTGGGATTGGCAGCAGATTGAGCGGGATGAGGCAGCTTGGGAAGAAGTCGACGGGAGGGGAGTGGGTCACAGGAGGAAAAATGGACTTAAGGCTGTGGAATGGAGGCAGGTTGGCGAGTGAAGAGGGCAGAGGAGGCATTGGAGTCGCACCAAGAGGGGAAGGAATCTCGGCATCGCATCAAGAGCTCATGATCGACGGTTTCCACTGAATGAAAACAAATCTCTGATGCCCAAAGACCAACACGTGCTTTTATTTATACTCATAACACAATTAGGGCACCCAAATCTGATGGCTCATATTGTCTGATCTGATCGGGTATCAAATACAACTCAAAATGTATAAAATAATATATCAAAACAAATTAAAACGACCTTCTTGTTGAAACCGAAAACTCGATCTCTTGTGAAGTTCAGTCTTGTGGAATGGGTGATCGCGCACCTACTTCTCTCCTGCAAGCAAAACAACAAAGGAAGCAAAGAAGAACTGACTCAAGGGCTCGGCGTGGAGGACCCACCACACATCCGGAAGATCTTAGAGTGTTTCCCCTCCTTAGCCAAAGGCCGAGCTAAGGTAACCTCAGAAAGCGCTTAGAAGATCAGGGAACAAGTGGGCACAAGAAGCATGCTTTCTGAGGTACCTCTTGGGTCCTATTTATAGATTTCTGAAATCGGCCTGCAAATAGCCAATGTCCGCTGTTCCAAACAGCTATGTGCAGTCCAGGTTGGCCTGCCAACAGCGTAACTCCGCTGTTCTGAAAGGCTATGGGCAGGCTAGCAGGGGCAAAATGGTAAAAATACCTCACAGATCGATGGGCGAGTAGCCCTCGGCAGTCTCTACTCGGCAAGGGCGACAAGCCCGGGCACGGACTGCCCTTCTCGCAAGTTGCGAGCCCGCCAAGCTGTCAGGACTCGGCGAGACATCTGAAGGTCGGCAAAAAGGTCAAGAGAACGACGATCGTCAAGCTCCGTTCGACGAACGCAGAGCTCGCGAGGCTGGCCGAACTCGCGCGGCATGCGCCAGGCTCGCCTGGGCGAGCTGGATGTTGCCGAGCCCTGTGTCTCTCTTGGTGTTTGCCCGAGTCTCAAAAAAAGGGGGTCGGCCGGTCTGGTTTCTAGCGGGCTCACTCGCGGATACGGGGTTGTACACTTCTGGACGCAACTGTGGACTCGGATCGCATGAACCGGTAGCGGTTCACCGCTTACTGCGAGAATAGACTTGTGTCGTCCGTTGCACTTCATCAACTCCATGGGCTTAAAAGCATTCATCTCCAGAGAATGAAGACGGTTGTACTCTCTGCGTAGCCGTGGGGCGAGCCTCTCGAGCTCCTCTGAAGAAATCCACGTTGTTGAAACCGAAAATCGGCTTCTGTGAAGTCTGAACCCTTGGGGAAGGGGTGATCTTGCACTTACTTCTCTCTCACAAACTCAAACAGCTAGAGATTTAGAACAAGAAACGGACCCAAGGCTCCAGCACGAAGTTCCCACCAGGGCACCAGTAAACATGTCTTCTGAGGTACCCCCTTGGGTCTATTTATAGTTTTCTGAAAATGCTCTGGCAACAGCCAACCTCCGCTGTTCCAAACAATTATATGCAGCCCAAGTTGGTCTATCATCAGCGTAACTCCGCTGTTCTAAAAGACTAAAAGCAGGCCAGCGGGGGTAAAATGGTAAAAATACATCACACATCCCTGTGCGAGTGGCCCTTGAAAATCTCCACTCACATGGGGTGGCGAGTGCTCGATGGTGCTAGCACTCGCCGCCTCCCTATGGCCCTGGGCGAGTGCGGGCCAGACTTGCCCCACTCGCCAACTGCCTGTCGAGTGCCATGGGCGAGTGTGAGCATGCTGCTCCACTCGCCCATGTTCCGCTCCACCCCACCTGGGCGAGGCGACGGGGCTGCGGAGATTTCACTCAACGCCAAAAATGAAAGGCGCTGAGAGAACTCGCCTCACTCAACGCCGAGGCGGAAAGTATTGAGTGAACAAGCCCTACTCAACGTCGAGGCGGAAGGCGTCGAGTGAATAAGCCTTACTCAACGCCGAGATCAAAAGCCGCTGAGTGAACCGCATCACTCAACGCCGAGGAGGAAAGCGTCGAGTGAACAAGACGCCAGGGGCTCGGCTCGCCTCTTGGGCGACTTCTTGCCTGAAGATCTCGCAAAGCACTGATCCTGGATGGGGACCCACTCATCGAATATGAGGTTGTACACAATCCCCGCTCTTTGCGAGCTTCCGCGAAGGTCGGAAAGAAGCATCCAACCCCAAGTATTTGATGAGTGAGTGCTGACCTGGAAGGAAATCTTTCGTGCCCCCCCCCCCCTTCTCTATAAATATTCTATCGGGGGCAGAGGTTTGTTGCCTTTTCCAACTCTCTCGGTTCTCGCATTCACTACAATGTCGCTCTCGAAGGAAGCTCTAGACCGCCTCGATGCCGCCCGTACCAAGGACAAAGCCTCGATGAGTTCATTCGCCCCCTGGCTTACGCACAAAGTCCCCGGATCATCCCCAAAGATGAAGAAGGCAAAGGTGATCAGGCGCGACCCAACCAGGGATGAATCAACCTCGCAGAATCCTCTCGAATCCGAGATTCCTCCGGTATTCGCACTCGCTGTATATGCCCTGCTTGGGTAAAAATAGATGCTGACGCTATACCTGCAGATCCTGCCAAAGGAAAACGGAGTTGGGGAAGCGAGTGTCAAACCACACTGGCTCGGGGCCAAAAAAGGGCGAGACGGCCCCTGAGATCACTTCTCCATGCCGGCCGGATGTTCCCCTGCGAGAGAAATGTAAGTGTTCTTTTATCTTCTAGCCCTTCATCATCCGGCTCATCCGCCTCTCTCTTTTTTGCAGCTCTCCCTTTTGGGGCTATGGGAAAAAGAACTCTAACGCCGAGATCACCTGCTCGCCAAACGCCTGTGGATCCCGCCTCGACTATTCCATCCTCAATGAAAGCTATCCCCAACCTTCCTCCGTAGGTCAACACCCCTGATGTTGAACCAACAACCTTCCACCCCGGGCTTGGGAAAGGGAACATAACATTGAATACTCCCTTCGAAGGGCGGCCCGACACTTCTCGCCAACCTTCCGGCAAGGATGCAAGTACCGGACTAGGTAGAGAACCTTACTAGCTTTCCATAAAAGGCGCGAAATCTAGGCACACCTAATACCGTTCAACGCAGGCTTCTGCGAGATCTCGTCCACCGATGTGGATGTTGATGAGGAGGAGATCTCGCCTCTCCCTTCTCCGGATTCGATTGCCGAGTACTTAGGCGACCCAAAGGATGCCGAGTGGATGAAGCGGCTGCTGGCCGAGATACTTCGGAAGCAATCTTTACTGCTGCGCGAGATTGCCAACCGGGGGCGGGAGAACCAGGAGTCTGCCAAGGAGCGACTTCTAAGTTTAGAGAACAGATACACGCAACTGATTTCCAATCTGGGGGGAGAAGCTGGCAGTGGGACGGACTACCCCGGCATCCACATCGCAAGAGCCGAGGACCAACTACACCTTGCTCAGCGGGAACTTCAAACCATTTGCTCCTTCCATTATGCACGTGCAATGCCTGGGGAGGGAAGGAGAGGTCGTGGACGGTAGTAATGGCCCCCAGTGGGCCTACCGGCACTCGCCTTCCCGCTTTACTTTTATTTTATTTTGGTTGTGTAATAATGACTGCCGACCCTTATGCCGAGTACGGTCGATATGTTGTGATTGTATATTCTTTATTTGATCCAGCTTTACTTTCCGCCATCTATTATTTTTTTTCTATTCTCGTGTATGCTTTTACTTTGCTATAATTTATGCTTAGAACAATAACGCGAGTGAGGGAGTGCGAGATCTCGATAGGGTCCAAGACGGGGTCTGAGGCGAGATCTAACAAATATGTTATCCACACTTTCATTCCTGGGCCCTTTCCCGCCAAAAATTTCTATAAATAGACCCTCACCTACCGCTTTAACTACCGCATTCAATAGCTTTTAAACTCGTCTTGTCATCTTTCCTTCTATTGCACTCGCTTCTTTGCTCTCTTCCCCTTTTAGCGAGATGACAGTAGATACCGAAGGGCGAATCAAGTGCGCGGCTGCATTCGCCGATTATCCATTCGTGAAATGCAGCATGTCCAAGGAGTATCACTCGCTCGTGAACCTCTACATCACGCAGGGCTTCACCGCGCGACATCCGGGGAGAGATGAGGCGATCAACAACTTCTCGCCCTATGAGCTCGTTATTCCTGCTGAGCACTTAGAAGTGGGGCTTCGCCTCCCTATTTGGTCCGAGGTCAGCCAAGCCCTTCGCTATTTCAGCGTGGTTCCCGCACAGCTCAACCCCAACTCCATAGCCCTACTAGTCGCATTCGCCTGTTACCTGCGGTCGGAGCGAATAAAATTCAGCCTCCCCGTCTTCCGCAAACTATTCAACTTCCGCGTCAAGAGGGACGGGGTCGCGTTCTTCTCTGGCAACAACCTTAAGGCGAAAGGTCTCGCCAACAAAAATCAAAACTGGGTCAAGAAGTTCGTCTTTGTCTTTGGTGACTTCGACAACCTCCCCCTCGCCAGTCCAACAGGAAGAATCTACATATCGCCCTCCCAGTCTTGGCGGTCATGAGTCCAGGCTTCACCAATTCCTCCTTGGGATGGAATTCGACGCTCCCTTTCTGAGAAGGAACGTCGACACACTCCTTTCAGTTCTCGTCAGGGAAGATAGTCTTCGCATTCGCTTACTTTTAAAGATTACATGATTCAGGATTTTTCTAACTTACGCTACCTATGCAGGGTTGCGAGACCTCCCTCTCAACCCTCCCTCTGTCGGCAGCACTGCACCAGCTTCAGAGTTGGCACGCGCCGAGGCTGCCGCTGCGGCCTGCAGAGCCCCAACGAAATCGCTATCGAGATCAAGCGACCAGAAGCGAAAGCCCGACACTTCCCCTCCTTCACCACCTCCTAAGAAGCAACAGACAACTGTTCCCACCAAGGGCAGGGAGATCGCCTCAGATTTCCCCGCGAGTGTTGCTGGCGAGACTGCAGAGAAGGAAGCGGGCGAGGTCGGCGGACCTCGGGAGCAAAAGAGAAAGTCGGGCCTAAGGACCATAGGAACTTTGGCCTGGGCGAGAGGGTGTAGGATGACTTCTGCGATCCCCCGCTGGTATGGGACCGGGACGCCAACAGGGCTTCCATCTCCACTGTACTCCCCTCCTGGCAAGAGGACGATGATGCGTGGAAATCGGCAAGCGCACCGGTCGCACAAGTAATAAAGTTTGGGAATAAATCCCCGAGTGTCGGTCTCTTGAGGAATGCAATTAGCATAGAGCGGCAACAGTTCAGAAAATATCGTTATGAGGGTTATACGCAGAAAAGAATAAAAAGGGGGCTTGTGAGATTGTGGTTTTGATCTAATAAACTAATTAAGGCTGTGCGGGTCGAAGGCACCGCTTCGCAAGGTGAGATGAGTGTATCGGCCACGATGCCGAACTTCGGTTGGGCGAGTGGACGGAAAGCTAATGGATGGAAGTGTTCTTCTGTGGAGTGCAATCGGGTGAAACAAGGTTATGGAGTGGATGTGGAGTGGGCGAGGCGCATTCACAAAACACAACTCAAAGCAAATGAAAACTACAACATTCACTTAGATATAGAGTAGAAAATGTAGTTTATTACAATATCAATTCATTCCATACAACGGAGAAAGGGGAAGAGGAGTAAACCACTAGAGGGTGAAGGTCCACCGCAGGTCGTGGCCGGAATAGCGAGTTGTCAATCCGCTTCCGGGCTCAGCCCGAGGAGGCTTCCGGTACCAACGAGCTGTCACCTCGAAGGCCTTTGAGTCTGTTCTCTAGGTCGTCTTCTTCGCCAACTCCGGTGGAAAGCTTGGAGTTGAGGTCATCAATGGCCGGGAGCTTCGCCGGAGGGTTTGGAAAGCTTCGGAATCACCGGCTACGGACTCCCGATGAAGGTGGAGGTGGATGGAGCAGCTCGAGAGGTAGAACGGCACTTCCCGTGCACTCTCCGATCGCAGAAATGACCCCTCGTACCCTAAATCGCGGAGCAGGCCCTTAAATACGGAGGCAGAATAAGCAGAGCGCACGATCAGTGGCGCACGACCAGTGGTCGTGCGCACTGTCGGTCGATAATCGTGCGCAATTTCCAATTAAACCTGCAACTTGGACAGAAACATCAGCAGATATGCGCACGATCAGTGGCGCACGACCGGTGGTCGTGCGCATTGAATCCACTGATCGTGTGATTGGCTAAGACAGAACTGGGGAAAAGGAGAATGTAATGCGCACGATCAGTGGCGCACGACCAGTGGTCGTGCGCAGTGAGTCCAGTGATCGTGTGCAGTGTTCCTGTATCGTCGGGGTCTCCCGAGCGGTTCCGGAGCACGCACACGACACATGCACCAGCAGAAGAAGCAGATAGGCCACCAAAAGTGCACACCACATTCTCAAGATACGGCTAGAGAACAAGTAAAACAAACGGAAAGATAAAAACATCTACAACACAAAGAAAACGGGTCTAAAGTGCACTTAATCATGAAATAGGCAAGTAAGCAAATATAAGCAGTTATAGCTCTCAAGTGCAGTGCTAAGACGATAAAAATGGCCCAGATGAGTCCAAAAATCAGTGTAATATTTGGACTCATCAGACGACACGTTCTCGGGCCAGGCCTATGCACTCGCATTTGTCCTGTATGGGTGGGACAGCGTCGCTTACTACGACACAGCGCTGATGAAGACACCCGCCTATGAGAGCTCGCGAGCTCAATTCCGCGCCATCGAGCTCGCCCATATGTCAGCCCGCCGCGGCATCCGCCTCTCGCGACAGCTGGCGGATGTAAGCGATGCGCGTTCCAAGATGTGCAAAGAGGTTACCACCTTGAAGCGGGATTTGTACACCGCCAAGAAAGATCTCGTCTTGCGAGAGGTTGGAGTGGTAAGCCTTTCTTATTTGTTGCGCAATCACTGAGCATTGTTCTCGCACTAACCTTTTATTGTTCTGTAGGATGTCGCGACTGTCACCAAAAAGGATGCGCGCCTTGCCCAGCTCGATTAGGAGAGGAGGAGAACCTTTTTAGGAGAGCCGCGCGCATAAGGGCCCAGTGGGTGAATCAGTAATGGATCGATTAAAGACAGACTAGTATGCAATAAACTGTGTTGTGTGGTCCCTCCTCCTTCGGGCGAAAGGAAGAAGGCGTTGATGTACACGCCGCATGAGATTGAGCTGATGATGCGGGAGAATGTTATCGCGGAAGCGAGGCACTCGCTCCGGGTGATGAAGGAGGTTGAGTTCTTGAACAGCGACGGCGAGAAGGTGACGACCGAGATCTTAGTCCCGGAACTCTTCCTGCCCATCCCGAAACCAGTGGACACCCCCGACGACATCTCCGGCGAGAGCGAGCAGTCGGCGTCGTCGCCCTGAAGTTCTCATGGGAGACTTTTGCACTTTTTTTTCTTCTTTTCAGGCTCCTACCTTTGCGACATGTAATTATTTATTGATGATATGAAAACGGAGTTTTGTTATGAAATTTCTTTTTTTGTTCTTTAATTTTGAATGCTTTATTATGCGAAAATGCGCTCGTCTCGCGCTTCCTCTTAAGAGTTCGTGATCACGATAGCACGCGAGACCACATATTGACTTTGCTAATTCGATGTATACGACTAGATCTTGCATCGTTCTCGCCCAACTGGCTCACGCGCACTGATAGCTTTTTACTTCGAACTTTCCGCCTAGGATATAGTTCTCGTGACGTTCTCGCCTCATAGGCTCACGCACAAATAGGATATCACTTGCGAGAACAGGCTCTGAACACTCGCATTCGCCTGTAGCCTTTTCCCTGCCCTTGGCTTTTTCCAAGTTTTACCTTTGACTGCCTTCTACTGGCTGGCAAGATCCCTGCTTGGCGAGATCTCATTGAAGTCTTGAATTTCCTCTCAGGATCCTCTAGATTTCAAGCCTCCCTGGCTAGCATGAGCAGCCCAGGACTAGTTTTCAAGGTACTTTGCAATGTCTCACAAGGGCCCAGCTGCCCTGTCAGCTAGGTGAAAGCCTGACAGCGGGAGCAACTCGACTTAGTTCCAGAGCAAGAACGAGGTCCAACGAGGACCAATGTCCTACCAGCTAGATGAGAGCCTGACAACGGGAGAAGCTCGGGACTTAATTATAGAGCAACCACCGGGCGCTACCACCGGCCCTATCATCTAAGTGAGAGCCTGAGGGCGGGTGTGAGCATCAAACGGACTTGTAGACCCCACAAAGTGACGTCCGGCTCTTCCAGCTAGTGGGAGCCTGGCAGCGAGTGTTGAGCATCAACCAGACTTTCTTTGGCCATCCACCGGGCGCTACCACCGGCCCAATCAGATAGGTGAGAGCCTGACGGCGGGTGTTGAGCATCAACCGGACTTTATTCGGCCATCCACCGGACGCTACCACCGGCCCAATCAGATAGGTGAGAGCCTGACGGCGGATGTTGAGCATCAACTGGACTTTCTTTGGCCATCCACCGGGCGCTACCACCGGCCCTATCAGCTAGGTGAGAGCCTGACGACGGGTGTTGAGCATCAACCGAACTTTCTTTGGCCATCCACTGGGCGCTACCACCGGCCCAGTCAGGTAGGTGAGAGCCTGACGGCGGGTGTTGAGCATCAACTGGACTTTCTTTGGTCATCCACCGGGCGCTACCACCGGCCCAATCAGCTAGGTGAGAGTCTGACGGCGGGTGTTGAGCATCAACAGGACTTGTAGACCACATAAAATGACGTCCCGCCATGCCAGCTAGTGGGAGCCTGGCAGCGGGATCTGCTCGGGGTCTGGATAGATCTTTCATCCGTTCATACACTTCATTGCAAGAGGAGAGACATCAAGAAATTTTCATATTGAAATAGGCAAAGGATGTTACATACATGGTTCACGGGTAGAAACGTTTCAAGTCATCACCACTGCAGGTGTGACTTAGGGCCTCGCCCTCCACATTCTGGAGGCGGTACCCTCGTGACCTTAATGCCTCTTTTGCGAGGTAGGGACCTTCCCAGTTTGGGTTGAGTTTTCCTACGGCTGTTGATCTTCCCGCAGCATCCACCTTTTTGAGGACCAAGTCTCCTCAGCGAACTGTTTGATCCAGACATGCTTGTCAAAATATTTAGCCATCCGCCGCTTAACTTCTTCCTACCGGATGGCAGACAAATCACACAACTCCTCCACTATATCCAGGGAGAGCCGCAACTCATCCTCGTTCTCAGCCTGCCACTCTTCTCTGCCCCCCTCTTCCTCAACTACCCGAGGTGTCCGGACCTCGAATTCTATGGGAAGCACGGCCTCGCAGCCATGGGAGAGCTTGAATGGAGTTTCTTCGGTGGCCGTGTTGGGAGTGGTCCTAAGGGTCCACAGGACTGAATGGAGCTGTTCCACCCAGCTACTCTTCAAGTTTTCCACCTTTTTCTTTAAGAGGTTCACGATGATCTTGTTCGCCGCCTCCACCTGCTCGTTGCTCCTGGGTTGATGGACCGACGCGAACCTAAGGTCGATCCCAAGTTGGCCGCAGAAGCTGATAAACTCGGCACTGGCGAACTGCGGCCCATTGTCCGTGATAATGGTCTGAGATAATCCATGTCGGCAGATGATCTCCCCCCACACAAAGTTTCTGATTACCTGGGAGGTCACATTGGCCAGCGCCTTCACCTCCAACCATTTAGAAAAATAGTCAATCATGACTAGCAAGAATCTCCTCTGTCCGCTGGCCTGAGGGAAGGGTCCCACCAGATCCATTCCCCAGATGGTGAAGGGTCAGGGCGCAGTGATACTCCTGAGCCGCTGAGTTGGTAGTAGTTGGAGAGGGGCAAACAACTGGCACTTGTGGCATTTCTTTGTGAACTCAGCGGCATCCTGGCCCAGGGTCGGCCAGAAGTGCCCTTGTAAGATTATCCTCCCCTCCAGGGTCTGCTCCCCGAGTGACTCCGGCATTCTCCGGAATGGACTTCTTCCAGGATCCTTTGAACTTCTCTCTCCGCTACGCAACGTGTCAGCAACCCTGAGAGGGTCTTTCTATACAACTGTCCGTCGCGCATGAGCTAGTATGTCGACTTGTGCTTGAAACATTTTTTGTCCATGCCCTCCGGGAACTCCCCGACGCCATGACAAGAATGCCTGCCACCCCCACCTGGGCGCGTGTCTACTCCTCTACCTCCATCTCCTCTGCTCCGCCTCCATCCTCCTGTCTGGACACTTCATCCTCCTCTCCATCTCCTCTGCTCCCTCCTGCCAGGAGATGGTGTTGACCGTCGTGACGTAGCACTCTCTTGCTACATTGGGATCTCCCCGGACCCGGACCTGAATGCCCTCGACATTGAACTTCAGGCACTGATGGAAGGAAGAGGGCACGCAGCGAAAAGCGCTGATGAGGGGTCAACCGAAGATCGCATTGTAACTGCTAGGGGCGTCCACAATGACGAACCTGCAGTTTCTGGACTGGCCCCCCCGGGTAACATGGAGCCCCACTCCTTCCTCTCTCCCGAGAATCCGAACAGAGGCCCATCTGAGGCCAACACCCTTTTGGTCTCCACCTTCATCGCGTCGAACGCCTTCTTGAAAACGACGTTGACCGAGCACTCGTTGCCAATGAGGATCCCTGAGAGATGGTGAAATTTTCGACCGCGGCCTGGATCACCAACGCGTCGCAAAATGGATCCTTATGATTCGGCATATCCTTCCTTGAGAAGGTGATCTTCTCCTCTGGGGTGGGGTTAAGGATGTGGAGGCAACGCTCCGGCGATACATGGTATGGAGGCTCGCCTTGCAGGCGGCCTCAACTCCCCCCCCCCCCCCCCCCCCCCGTAGACCACCCCGATCCCTTTGCGGCCTCCAACATCAGCCCGGTCCTCACACCTATCCTCCTCTGCCCTGGGCAGGACTTCCTCAATCCGCACCTCCTAGCGGGGTTGTTGTTGTTGCTCCCTGTTTTCTCTCATCTCGAAGAACTTCGGGCACGTGGTCGTGGCGTGGCCTTTTTCCTGATGGAAGTCACAATATAGCAGCTCCACTCTGCCCTCCTGCCTTCTCCTTTGGGCTCCTCTCCTCCTCAAGGCTATTGCCATAGCCAGATGCTGCTCAGGGAGAGGAGGCCTCTGCCCTTGCCTCCAGCCCTAGGGGTTGAACTGACATTGGCCCCCCTGGCGTTGGTCTCCTCCATGAAAACCTCTCCTCGGCCCCTGATCTTGCCACTCCTGCTGCCCCCAACCGAGCCGATTGTTCGGCTCCTGGCGGCCCCACCTCGGCTGTTGTTGTTGCTGCTCCCTCTGCCTAGGCTCGGCCCTCTGCACTTCCTGCCCCCGGCTACCTCCCGGCACCTTCTCCTCCTTTGCGGCCCACCTGGCCAACTTCCTCGCGAACTCAGGGTAAGACGCCTCCCCACCGACCTCCCTAGCCTCCTTCTCCATCAGCTCCTCAAAGGAGAGAGGAGGCACTCTCTTCAACTCCATCCAGAAGAATCCCTGCTGCAGCCCCAGGGTAAAGACCACCATGAGGGTGTGCCCCGGCATCTCCTGCACCTGGAGGACCTCCTCTTGGAACCGGTCCACATAGCTCCCCAGAGTCTGCATAGCTCCTGGGTGAGTGCGGGCCAGACCTGCCCCACTCGCCAACTGCCTGCCGAGTGCCATGGGCGAGTGCGAGCCTGCTGCTCCACTCGCCTCTGCTCCGCTCCACCCCGCCTGGGCGAGCCGACGGGGCTGCGTAGATCTCACTCAACGCCAATAATGAAAGGCGCTAAGAGAACTCGCCTCACTCAACGCCGAGGCGGAAAGCGTCGAGTGAACAAGCTCTACTCAACGCCGAGGCGGAAGGCGTCGAGTGAACAAACCTTACTCAACGCCGAGATCAAAAGGCGCTGAGTGAACTCGCCTCACTCAACGTCGAGGCGGAAAGCGTCGAGTGAACAAGACTCCAGGGGCTCGGCTCGCCTCTGGGCGACTTCTTGCCTGAAGATCTCGCAAGGCGCTGATCCTGGAGGGGGATCCACTCATCGAATATGGGGTTGTACACACGTAGCAACATAAAGCAGGTGGCCACTCTAATGGATAAGGTATCGCAAAATATCTCGCCCACTGGTGGCAATGAAGTCGTGACCAATGATCTGAAGTATGTCTCCGGTGAAGGTACGTGGCTATGACTGACATGTACCTCCGTCTGGCTATTGGACCGGTGAAACCGTCGATGGTGCAGGATGACCCTCATGGCGCGACTCCTCACGTGGAAGCAGAGATGGAATGGTAGGGACCAAAGGAGGTTGTGTATCAGGTATGGGTGTGGAGACGGGATCCATATACACGTGCACCTCGTAGTAAGAGCTCAGATCCTCTACGTTGAATACTCGGCTAATGCCCATATCTTGAGGAATGTTAATTTCATAAGCGTTTGTACTGATCCGCTGCATGACTGTATAGGGGCTCATTCGGAGAGCGCTCAATTTTTTTGTTGGTCCTTGCGGGACCCTCTCAGATCATATATGAACCATCACTTGCTCACCAGCCTCAAATATTTGTTCCCTCATGTGTTGATTAGCATGATCATTATAATAATCATTACTATATGCAATATTCTTACAAACCGACTCATGAAGTGCATGCACATACTGATTAAGAACACTGCAGACTCACTGGTTCGAGACTCAAGAGGGACATCAATCAAGTAGATAAGCTTTCTAGGTTCATAACCTAATATGATATTGATGCCACCTAAATTGCTTCGTTATTTACATTTACTGCATTTTTATTAAATATATGTAGTGCATGTCATCGTGTAAATTTGTCATTTATTTCCCGCACGTTGGTTAGTTTTGCATCGCGCTTGGGCAATCAATCGTACGACTTATTGGTGTGACCAACCAATAAGATCTTGAATAAATTGGTTAGTCAAATTAGGTCTAGGGCTACTTTGGGCCCGCAAAAAATGAAATTATTTTTAATATTAAATCTGAAATTAATAATTTAAAGAAATAATTGTATTTAATATTAATTTTAGATTTAAATATCAAACCTCTTTGTTTCCAATTCACATTTAAGCAGGCATTTGACACCAACAGTCGGCCCCTACAAAGCCATTGATTCCATCTTTTAAGTTTGAAAAACTCCATTCATTTATTATCCTTAAAAGCTCCAATTAAATAATGATTTGATGAAACCACCTAGATTCTTATTTAGGCCAGCCGCCTCCTACACGAGAAAGGGAACGGGGGTTAGAATCGAGCAGACAGGTTTCATCTCTTCTGCTCAGTAATACCCGCGTCAAATCTCGTCGGAGCCACCTTCCAACACTTGATGGTTGTTTCCCTCGCCACTAGACGCCACTAAAGAACTTCTCCGACGTCGGCGACCTCGTCTCCACCTGACCTGGGCCGTCGACAAGTCTAGAAGCGGTTGTTTCCCAGTTTCATGTCATGTTTGTTGCATAGTACCTATTTCTACCCTGCAACTGCCGCATGAATCCCTTTCTAGAGGATTCTCTAGCAACAAATCTTCCCCTAGCCGCCAACAACCAGCCCCCAGTCATCTCTGTCCACGGCTGTGCTTTTACCAGGTCGAGATCCCTCCATCAGAGCCCTCCACAGTTGTCCAAACCCTGATTGAGAGGCCTCTGCCCCTAATATCCACTCCTACGCATGCACACAACTAGCATTCATCGTAGCACACAATGTTGGTATGACCTTCCCTCATTTCACATCTTGATTACTCTTAGTCCACTATTCATGAATGCATGTGAATGTTTAATATTTTAAGAGCTTGTTTGTCCAACATTAACATGCACTCTCTTTGTCGTTAAATTGTTAATTCTATTGTTGTTCTCTCTTATTGAGATGTCTATGGATGAATTGATTATATTATTGAAAGAGGGCAGGTGTTAGTCGCCTTATGTGTGTTTTCAAATTACAATTAATACATCAATTTTGGAATACATCAAATATGAAATGGACTCAGACCTGTGGTCATATTAACTGAACTGTTGTATAAAAACTCAGCTATAGGTAGGACGGAGTCACAAGTGGATGGACTATCCCCAACAAGACAATGCATAAGGGTCCCTAGACTAGGGTTGACAACCATAGTTTGTTCATTCGTATATGAGTGATAGGCAGCGAAAAATTTCATAATTGTACCAGTCTTCTTCCATAATGTCTTCTAAAAGTAACTCAAGAAACGAATGTTGTGAATGGAGACTATGAAAGTGGGTAACCCGTGATACTTGAATAGCTCTCTAAAGAATAGCCCGGCCACATGAGAAGCATCAACGGTCCTACGACAAGAAATAAAGTGGGCCATTTTAGAGAAACAGTTCACCACAAGAAAGATCGAATTGAGCTTCCTCAGAGTGCGAGGGAGCCCGAGTACAAAATCCACACTAATATCGGCACATGGCCTCTACGGAATGGGCAGTCGAGTGCATAATCCTGTGGGTTGATGAGATCCCTTTGCAGTATGATAGACTCAACAATGCCTAACAACCCAAGTATCGTCCTTCTTCAGCCTAGGCCAGAAGAAACGATCCTCAACTAACGTGATCGTCTTGTTTTGATCAATGTGTCCCGCACTCCGCCTGCGTGCAGCTCCCAGATAAGAAAATCTCAAAGGGATGTCTGAGGAACGCAGAGGCGAGAGCCCAAGAATAAGACGCCGTCAGAGATTGTATAACTCTCGCGTAGGTCAGGAGGCTCCCTCGTTAGCGCAACATAAATGTCACCAAAATTTGGGCACTCTGAATAATCATAAACTAGACACTCGAAGCCCTCAACTCATGTGCTCATGGTATGAAGGATGTTGACTCGGCGACTCAAGGCATCAGTCGGCTTGTTCTCAACACCAGCGCTATGTTTAAGAACAGGAGCGATGATATTCCATCATATATTCCACCCATTTCACGTGGTGGTGGCCTAATTTCTTCTGCAAGTCAAGATATCATAGGGCCTGATGATCAGAATAATGAACAAACTTCTTATGCATGAGATAATGGCACCAGTATCGCAAGCGACCACGAAGGCCTTAGAGAAATCTGGTAAGTGTAGTACAGGAGCGGATGATAGTCTCTCATTAATCTCCTCGAAGGCCCAAGTGGTTGTCCTTGTCCACACAAAATTACTCTTACGAAAGCAGCTCATAAATGGGTCTATAATAGAGCTGAAGCCTCAGAAAAACATCCTATAAAAGGTGGCAAGTCCGTAATATTCGACAAAATGGGTCACTCTCAAATGGATTTGACCATGTCAAGGTCAACTGAGATACCAGAACGCGAGACTATATAACACAAGAAGTGGACAGACACAGAAAAGAACAAAAACTTCTTCAAATTAATGTAAAGATGCTCCTTCCATAGGAGCTCAGATACGAGGCGAATGTGGTGCAAGTGCTTGGTGCGGCCATAGCTGTATATCAATATATCATCAAAATACACTACCAGAAATTTGTCCATACAGGGCCGCAAGATCTGAGTCATCACCCTCATAAACGTGTTTGGCGCATTCGACAACCCGAATGGCATAACTAGTCACTCATATAAGTCGTCCATCGTATTGAAGGTCGTCTTCCACTCATCCCCCACTCTAATTCTAATCTGATGATACACACTGCGAAGGTCGATCTTCGAAAAAAATCTGTGCACCGGCCATCGAGTTCAGGAGGTCATCGATGCGGGGAATGGGAAAATAACACTTCACCGTGATTTTATTGATGACACGACTATCTTAATCTTTTTTTATTTCTTGTATTATAAGAAAGTAGTTGGGTACTTTTACACTAAAGTAAAATATAAATATAATAGCCATAGGATTAATGAAAAGATAGACATTTTTATTTGCAACATTAATCCATCATGGATGAGTCTACGCCCTTATGTTAGGTTTAGACATTATTCAAATGATTCACATTATAGGTCAAGTGATTGCTCCAGTTGAAAATGGGAGTATAAGCTTGATCTAAATCTAGTGTATCAAAAAAATTATCTGAATTTCATAAATTGGGCTAAATCCCAAATTTCATAAATTTAAGATACAGTATGCCCTTATATGATGTATGGTGGGATTTTTAGCATAAATATAGAAGATGCATTTTTTGGGGGTTCTTATTCCTCATGCTTGTCTATGTCCTCGTATCAAAATGAACTCTTATTAGAACCCCTCCAAAGTCTCCTCAATTCATTATGGTTTTTAATAGGCTTGGCGGCATCGCCATAAGCGTTCCGTTATTGCTCTTTGTTGAAACCAGAATCCGGTTGCAAGAGTAGTTCGGACCCTAGGGGGTAACTTACACCTATTTCTCCCAAGTAAGAACACTTGACCGGTTGCTTGGGACAAAGAAACAGACCCTGAGCTGCAGCGAGGTCCCGTCACACCCAGAAGATCAAAGAGAGATTCCCCTCCCTAACCAATGCTGAGCTGGGCACCTTGGAGGGAGTTCTCCTCCAAAGGTGCCCATGGAGTCTATTTATAGTTTTCCAAGTCTGGCATGTAAATAGCGGAATCACACCTTTTGGTTTTACTATACGCAGCTCTAATTGGTCTACCAATAGCAAAACTCTGTTGTTTGGAGGGGCTATTAGCAGATCAAAATGAAGCACCTGATGCCTAGATCTCGCCCCTGGAGTCTGGATCTCGCCACTGGACCCTAGATCTCGCCCCTGGACCCTGGATCTCGCCTCTGGGCCTTGGATCTCTCGCCTGGAGCCTGGATCTCGTCCCTGAAGCCTGGATCTCGCGCTGGAGCCTAGATCTCGCATCTAGACCCTGGATCTCGCCCCTGGAGCCCAGATCTCGCCTTTGGACCCTGAATCTCGCCTCTGGAGCCTGTATCTCACCTATGGACCCTGAATCTCGTCCTTGGAGCCTGGATCTCATCTCTGGAGCCTGGATCTCGCCTCTGGACCCTGGATCTCTCCCCTGGAGTATGTATCTCGTCTCTGGACCCTGGATCTCGCCCCTGGAGCCTGGATCTCGCCCCTGGAGCCTAGATCTCGCCCCTGGAGCCTGGATCTCTCCCCAAGACCCTGGAGCTCGCCCCAGGACCCTGGAGCTCGCCCCAGGACCCTGGAGGTCTCCCCTAGAGGTAAACTCTCCAGCACTCGCCATAGGTGGGCGAGATCCTCTAGGTCATCCTAGGTCATCTCTGATCTCGACGAATTACGGTTTATACACTCTTTGTTTCCACCTCCTGTGAACTGAGCCCTAACGATAGGACATCGAGCATTTTGTGTGAACATAATGGCAACAACATTGCTTTGATAAAAACTTCTCCTCTTTTTCCCACTTCTCACTTGATATCCTCAAGTGCCTCAAATTCCCTCTCTCACAGTTCAATCCTCCGAACATGCTGGCGAAAAATGCTCTTTCCGAAACATGATTTTATTTTCTCCAATGACGAACCTAGTATTTTCATCTTCCTCCCCTTTTGTGTTCATTATCATAGAAAACTTTTCGGAAAATTTCTGTGATTTTGAAATTGTATGTAGTTTTGTGTTTGATGTTTTTGGCCGATTCATGTTGGTGGATAAGCGAAAGAATTTTAGTGATGTCGTAGTTCATTCGACGCTTGATTTCATATTGATCCCAAGGGTTTGATCACATAAGGAATGAAATGTTTTGTTCTAGATTTATTTGGCGAAAAACGTGTTTGTTGTATGTTTGACCTATTTTCATCCCTATGTTCGGCGGAGAATATTTGTTTGAAGTATGTATTGCATTTGTATTGATCTCGTGTAAAGTTCAGTTATCCAGAGATTCCTGAATGGATTTAACTCCAAGCAAACTATTAAACAGAAACTCGCACTGTGAAGATAAATTTAAAAATCATCCTCTATGGCGCAACGCAAACTTGTATTCATATTGAATCCAACTCACCCAATATGATAACCAAAAAGGAAATTAGCCATGGATGCTGTGAGCACGTGAGGGAGAGCCGGCAGCCAACCCAAATCCCAGTCAAGTTCTTGACGCACAGGGATCTTAATCTCCTCGCCGCTTCCAATATTCTCATCTGATCAAGAGAAATAACGATTCGTAGAAAAATCCACTGAAGAAAAGGAGTCAAGTAAATGCTCGAACCTAGGTTTTGCCGGCGGTCTTCAGATGACCTAACAAGTCGCAACTCTTTAGCAGGTCTCGTTCGATAATCCGGCAAGCCTTTCCTTCTCCTACTCCAAAGGGTGCAGACTTCAAGCCTACTTGGAAGTGAATGAGCAAATCTAGGAAATAGAGGAGAGAGGAGAGCTGCCGACTGTATTGCCATGGTGGCGAACCAGAGGAAGACGGTGAGATAAAGCGCGCGTGGTTGGGAATTGTTATTAGTACACATAAAATATATATATTTATAACTCAATTTATATTTGTATCCATTTGAATTCATAATTAATATTTACATTCATACATAATAATATTAAGAAAAACGATGAGATTTTTGAGAGGCGTCTGCACATAGTTGTTTTAGCAGTTTTTTAAAAGCACAATTTACTCATAATCTAAACTGATTTGCACATTAAATTTACCATATTTCAACATGCACCTCAAATTTTATACTTAATTTAATGTAAATAGTATGATGATGGAAATTGAATATGTATATGTTGAGACTCATTAGGGTTGTAACCAAATAAGAGTAATAAAAGCATTTAATGTGTTTAAGGCTCCGTTTGGCACGATGATAACGGTCATGAACATGGGGGTTAAATTGTCATTTGTTAACGCCCACTTAAGAAATATCATCCTCTTTTATGTTCAAACAGATGATTTTTGTTAGGTGAA
The DNA here is from genome assembly GCA_039583875.1 of Platanthera guangdongensis. Classification (NCBI taxonomy): domain Eukaryota; kingdom Viridiplantae; phylum Streptophyta; class Magnoliopsida; order Asparagales; family Orchidaceae; genus Platanthera; species Platanthera guangdongensis. The sequence continues at coordinate 19,778,191 of CM077150.1, read as the reverse complement.
CCTTAACAAATGGCGATTTAACCCATGTGTTTATGACCGCCACCACCCTGTCAAACTGAGCCTAAATGCACTTTAAAATTTAATAATATAGTTGTTAGTAAAAGGAATAGACTGGATGGATTAAAGGACTGGCTAATATGACTGGCTAGGTTGAACAACTATAATCCTTAGAACCCTATTTTTTCCCTCAAAATGTTGCGTGGTGATGAGGGATAGTGCCTAATTTGCATGCCTTAGGTCATGTATGCAAAAAACCCAAATAATGTTGTTAAGGGGAGCAAAACCCCATTCCGCAGCAACTTTATGCTTGGGTTTTATATTCCTTTCTTCTATTGGGTTGAGAACAAGTATGTATGTGAGGTTCTCTCAATAAACTTGTAAAAATTCCCTTCAATTCCGACAAGAGCATCAAATTATAAAAGTGTAGGTGGCTGAAATTAGAGTGTTGATCATATGAATGTTGTCTATACTTATTGTATTCATATGGGAAATTAAATTGGGGCAAATCCTCTTCTTATATTATTAGGAAAGCAAAAATATAAATTTATTAAGGCTGAATTTGTAGATTTAGGTCAATTAAATCCTACATAAAGGCTTTAAGAAGAGGAAAGAAGCTAGCTTTCAGCTTAATTTGAAGGCGTCGAATTAATTTAGTGGCTTCTATCAACTTAGGTTCAATATGAGAACAAAATAGGGGATATCTGGTGCAACTAAGTAGAAGCTTAAGAGCGTTTCTTGGCGTCCAAGAAATTCTAGTGGGTTGATTTTAGGGCAATTGATGTATGGGTAAAGGAAAATATGGAGACAATATTTGTAACGCAAGAAATAATGCCGTAAATATTTAGATGTGCGCACATTAGTATGAAAGCATTGAATATCTACCCTTTTAAGGACACTAAGGATTTGAAATATGCACGTATATAAACTTCACATAATCAGAAATAAATTAGAAAATTAAACATATTATGTTTTAAATTTTGATACACAATAAATTATCTAGGGCATGATGTCCCATGGAGGAAGGGATAACGATCACCACAAGGACAATGGAAAAGGAAAGATCATGGTGAACACTTACTCTTGTATTTTATTGATATTGCTTATGATGTTTTAATGCTTACGTGTACCTATGATAATGACAAACATTGAAACTCTTACAATGTGATATATTTAAATGACTAAAATGTTAAACCTGAAAATGAAAGAATGACTATAATAAAAATGATATGAATGAAGTATCGATGAAATTGACTATATTAAAGTTTACCAACTCGTGAAGGTGGGGTGTGAATGTCCTCTCATTATGAATGTTCTTAAATTTAGGAGTCTTAATGGGACACCAGTCTAGATGAGAGCCTTGAATCTGAAAAATATGAGTGTGCTAAACAAAAAACATGTAAATAATGAATGAATGATGATGTAATTTATTTTTAGCATTGTCCAAATAAAAAAAGACCCAAAAAAGACGACGAATGATGAAATGCACACATTAAATGATTATTTAATGATGATGGAATGCACATATGAATGCATATAATGATTGATGAAATGCATGATGGAATGAATATAATGAATGATGAAATACATATTGTATAACCCATAATTCGTCGAGATCAGAAATGCTTATTTCTAGACCCTGCGGCGAGCAGAGCAAGCTTTGGCGAGCAGAAGCGAGTTTGAGCGAGCACCTTGCGAGTATGGGCGAGTAGCCCTTGTAACTCACTAGCAGAGGCTGGATACTCGCCAACCCCCCTAGGATTTCTCTATAAATAGACCCCAGTGACACTAGAAATGACACTTTTGGAAGAGGTTGAGGTCCCTCCAAGTTGGATACTCGCCAAGTTCATGTCTTTCTCGTACCTTGCTCAACTTTTGGTTGCGGAGGGGGAGTTTCTCCCAAACTTTTGTGTACGTGGTGGGACCTCCATGCTGGAGCACTTGGGGTGTACTTATAGACAGTTTTTCTCTCTCATACGCTAGTCATCTGAATTGTAGTGTCGGACCGCAAAATCAGTAACCTTAGGCTATATTGATCCGAATTTTGGAGTAGGAATTTTCCCGGCTTCAATACATATAATGCATAATGATACAAGAAATTGAACTTGTAAAATAAAAATGTACTTCCTTATTATAAACTGATGCTAACATTTTTATAGGGGAAGTGATAATTCACTTTGTCATTTGAATAATTATTTAGATAATTAAATTAATATAAGTGAAGGACACAGTGATTCCTGATGCCGATGAAAGGAAGAAACTTCAAATAAACAAGAAGGGTCATCTTTTAAGTGATGTGATTATGGCAATGCTTGGGATATTGGATGCTTTCCGGGAGAGATGCAAGGATCCAGGACTACCCTCAAAAGAGTTAAATTATGGTATTTTCCAATAAGTGGGAGTCATTACAACACATGGGATTCTAATATCCCATTGATTTAATTTGAGGGGGATACATGGGGCATGATAGAGAATGGTTTTGTAATGGAGTTTAATTATTTTCAGCACTCATAAGAATTGATTTTTATTCCCATGTCTCTTGTACTTTCTCCTGCCCGAGCCTCCATTGTACTAGAATATCTCCTCCTTCTTTCCCTTTTCTGAATCACAAATCACGACCCCCTAGTTTTAGTCGCTTCCTCTTGTCTTCAAACTTTTTGGCTTGAGTTATCGATGGTTGTTGTAGTGAGACTACCTCAATCTGCTTCCTCTTCTCTTCTTGGATTGTTTCTTTTGTTGCTGATTAAGGTATATGGTAGATTAATTTTTCCCACCTCTTGTACTGTTTCTTCTGTTGTTATTTTGAGGAACATGTTGGAGTTCTATTTTGTATTTTAGGGAGGGATTAACTTGTCTCTGAGATTTTTCCTGGTTATTTTTTTGTTGGTTATCATTTCTAGTTATCATTATGGACAACCAACTAAGCTTCATTTTCATGTCTCCTTTTGGGTCCAGGAACTATTTTTTATAAGCATCTATGAATACTAAAAAGTATTAAGGGTTGGGCTAGTACCCATTATTATTTTGAGTTTTAATGTGCATTGAGGGCTAAGATTAAGGCTTTTTGGCTGCTATAAAGATGGTTTATAACTATTGTGGGTGGGTGATTTAAGAGTTGTCTGTCAGTGCGGTATTTAAGTGATTATGAGGTTGCTCTATATTCAATAATCTTCTATGCTTGAAATGGCCTCCATGGATGGGATGAACGTAGACCCTAGGAGGTACAAGAAAAAAATAAAAAGTGAATATGAATTTTTATTTCTTAATTTATGCTTTATTTCAAATGCTTATTTTTAGTTATAAAAATACAGAATAAAAAATCTTTAATGTATGAAAAGTACACAAGTTTATGAATGTTTTCCAATATTGCACTCGAACTTTTAGTTTTCTCAACTTTCAGCTTTTTATGCACAAATTTTCATTGTTTATTTTGAATTATTTTGAAACATTTATTCAATTTAGTTTTCCTTTCAATTTTAAAGTGTACAAAATTAGTAACAGATATGATTGGTACGATAATTCCATTTGTATTGCCTAGTTAAGAATTTAACCGTTGACGATATTGTGCAGATAAGTAATCTAAAGGGAAAAAAATTAAACTTTCTAGTCATCTAAAAATATAAATTATGCAAAATAAAAGTTAGACATGTATGTAATACGATGAAGTTAAGGGTAAATCTGAAAGAGCTGAATCACTTACCAACAGTTATAAGATAGATGTTTCCTTGATGACTCCAAGATGATTATGTTCATGCAATAGATGTCCATGGGCTGGCAATAACTAATAGTTATAGAAAGATATTTCGCATGAGTCGGGCCCAAGATGAAAAGGAAAGAAAGAAAAGTAATATACTCTTAATCTTATTGTACAACATAAAAGAAAATACAAGAAAAGGAAATGAAAATAAGCAAAATTAGCATAATAAATAAAGTTTGAACTGAATGGAAATGTAATTGCGGTTAAAAAACTAATAAATGAAAATAAGAAGCAATTTAAAATAAAAGAATTATATACTATTTCATTTAGCATTACAACATTTCCCTTTAAATTGTTTCATTGTATATCACTTTGCATTGATTTTAGCCATCAATTATTTATTCATGTTATATGCACTTTAATTATTTATATATGAATTTTTTATATTATTCCCCTTGAATTATATGTAAGTTAAGGAGATAAAAAATAACTGGGTTTATATGACAAACAAGTTTTAACCCTTATCATTTTAGGACAAGGAAGAAGGTGTCTATTAGGTATAAATACGAGTTGTGGCTTCAAATAGTTTCTACCATGACCGATTTTATAGAGTGTCATAGGAGGATTTGTCAGGATAATGATTGTTCGCATAATATTTTGATTTGATTCTGAGTTAGATGGTTTAGTGGTGAGGAAAGTCTTTTGGGACAAGATTTGTGGAGTTCATGGGTATGATTAGTGGTTTTGGTATCTCTTGCATATGAACTGAGTGTGCAAATATCTAAATTAGCTCGAGCAATGACAAAAGCTATAAGGATGCTTAGGGAAAGTATTGCACCACCTCTTGGAAGCTTGGTTCCCAGCCCCAAATGTAAATCGATCTTTATCTCAAGCACTTCTTGGATTTGAAACTGCCTTCATTCCAAGGAGGGATTACTCCAATTGAAACTTAAGATTGGATTAAGAATATCAAGGTTATCTTTCGAGCAATAAAGTTCCCAGAGGAATGGAAAGTGGATCATGCAACCTTCGTTTGGGAAAGTGAAGTCCGAAGATGATGAGATAGTTTATTGGAAGGAAAACATGATATAAATGGTGTATGAGGTGTAACATGGGCAGAATTCCTTCAAGAATTCACAACTTGGTTTGTATTTATGTCTGAGAAGAGGCTTTTGCAAGAGAAGTTTCTTTAATTGGTACATGGAATTCGCTCGATGGTACCATATGAAACTGAGTTTACTCATTTGCCCTATTATACGGGAACTACTATTTCCAATGAATAGAACATGTGATTTCATTTTTTTTATAAAGATTTGAGAGAGAATATTAGAACATATTTAATTTCTCAAAGATTAAGGAGTTATAATGACTTAGTTGAGATCACAAGATTGATAGAGATAGATCTCTAAAAATCCCACAAGAGATGGGAATTTCAGAAGGATAGGACATTATAAAGCATAGAAAAGAGTGCACTACCAAAGGGGAAAACTCCAGTTGGAAAAGGAAAAATATGTCGTAATCTAAGATGTACAATCAAAGTGCGAATCAGTATATGGAGCCAAAAATGTGAAAACTGTGGAAATACACATGGTGGAGAGTGCCTGTACGAATTAAATATTTGCTTCAAATGTCATCGACTAAAACATCATAAGAGTAAATGCCTGAATGGGAAGCAGGTGAGCGAAAGGAATTCAAAGGGAGCCCCGCCTCCCACCTAGAAGAGGTATCATGTTGGTTCTTCAAGGTACCTCAATAAGAAAAAATGGGTTGAATCAGTCGCATTTGGACTAGTTACTGGGGCACCGGAAGAAAGGCAGGTGCAACCCATAGTCTTCAATTTAGGCCAACAAGAAGCCAAGACTAATAATATTGTGGTGATGTGTATGGTTAATGTGTGTGATAATCTTATAAGTATGTTTTTTTTGATATTGGAGCTAGTCATTCTTTTGTTTTTGATATAACTATTAAGCACATAATTGAAATTGCATCACATTGCTGATGAATTGAGAGTTTCAATGCCAAATAATAGAATAATGATTATTAAATTTAGATATGAAGTACTGATTAATTTGAGGGATAAGCAGATAAAATAGATTTTGTTGTCCTACCATTGATGGAGTTTGATATAATATTTGATATTGATTGATAATCTAAGGATGTAATAGTTATAAATTAAAAAAATAAGATGGTAAAACTAAAGGTTTTAGACCAATCTTCTGCACACTTTTGTGAGATGTGCGAAATATCTAAAGATATGAAATCTACAAAGAAAGTTAGGAAGCAGATGCAGAAGGGTTGTGGAGCTCATGTTGGGAATGAAATAAGTAAATTGTCTATTGTTTATGAATTTCACAAGGTATATTTAGAATAATTACCAGGGATCCCGTGAAGTTTAGTTTCCAATTAATCTTACAGAAGGAGTAGTGATTGTCCCACTATGGTATGACTCCAAAAAGATGGCCAAGTTGAAAAGTCAACTTCAAGATTTGTTGGATAAGAATTTCATTCAACCTAGTTCATCGACATGTGGAGTCTCAAACCTTTTTGTGAAAAAGAAAGATGGAACCTTGCGATTGTGTATAAATTATAGAGAAACTAAACAAAATCACAATAAAAAATAACCATCAACTATATTTAATTGATGATTTGTTTGATCAATTAGTGAATTCAACAAGCTTTTCTAAAATTGATCTCAGGTTAGGGTTTTATAAATTTAAAATCAAAGAAGAGGTTGTCTATAAAACTACTTTCAGTACTAGATATAAATATTATGAATTTTTCATGATGCCATTTGGATTGACCAATACTCCAGTTGTGTTTATGAACCTGATGAATATGGTCTTTAAGAAATACTCATACAAGTTCATAATAGTGCTAATTGATGATATCCTCGTGTATTCAAAAAATAAGGAAAAACATGCTAATCACATTAGGGTGGTGTTGATGACGTTGAAAGAACATGAGTTATATGTGAAGTTTTTGAAATGTGAATTCTAGTTGGAAGAGGTTGCCTTTTTAGGGCACATGATTAATAAAGATGAGTTATCAGTAGATTCATCAAAGATTGTGTCTATTTTTTATTGTCCTAGACCCATAATACTGACAAAATTGAGGAGTTTCCTAGGTCTTGCAGGATATTATCTAAAATTTGTGAATGATTTTTCCAAAACAGCCATAACATTAATCAAATTGACTCGTAAAAATGTAAAATTTTAGTGGACTAATCAGTTTCAAGAAGCTTTTAAAGAATTTAAAGAGAAGTTAACAACTACACCCATTTTAGTGATGCCTAGTAGGACTGAAGGGTTCCTAATATATAATGATGCTTCCTTGAAAGGCTTGTGATGTGCACTCATGCAACACTATAAGGTAATAGCTTATGCATCCATGCAATTGAAAGAGCCCAAAAAAAACTATTTGACACATGATATATTATTGGCTGCTGTAATGTTTTTGTTGATGATTTGGTGATATTACCTATATGGAATTAGTTGTGTGGTGTTCACAGATCACAAAAGTTTGAAATATATATTTTAACATGAAAAGATAAATCAATGACAATGAAATGGATGGAATTCATCCAAAATTATGATTTTGATATAAAATATCATTCTTAAAAAACTAATGTAGTGATTGACACATTATGTAGAAAAAGCTCAGCGACAATCTATAATGACCTTGTAAAATATGACATTAAAATTAGAAATGGAAATGTAGATAGTATCTTAATTCAAACAAATGAAGAAAGGCAAACACACCTTTACTAATTACAAATTGATTATGAAATAAAAGATAAAATTAAGAAGGCAGTTGATCACAATTTGTATTTAATAGACATGATGCAGAGGGCCAAGAATGGTCAGACAAAGACTTTTGTAATTGAGAATGAGGTAATACTATTGATTAATGGAATTCTACGAGTGTCTAATATAGATAATTTGAGAGTTGAAATACAATATGAAACTCATTACAAAAGTTATTTCTATCATTAAGGAAGATCGAAGGTGTAATAAGATTTAAAATAAGAATTTTTGGGACTTGAAATGAAAAATCATATGATCAGGCAAATTGCGAGTGCCATTCAAAGCTTAACATCATAAACCAATTGGCTATTTGCAGTCAATTCCCATTTCAGAATGGAAGTGATATGACATCGCTATAGATTTTGTTAAGAGCTTACCTTGTAGTGAGGCAAGAAATGATGACACACGGGTAATCATTGATCGTTTGACAAAAGTAGCATATTTTATTCCCATGTAGAAAGGTGGTGCAATGGAAAGGTTATTTGATCATTACATTGATTAAATAGTGAAGTTACATGGCATTTCAAGATCAATAATTTCTGGCAGAGACAGGTAGATTATGACTTACACATGAAAATTAGTATATAAGTTATCGGAAACACGAAAAATTCAGATGTTGGAGGATCTCCTCAGAAATGTGGTTCTAGATTTAAATGGATTACAGGAGAAGTATTTGGAACTGGTGGGAATTTCATATAATAACAGTTATCAGTTTAACATCCAAATGACACCGTTTGAAGCACTAAATGATATGCGATGTCAAACCCCCCTTAGTTGAACTTAAGTGGTGAAAAGAAGTTGTTTGTGAAGAAGGTAGTCAATAAAATGTATGAAAAATTTAAATTGTTCTTGAAAGGTTGAGAATGACCCAAGATAGACAACAAAAGTATAACAATGTCAGACACCGAAGAGTTGAATTCGCAGTGGGAGATCATGTTTTTTGAATATAAAATAAATTAAAGGAGTTTCTCGATTACACAAAATTGGAAAACATAGCCCGAGATATGTGAGATCATTTTCCATCACCGACAGAATTGGAGAAATGGCTTGAACTGACGAACCTCCATGTCGTGCTCCACGTATGTCTTTGAGGAAGTATGTTACTCACCCTGGGAGGATCTGCAGGCATTCAGATAGAACCCGATTTATCTAGTCGAATAAAGCGGTATAAGATTGTGGATCATCAAAGTACGACATTATGGAATCAAGAAGTGAATTTTGTCAAGGTTTGGTGGAAAGGGCATCAAGTACAAGATGCCACGTGGGAAAGAGAAGAAATCATGCGAGACATTTCCTCAACTGTTCGTTGAAAGCTTTGAATAAAGATTTTTGAGGATGAAAATTTGGTAAGGAGGGGGTGAATTGTAAAGCCTTGAGTTTTATCTAAAATTTTAATTATACTTAAGAGATAAATTTAACTAAATAACAAAAACTCTAATGATGATACAATTTAAGGGATGAGTATCAACTGAGGCTTTATTTTGAATATTTTGTGGTTTATAAAGTTTTGTTTTTTATTTCCTTTATAGTATTCTATTCTAAGCTCTGTGACCGATTGTGTAAAAAGGTGCTTGTAACTTGTAGCTCGGTTGTTATAAGCTGGCACGTATTATTTTATGGCTTGTTTGAGATTTTGGCTAAGTATTAATTTTATTTGGTTGACCTTTAGGGTTTTGGGATTTTTCAATTTACTGGATGAGCCTTCTCTTCTTAACATTGCTAGTTGTGTATTAGGCCTTTATTTTTCTTCTCTTTTCTTTTGGCTGGATTGTTGGTTGATCCAGTTGCTTTTATGCCATGCTCTTGGAAATTGGAGTTTAAGTGGAAGGTTTTATTACAATTTAGCACCTTTGTGAGATGCACGTGAGATTCTAATGTCCCTTTGATTTATTTTGAAGGGTGAGAAGGAAAGTCTTTGGGTCCCTACCGGCGCAAGGGCTCTCTGGCAAGGAATTCCATTTGACCAAGTCACTTGTGCCCCAATGCAATCTCGTCGAGTAATTACCACATATCAACATATAATAGGCGTAGCCATGCAACTAATGTGTCAGGAGAACAAATGGATCCAACCTTAGTACCGAATGAATCATCGATCAACTCGTTTGTTTTGATTATATTGTTACTAGAATGTTCATCCAAGTGAGTGAGACTGACTGATTCTCATGGCTAGCTGGGAAAGGTTTTACAATGGAATTTTTTTCCAACACTCATGGGAATTGATTTTTATTCCCCTGTCGCTTTGTGGGTGTGTTATTTAAGAGTTGTGTGTTTGTGCCGTGTTTGAGTGATTAAGGGGTTGTGATAGCGGGTGTTTGTTGTTGCATTGTGTGGATTTTGAAGTTGTGTATGAATGAATTTAAAGACTACTTGTGTGTAAATTTTAAGGGGGTGAATGTGTGACTTTTGTAACCATTGATGGTGACTGAAATTATGTGCGCAAATATTGATATTTTCTTAAATAAAAATGCTTTATAAATTTATTATATTGAGGGTTGTTTAAAGGCTGTTTTAAAATAAAGAATTTTACCTCAATTCTTCCTCCTTTTCATTCTCCATTCTATGCTTCATCTCATCTCTTAACCCCTCCAAACTTAAGTGGCATGAGAGCTCTATCATTTTGAGTTAAAGCTTTTAGTTTTCAGATTATTCCTCTTTGGTAGGATATTCACTTTTTCTCTCGTATTGCAACTCGTGTAAGATTTCCATATCCCTCAAAAAATAATATAACTTGTGTCTTATGGAGCCTTGCTCAAAAGTCGTATATGCTTGAGATGACCTCCAGGGATGTGATGACTGTCGAACCTAAGATGGACAAGGTAAAACTTGAATGTGAGTCATTATTTCTTTAATTTGTTATTTATTTCAAATGCTTATTTTTTAATTATAGAGAATATAGATTTGAGAAAAAAATAAAAATATTCTTTTGTGCATGAGAAGTACACATGCTTATGACTATTTCCCAATATTGCATTCCACATATTTAGAGCTTTCAAAATTCTCAGTTTTCGACTATTATGCATGAGTTTTTTGATATCGAATTGTTTTGAAATATTTATTCAATTTAATTCTTCTCTCTATTTAAAGGTGTAAAAATTAAGAAATGTATATGATTGGTACGATGAAACCACTTTATTGCCTAATTAAGAATTTAATCGTTGACGACATTGACATAGATAATTTGAAGGAAAATAATTAAACATTTCGCCCATCTAAGAATATAAGTTATGTAAAATAAAAATTAGACATACATGCAATACAACAAAGTTAAGAGTAAATCTGAGAGGGGTGAATCACCTACCAATAGTTATAAGATAAGAGCTTCCTTTATGACTCCAAAATAATAATGGTCATGCAACAAAAGTCCACAGGTTGACAATAGCTAGGCGCACCCACCCACTCACCCACCCACAAACATACATGCATGCACACACACGTCCACCCGCACGCACACACACGTACGTGCACGCGCACAACACATTTCCCCGGCCACGACACACGTGCGACAACACACACACACACATACGTGCGGCAATACTCAAGCCACGACATTGCCCGACATGAAGGCGCTCTTGCCGCTCACAGAGACATGAATGCTATAGTCCGTCTGTCGCTCGTTTTTCCTTGTGCATGAGGTTTGCGAGCGAGGACAAGAGCACATTTTTTTATTATAGGTAATACATTTTGCCTATATAAGAGTACATATTTTAAAATAAAAAAAATAATAAATTAATGATATTAAAAATTTTGTAACAGAGGGGTAAAATTGAAAAGTTAAATGTTTAACCAAATATTGTTTTTCCTTTTTAATATAGTATATATATATATATAAATCTATCTATAATATATTAAAAAATATGAATAACCTGCAAATAGAATGAACAAAAAAATCCCCAAAATATTCTGACCGTCAGACATGGCTTCATAAAACAAGACAGTTCATTTAAAGCCAAAATTTAAATAAATAGAGAGGGAGAGGTGAGACCCACTGCCATAAATCAATATAAATAAATAAAGAGAGGGGATGACAAAGTTTGGGGAGAGAAAAATTAGTGAGAGAGAGAAGAGAGGGGAGAAAGGAGAGTGGGGGCGGCAGAATAATTTGGAGGAAGAGAGTAGAGAGAAAAAGACAAAGGAGAGAGTGGGAGAGAGGGGGTGGGACCTACTTCAAAAGAGAAAAAATATAAATAGATAGGGTCGGAGACCCATGCCGTTGCAGTTAAATTGGGCCACAGGCCTGTGCTGTTGCACTCGTCTGTGTGTGTGTCTATATATATAAGGTTGTTTCACACATCAAAAGACTTTGATATTCTTCATAATTTACTTTGCAGGTCTCAACTGCGATTAATAAAATCCAGCAAAATGTTGCCTATGATAATGCTAGGTAAAATATTTAAACTGTAGTGGCCTATCGTACCGTTACATAGGGCATAAAACAATGAGTCAAGAAGGGCTAAAAGAGTCAAAAAGAGTAGCACTAGCAACGAGCCCTCTTAGCATCTATATTGCTTCTCACCACAGTTAATGGAGTGTGGAAGGCAGAAGGAGGCTTCATCAGACGTCACTAGGTTGATTGCCGGTCGATCCAAAAACACGGCAATTGGCGAGAAAAGGAAGTCGAGTTACTGGATAGTGAGACCGTGACCACTGACCCTTGACCGATGGCGCTTGAGATTTTGGAGGCTGGAGCACGGTGTGCCGGACCCTCGTGCAAATAAAAGAATAATTGTTGCTCATGGTGCAATGCAGTATGCTTGAGTTTGAGGAGCATAGAACAACACTGCAATGTGAGGTCACTGATTTCCACACATAAAATTGAACATCGCCAAGCCTAACCCAATTGATTCAGTTAGAAATTTGGCGGGATTTCTTGGGTTTCAACAGTTTTCGATTTTTCCATGCATAGATAGAGGTAGAGAATATAATTACCCAAACTTTTCTTGTAAATTAGCATAATTAGTGAGAGCGCCTAGTCCTGTCCAAAAGGTTCGGGCCCAGTGGGCCGGCTCGAGCCCGGCCCGGCGAAAGCCCGATTCGGCCTGGCCCGGAAAAAGCCCGGTCCGGGTCGAGGCCGGGCTTAGGGCCCTGGTTTTGGGGGCTAGCCCGGCCCAATACCCGACCCGGGCCGGGCAAAGCCCGAAATTCGGGCCGGCCTGGGCCCGAGCCCGGGCCTAGGCGAAGCCCGGACCAGGCCCACAGGCCGGCCCGACCCTGTTGGCCAATGACTCTAAGAGCCGTTGGAAATCCAACGACTCTTAGAGCCGTTGGAAGCAGCCTGCAGGGCTGCTGCTGACAGCCCTGTCGGCTATCCGCAGCAGCAACTACTGGTTGTTGTGGAGTGTGGCCTAGGGCCTAGGCTCTAGGCCCTAGGCCATATTAAAAAAAATTAATTTTTTTATTAAAAAAAATTCTATAAACCCCCCTTACCCGACCCTCTCTCTCCCCTTCACTCTCTCTCTCTCTCTTCCACTCACTTTCTCTCTCTCTCACTTACTCTCTCCCTCTCTTACTCTCTCTCTCGCTGCATGGCATTGTCCTCCTCAACGCCGGCGTCGTCGACTCAAAGCACGACCGAAGTGGTGGAGCATAATTGGAGGACGCGCATCTGGGAGCATTTCGACAAGGTTAAAGTCGGTGATGAATTCAAGACGCGGTGCAAGTTATGCTCAAAGTTGTTAACTCTTACCGACAACTCAACACTAGCGAGATACATTAAGTCATGTTTTGCAAAGCAAGCTCCCGAGTCCAGTCAGGGATAAATATCAGCATCAGGACAAATTTGGACGTACGATCAAGCAAGATAGCAAGACCTACAGGTGAAAAACGTCATCAGACGTGGGTTGCCATTCAGTCACTACGACAACGATGAGACGATGAAGTACATACACGAAGGGCTTCAGCCCAAATATCAACATGTAAGTAGATCCACTATTAGACGCGGCACACTTAAATTATATTTTTACGTAAAATAAGATTTAATAAATTTTTTTGAAACTTTCGAGGGACGTGTGAGTTTAACGAGCGATGTTTGGAATAGTAGCATAAAAGTAGGATTATCTTATATTTATATCACGACTCATTGGATCGATCCCGTTTCATGGAGTTAAATAAGCGCGTAATATGTTTTGAAGGTTTTGAATTTCCGCACACAGGTATGACTATATATTCGGTAATTATTAAATGTTTGCTTGAATTTAAAATAAAAGATAAAATAATGAGTCTTTCTTTTGATAACGCTAGTAATAACAACACCACAATAGAGTGATTAAAACGTGAATTAAAACCAATGCTCAACGGTGCGTTTTTTCACACTCGATGTGTGTGCCACACGTTTTAAATTTAGTAGTACAAGATAGTTTAGAAGCTATGAAATCATATGTTGAAAAAATTCGGACTATGCTTAAATTTATTTATTGTACCAAACAACGAAGTCAAGATTTTCGAAAATTTGTGATCGCACAAGGTCAAAAATATTTGAAAGCTCAATTTGATATGTCTGTAAGATGGAACTCAACATATAAAATGTTAAAAAGAGCGTTTCAACAAAAAAAACACTTCTTATGGAATATTACACTATGACAAATAATCATGATTAAACTAATAACGATTGAGACGTACTATTATATTATATGGATTTATTAAAATATTTTTATATGACGACTGATTTTTAACTGGTGTGTATTATCCAACTAGCTCGTTAGTAGTTGAAAATTTTGTAAATTACCGCAGAAAAACTTAACTATTTTAAGCAACACTCCGGATGACTTCCTTTAATTGAAGTAATAGAAGAAATTTTTTTAAAATATTATAAAGAAATGTCTCCTGCATTTTCATGCGCCGCCGCTTTAAACCCGTTATTTGCTGTAGACGACGTATAAAATTTGATAGATGAAATTAACGTTAACTTATACATAAATATAAGTTTCGATGACGTTGATGACGTTAGTACAACTAAATTTAATTCTATTTTTACCGAATATTTTAATTATTATGACAACTTATATGACTCACGACCCCGAGAAGAAATAACGCAACCTATGACAAAAGATTATTTTATAAATAAAATTTTAGAATTATCTTCCAAGAAAAAAAGCACGCACATCGAGTAGTTTAAACGAATTAGAACTGTATACGATAACGCAATTTCATGATTTTATGACTACTGAAGAGATCAAAAACTTCAATATCTTAAAGTGGTGGAAAAGTAAAGCAAATACTATCCTATTTTGGCCTGTATGACCCGTGATTTACTAACAATTCAACGGTAGTACAGTAGCTTCGGAGTCCGTTTTTTCTGTTAGTGACAGAATTTTGAACAAGCGGAGGAGCCGACTAAATGAAGAATCACTGGAACTATGCATCTGCTACAAGAATTATTTGGATGCTACGAAGAAAAAACAACACATTTCAGCATTGAAGGAGAGTTCCGAGAAAATTGAAGAGATGGATAACCTGAATTTATAAAAGTGTAATTTTTTTATTATCATTAAAAGTAATAAATTCCATTTTTTTCCAAATTTTATTTTGTAAAAGTGTAATTTTGATTTTTAAATTTCAATATTAATAAAATTTTTTATTTGTTTTTTTTTATTTCAAGTTTTATTTTTTAAATAAAATGATTTTTTTAAAAAAATAAGGGCCCGGCTCGGGCCCCTTCCCGGGGTCAAAGCCCTAGCTCGACCCAAGCCCGATAAAGGAAGGGCCCGGGCTCGGCCCGGTTTGCAAAAGCCCGGGCCCGATCAGGCCCGGTCGAGCCTTTTGGACAGGTCGAGCGCCCCTCTTATTTTTGAAATTACAAAAAACTCTTCTTAAATTTTCATTTCATTACAAAAACCTCCCCCGATCTTTTCATTTCATTGTATACATGAAGAAAAAAACCCCTAGATACTGTACACCGAGAGGGGTGTTTTTGTACATGGATATGAAATTAAAACTTCAAGAAAGATTTTTGTAATGAAATGAAAACTTTAGAGAATTTTTGTACTTTCAAAAATAAGAGTGGTGCTGTCAGTAATTTAATAAAATAAAAGGGAAGATCCCAGTAAATGGACCATATATAGAAATATATATATGAGTTTTAAGGGGAGAACTGATTTTCTCCCCCAAACCAGGCCAAGATCGATATTATTTAAAAAATAGGATTGCTCCTCCTTCCGCCCATCCCGTCCCGATCCAGCAACCCCATCCAGCACCCCATCAATCATAGAGCGGCGGTCTGCGGCTACGGGCTCGCCGGCCACCGTGGGCTGGTCGGCATGGACGCCGACGAGCCCGCAGCCGCCACACTGTGAATCGTTTTCTTCACAGAGGGGCGGCTGGCGGCCGCGGGCTAGCCGGCCACCGGCCGCCCCGGGCTCGTCGGCATGGACGCCAATGAGCCCTGGGGGGCAGGTGGCCGGCGAGCCCGCGCCGTCGGCTGCCACTATGTGAAATTGACGATGCCAGACTGTTTAAGATTGAGATCCGTGCAAGATAGATCTGGCCATCAGATGGACGGCCAGATTATGCTTTTCTCTCTATGGGGGAGAAAACCGGTTCTCCCCCTAAATTCTCTCTCTCTCTCTCTATATATATACACTCTCTCTCTATCGAGAGAGAGTATATATATCTCTCTCTCTATATATAAAGAGAGAGTGTATATATATAGAGAGAGACCTATGATGGGTGCACTAAACACAGAAAACATTTATTAAAAAAGAGAGCTACAACAACAAACATAAACCTTTCTGTTTAAATACATAACAGAGCACTCATAAAATTCAGTCTTTAAAGCCTTTAAAACCCTAATGTCTCACAAATACTGAACAATACCTGGAACAAAAACTCTTCTATAATCACCTAATAAATATAATACCAGAGAAGAGTAAATAAGGGAAAAACAGATGTAAAATGAGAACCACCCATCTTATTTTAAGATCACATCAATCTCTAAGCTGGTATCAGTCAAGATTGTTTCTTTAGTAGTAAGGGCGGCGGGGTGATCGCCACAATCCAGTTTTATTATTACATGCAGCGGTTTTGTGAAGATGATGTCAGAAACTTTCTCGTGTTTTTCGAGAAACAATCCGATGCATCCGTTCTCCGCCGCTCCACCATGTTCATGTGTTTGCGGATTCAGCAGATTCACTGCTTCCTCGACATTTAGTGCGGGGCTTGGCTTCAAATATAGCGCAGCTGAAACAATCACCTGCATCAAAATTAAAATTCTTAGCATCTAAAAAGAAAACTATTAGCATAAAACACAAACTTCATGTTTGGGACAACTTTGATATTTGGGCGGCCAAAGTGGTGGTAATAGACGCGGTTGTGGTAGTTTGCCTATGTTTGGAATTTTTGTGACAACTATTTTGGCTCAATTTCACTTGTTGAGGTTTGGGCATTCACGGCCGCTAAAGTACTTATAAGATTGTGGAGGTCTTTGGCCTAAAGCAACGTTTCAACAACACTGAAGTCTTTATCCCACTATAGTGGGGCCGGCTATATGGATCCTTTGTCACCATTGTGCCCTATCTTTTGTCATAATCTCATTAATGCCTAAGTACATCATATCTTTCCGTATAGTTTCATTCCAAGTCTTTATTGGTTTACCCCTCCCCCATTTAACATGCCTGGTGACTAGACTCTCACAACGCCTAACAGGTGCCTCTAATGGTCTCCTTCGTACGTGTCCAAACCATCTTAGTCGAGCTTCTCATCTTCTCTATAATTGGTGCTACTCCAGTCTCGTGTGTCCACACATCCTAGACTCTCTGCAATTGGCCTAAAACAACGTTGTGGGAAAATAAAGCACCACTACAATTTTCGTAACTGCGTTCATAGCCGCGACAACGCTCCCACCGCTCTTCCAAACATGGCCTTAGAGTGATTGTGGCGGTAAGTGTTAGCAGCCACGAATGCGCCTAACCCCCAAAATGAAGTTTTGTAAGAAGCACTGTCACAGGGTTTCCAAACACGGGAAAACAAACAACATTGCCACATTTCTCACAAAATTTTCAAAACGCCACCACTAAAAGCCACAATTATCCCAAACAGAGCCCAATAGAATCAATTATATTCTTCAACGCACCTCACTTGTACCAGAACTAACATTAACCGCACACTTAAGCTGAACCTTCTCTCCATCTTGGAAACTTCCATCAACACTTTTGCCATCAGTCTCATCATTGGAGTCCAGACTTTCAGGTCCAGGATTTGTGAAGGCGAGATTATCCAACTCATCGTACCATTGTTGAGCGACGCCGACCTTGAACAGCGAAAAATCATAATCATGAAGGAAAACAAGAAAAAATCGATGCAATCTTAGAGACGGATACAAAGTTGAATGACGATACCTTCTCTCTAGGCGTGCTCTTTTCCTCCAATCCAGAAACTGCCGCAGCAGATCCTCTTGCTTGGTACCAGAAACATTTTTCGTCCAATGGTGCCGCTAATACTGAATCCTTCGGTATCTCGACATATATCGTTATGTCGCACCGTCCTATATAGCATGGAAAATCAATTTATTTCAAATATGAGAAACTATGGTATACAAAGATAATTAAAACATACAAACAGAAACTGGTATCAGATAATGCAGTAGCTGACATTACTTGAGACTTCGCTTTAGAAATCCTTCTTATACTCATTTCTAAGAGCAACATTGGATGCTAATCAATAGTTATTTTTCTCTTTTAGCATTTCTTACAGATTTTTCTGATACTGATGATGGGAGGCCGGAGATGGATTTGTTAGAGGATTAAAGGTAAGGAGAGCAAAAATTGATTTATAAACTGATCATAATAAATACTACAGGAAAAAAGATGTGGCAGGCATTCTCAATATGTAAAAAGTATATATATTTAATCTTGATAAATGACCTGACCACATGAGCTGGTCCTTGTTCATGTAATAGGAACAAGAGTAAGCTCAATTTCGTTAAAAAGTATTAGAAAACTGTTAGAAAACATCTTGCAAAGGCCCATTTAGAGGCGCATTATAGGTCTTCTTCTTGCTCATGTAATAGTCCCACATCTTGTATAAGGGATTACTCTCTCTCACTCTCTTCTCCACATATATTTGTACTCATACTTGTAATTTGGGATTCAAGAAGTATATACAAGGTTTACTCTAGTCTTCTAAATGGTATCAGAGCAGGAAATCGGTCTGCAATCTCTGTGTGCGGTCTTCCATTTCCTAACCGCAACTCCTTGTGCGGTCTTCCACTTTTCCTGACCGCAACCCTTTGTGCGGTCTTCCATTTTCCTAACCGCAACTCCTTGTGCGGTCTTCCATTTTTCACCTCCCTCCCTCCCGTCTCTTCCCCCTCCCTTTTATAAGAATTTTTCTGGGCCCCACTCCAATTCAGACCGCACCGGTCTCTTTCTACTGCTCCTTGCGAACTGCTCTTGTTCGTTGCTGCCCTGTGGTCCTCTTCGGCTTATCTCGCGGACTGATCTTGCTGGCTTGTTCTTGTCGCGTGGTCTACCTGTTGATTGCCCCCTCTCTCTCATGTTTGTCGTAGTCTACGACTTCTCTTCTACCCGCTGCGGACTCCTGTGGATTCGCGCAGTCTTCTTCAGCATATCGCGTGCTCTTTTTGTCATGCAGATTGCTTGTTGCGCGGCGTAGTCCTTGCTTCTCTACCCGCCGCAGGCTTGCCCCTGTTCTATAGGTTGCGGCCTTGCATCTCTAGGTGCAGGATCTTATCTGCCCGCTGCCTCTTAAGACTGCCTTTGCTACTCAAGCCTGTGTTGCTTCCTGCTGTTGTCAGCACTCCACGGTTTGCTTGCTCTATTGTGACTTGCGGTCTGCATCTCTAACCGCCACAGTCTGGTTCTACTCCCGTAGTCTCTTCTCGCAGCTGCCTCTGGTCCGCTGTCCTCCAAGCTGCCCTGCTATCCGCTGCTGCTCGCCCGGCTAGTGCTCACCCACAGTCTTTCTATTTGTTCGGGCGGCCTAGTCGCCTTTGCCTGTTGCCGCCTGTCCGCCTGATCCTCTAGCCGTTGCGGCCTCTTCTCTTCTAGTCGTTGCTTGCTCGAGCTGCCAGATCTTAGTCTCTGTTCGCCGGCCTCTGCACCTCTAGACGCTTGTCCGCGGCTTGCTGCTCTCCCTGCTGCTCTACCCACAGCTCCTCTAGTTCGTTTGCCTTTGCTCTAGCCGCTGCTCCTCTAGTCGTTGTGGTTTGCCCTTGCCGCTCTCCTCTTGCTGTCATGACTCCACGACAGCTTCCTCTCTTCCCGCTCGTGTCGCGACTCCCTCTCCTGAAGTTCACGATGATCTTCAGATCACCACCATCTCTCTCAGCGGGAAGCACAATTTTGTGAAATGGGTGCATTCTGTTCGTCGTGTTCTACAAACTAAAGGTTTTCTTCATCAACTTACCCGAGACGTTCCCATTGCTCCTACTGACGAATGGTTTAGGAAGGGGGCAACGCAGTTTTTGGAGTTTTCCTGGAATCGTCGGTCACGGATCGGTGTGACGCCGACCCCCTCCGCCTCTCCTTCCGGTGAGACGCCGGGAAGCCTCCTCCGCCCTTCCTCCCCTTCTCCGCTCAACTCCTGACGCTCTCTCTCCAGGCCTCCGTTCTCGTACGCCGCTTCACCGCCCGCATGCCGCAACTTCCCCATCCCGTTGACTGCATCTATTTCTGAAATCCTCCACCTCCTCTCTCTCCGTCAGCCCATTCTGCTCCGGCAAGCCCTGCCGCCCATCTCCACTCAACCAAATAATCTCCCAAAACTCCTCCGTGGACTCCACCCTCCCAACCAATCTTCCATTCACTGCAGCCACCTTCCCCTTCTTCATATAACCATTTTTCTTTATCTCCCGTGGACTCCACCAAACCCAATCACCTTCATCATCAAGCCCAACCCCATCCAGCCCATCCGTGAGTCCTCTTACCTATTCCTAGTAACTCCCCCCTCTTGCACTGCGATAAAGTCCCCTACCCTGCTAATCAGTCCGGATCTACACCACTATTATCCTCTCCGCGTGCTACAACCCATGAATGCCCGCCAACAACCGCCGCCGCCGCCTGCATGTGTGAATTGTGGTAAAATCTCCCTTTATTGTTGTTTATTTCGGAAACTCATATTGTGGTGGATTTATATTGTATTGTGCTATTAGTTCAATTGTTGTGCAACTTGCAGGATTTATTCTGTGCTCGCTTAATTTTAATTGCGCCTTGTTCGTCTGCAAAATTAATATTTTGTTCCCCTTAACTAATTAATTGCAACTGCATGTGCCTTGCTGATACTAATTAATTGCAACTGCATGTGCCTTGCTGATAATTATATATTAATTAATTATTTGCTGCAATTTTGGAGCGGATCACCGTGCACTTGCATTACACCGCATTGCAATTAGGATTGCATTTCAAAACCCCGTTCGAGTCGACCTGCCACTGCATCAGAAAGTTCCATAAGCTCCTAAGTGTTTTGTTCCGTAAGAGCCATCATTTTACATTCCATGACCTCTTTCTATTGAGGATTGAGAAGGGATTCAAATAAATTGTTAGAAATAGATACAAACGAAACACCATAAGGTAAGCACAGAAAAAAAAAGATAGAGAATGATATTTTACATCTCTCGATAGGATATCAAGTGCGAATACTGTAACACAACGATGTGGTAGAATTATGAATAGGAACCTGGGGAGCTGTATCCGATGGTGTGGTATGAGTGGTGGTGGGAGGAGGGTCCAGAGCTTGTCTTCTTCGTCGGTAAACTTGGAGTTCTTTCTATGATCTAACATCGTCATTATGAATACAAGTCTTCAAAAAACAGTCTCCTAGCTAGGTTCAAAAATAGGGACAGTGTCGACATGTCGATGATCAAATAATGATGGAAGTGGCAACACAATGTCGGAAGACTTGTTGGATCCATAGTAAATGGGAAAATGTTATCCTTGATTTGAGTAAAAAAAGTATCTCTTCAAAGAAGGTAACATCCTTAAAGACTATTTCTATGAAGGCGTGGGCAATAATACTTGTACCATACCATTTTTTATTAGGGGCATATCCAACGGAAACAAACTTAATCGCCCATGGTCCCGGTTTTTATCTTGCAGGACCAACAATATGGACAAATGCCACACACCAAAAAAAATTTAGGAGGTAAGTGGAGAGATACTTGCAACAACCTTACACATCGTATCCAAAATATTTCGAAGTCAGGAAACTCACGAAAACCTTTCCCCGAAACTCTAGATTTTTTTAATTGTAAATTAAAAAAAATAGATACCCTTGGATACTCTCAGAAACTTCCTAATATGCTAGAGTATGCTTGAAAGTAATCAAAAATTGTATATATTGTAATGATAACATGGAGCAAGAAATGTCAACGCGAAAGTGATGGAAGGTAAGTGTTTGGAGTCAAGTGATTACACACTTTATTTGTGGCTTCTATATATAACTTGATATAATTTTGTAACACAAATAAATATCATTTTCATTTAATATAAGTTACATGAGATATAAAGATTAAAACATGAGATATAATGATTAAAACATGAAGTTGATGTGAATCTCACACATGTTCTCATATCTTGCATTTATATTTAAATAATTATAAAAATAAAAATCTCCCACGTATACAAGTTTATTTAAAAATCATGAATCGCGTATTAGTATCGTATCTCGTCCCCATACAATGCTATAAACGCATGTCATCTTGCCTTGTTCAAGTTTTCACATGCGTAGCCTTTTCTGATCCATCAGATATATTCTCATTGACTCAGTCCCCCCACAAAAACACTTTCCAGCTCACTAAGTTCGAAAAAACACTCTGAAAGGAAAAAAAGTCAATTAAGTTGTTTCGTCAAACAACTAACAAAAAATAGATTAGTAGGAAAAGAAGACACATAATACAAAGTTAAGAAAAATCCTTGATGAAAGACACAATCCTTTTACCAGTAACAAGGGCTAAAGATTCGTCAACAATTTCAACCTTTCCCACTGCACGACACCTAGAAGTGACGTGACTTGACATACCAGTAATGATCAGAGACACTTGAATCAATAATCCTCTAAATACTGACTGAAAAGGAAGACAAAATATTATCATGAACAATCATACGAGATGATTGAGTGAGTTCTTGTAGACCAAGAGAGGCTTTGAGATCCATCAATTTCCTGCTCATCTCCTAAATGAATAATGTGAAGACCTTTTTTTCCGGTTTCCACAATGGATTTAAGATCGGAGCATAGTTTTCAATTTATTCATCGCAACATATGACATCAAAATGCTCAAAATGTACAAAGTAAAACACAACACAACTTTTATTCCATTTACAAAGTTTATACAGGTTTTACAGATGATACATAGGTACAAATAATTAATCGACTTGGATGCAGAAGGCACATTGCCAGTCTTCAGATGTTGTCCTATGTTTTTCTTGCCTTTATTTGATCCCAATAATATTTTAAGTCATACCTTCGCGAGTTCTTCAGCACGCTTTTGCTTTTCTTCTGTTGTTATTGGAGCCCTTCTTGGCGCACTAAGTGATGCTCCTGTTTCCTAAAAATGAGGTCCACGATGGATTAGTCATAAAAAATATGACTATGTGAGTAAGATATCTCTTGAACTGCTATACATACAAACAAGGTGTTAAATAACAATATGCATACAAAGCATCAAGAAGTTTCAATATTCAAGGTTTTCCCAATTTCCATCAAAATGCTTCTTCAGATCTTCTGCAGGTAATATCCAAAATACATGGGACTTATCTTAGTCGAGCTTCTCGCATCTTCTCTGCAATTGGTGCTACTCCAGTCTTATCTCTGATACATTCATTCCTAATTTTATCCAGTCTCGTGTGTCCACACATCTAACGAGTCCGAGGTTTATACAGTTTTTCGGACTCATCTGAGCTCGTTTTCACGCACATGCACTTTACTTTTAGTTCATTATTGCATATATTTCACTCATTCACTCTTCTCACACGAAGTGCACTTTGTTAGCTCATTGTGGTGTGTAATTGCGCACTAATTCGCTAGGGGTAAGCACACGGTGCTCCCCACTGCTTTAGTTATTGTTTCTAGCTATTTCTGGGCAGTTGGTGGCATGTGACCCTTGTCTGTGATTTATATTGCAGCTGGGCAAATCCTCATTCCATTTGATTCAAACCGGTATGCATCACACGATAATGTGTTTCCTTGGCGCACGATTTTTGTGACCATGCGCGTGCTGCAATGCCCAAAATGGTGATCTGCCCCGGCTCGTGCGTTTTGTTCACGCACGGTCGGTTTCGCCTGTGCGTGAGAAAAACTGCACGAGAAACATTTTTTTTGTCTGCAAATTTTATGTTTTAATTGCCCGTGC
The DNA here is from genome assembly GCA_039583875.1 of Platanthera guangdongensis. Lineage (NCBI taxonomy): Eukaryota > Viridiplantae > Streptophyta > Magnoliopsida > Asparagales > Orchidaceae > Platanthera > Platanthera guangdongensis. Next base: position 19,754,397 of record CM077150.1, on the reverse strand, counting down.
ATTTCCTTCACGCACGATTGGATTCAACCGTGTGAGAAGGAAATCGTACGGTTCTCTTGATGGCCTGAAAACATGCGTTCCATTGCGGATTGTGCGATATGTTCTTGCACGGTCGGTTTTGACCATACGTGAGCAAAATCACACGGGCCCTTTGTTTGCCTGGCCGGGGAATTTACTCGATAAATTTTGCATGTTTCACACGCACGGTCGTGCGCGTGACCGTGCGTGACCAATTTTCTCACAGATTAGTATTAAAGCGCAGGTTTGTCGCTGATCCAGATTACACTTCATTAGGCCGCTTCACATCATCCAAGCGCTTCAAGGAGAGGATTCTACGCTTATCGTCATCGCCAAGCAAGGAGATCTTAGCTTTGGTCTTGGCCGGATTGTTGTTTACCGGAGAAGACAAGTCCATTGGGAGGAAGTGACAGCCTTACTCGACCCCGGACGATAGTTGGGACCAAGCTAGGACGCAGATTGACGACCCGGTGATTCCTATCGTGAATCTACAACAAGCCTTTGAATTTGGTTGTATCTTTTGCCTTTTTCTTCTCTTGGATTGTTGTTGATAAGTGTAGTCTTCTTTATTTTGATGATGTATGTCTTCTAAACCATGATTTGTAATGATATTTCATGTTTATGAAATTAGTTATGTGTTTAAATAGTGCTTGAAGTGCGCTGATTCCACCAGCACTCTCCATTCTATTACACAAGCATACTCCTCCATTCCGCTTGACTACTCTATTCTGCTGAACTACTTTTCTATTTCGTGAGCCTACTCTTCCACTCGCCAAGCGATGCAGTGCTAACGACCCGTGTAATCCCCCACATTGTGAAGCGGTGCCGACAACCCACATTGGTAATTTAGGTCTCTTTTATTTTGTTTTTACTATACAAACCAACTCCGGCAACCCTTCTGACCATTTGGACTTCAATCACAAGTCCTTCCTCGAAAGCAAACTCCACCTGACTGTGTTCTACGTGAGATTGATGCTTGAGAAAACTCTCCCATTTTATATTACTTATGCGACCGGTACACTTGTCGTAAGTGCATCAAGTTTTTGGTGTCGTTGTCGGGGAACACAACTGATATTTCTTCTTATCCTGTTTTTAAGATTTTAATGCAAGTTTTCCAAGTTTAGTTATAATTGATTGTGTGATTTTGCTTTGCAAACTATTTCAATTTTTGTCATTTCCACCTCTATTTTGCAATGTACACAGTCCCCTCTATAATTGAAGGACTAAAGCCCAAAAATAATGACTAATCAAAAATCAGATAAGTCCCTCATCAGTTAATAAAGCCAAGCCCAAAACATTATACCTAAACAGCCGGCCAAAGAGAAAACAAAACCGTAGTTTGATTCTCCTCAACAACCATCTTAATTAAAATATAGCTGGTTAACTAAAGCCTAAAAAAGTAACCAGCCAATTAACTAAGGCTCTGTTTGGCGCAGCTGCAGCGACTGCAGAAGCAGTGGTGAGAAGCAGTGGTGGAATAATCAGTTGTTTTGCAGAGTGGTGCCAGAATCTGTGAAACTGTTTGGATGAACAGCTTTTGCAGAGCTGTTTCAAACAGAGAAGCTGTTTAATCTGTTTGGCAAAACAGCTGTGCGGCGCACAGTTCATTTTTTTTGAACTTAAACATAGTAAACAATAACATTTAAAAACAGTTAAATTTAATGCACTCTAAGTGTCCATTAACCAAATTGAAAAAAACAACTGTTTCAAAAACGATTATTCCAGTCATGAAAATCATAAACGTGTTCTGCCATGCTGATGAAACATATCCCTCGATCATCGTTCGTTAACTGCACACCAAAAAAGACATGTAATTAATGATCTTTTTATATATGTTTATAAATGTAAAAGTCATTATGGTGTATACCTGTGATACTCCGTTAGTTGATCTGCAATGTATTCCCTAATATTTGTCATTTCTGCAGCTCCCGTTCCCTCGAATGAGCTTGGTGTTGTGTTCGGATTTGAATCGATAATTCTTGGACGATTGTTTGGCCGCAACTCATATGCCTCTGGATGAATAAAGATTTCATTTCCGTCACATACATCAAACTCTGGGTCAGCCCTCGATGGATGTCTTCTAATAAAGTTGTGGAGCGACATCGTAACGACGACAACAACACACTGCTTCGAGAATTCAAAATGAGGCATTTTGCTAAGTATGTGCCACTTTTTCTTCCATACACCAAAGCTCCTCTCGATGACACTACGCAGCGATGAGTGTGCTTTATTAAATATTTCACGTCGTCCTTCAATTGGCCTATTTCCCCGAGCAAAGTCCGGCAAGTGATATCTCGTTTCCGGAAAAGGTTTCAGGAGCCCCTTCTCCAATGGGTAACCAGCATCGACGAGATAATATTTACCTTTAGTAGCAAAAAAGATTTTAAACATTTGAAGATATGATTAATAAATCAACTTAACGTAAAAGCTCGTGGTACATACCTTCTGGTGGAAATGGAAATTTACTTAGCGGATCCCGTACTGCACGATGATATATGCGTGTGTCATGTGCAGACCCTTCCCATCCAGGTACAACATATGTAAAACACATATTGAAATCGCAGACGGCCATTATGTTTTGAGTCGTGCTTCCATGACGACCAATATAAGGAACTTGATTTTCAACAGATATTCGTGCATCAACATGTGTACCGTCAATTGCACCGATACAATCTTTAAAAAATGGCATATATCTATCATCATTTTGTATGTGCGCTGGAGTTGTACGAAAATGTAGCAAAAAAGATTCGTGCTTCAAATTAAATGCACATTCTAATCACATGTTCATTATTATAATAATAAAATTATATATATAAATCTAACCTCAATACGTTCTTTCCACCAATCATCGGACGCGTCAATTGTCCGCTTAGTGAGATTCCAACCAAGACCGGTCTCACCTCTTTTGAGTTCACGCCATAATTTCCAATCACGCTTCAGTTGATCCCATTTGTTTTTCATTTGTGCCCGACTGTACTCCAAACCTGTGCGCTCCTTGAAGTTTTTCACCAAATTGCACCACCCTTCCTTATTGAAATGGGTGGTAGGTCTATTCCCTAAATCTATCTCTCGGCTACAAAGATCACAAAAAAGCAGAACATGCGATGTCTCCCAATTTGCAGAAATTCCACCTTCCGTTGATTTACCCATCTATGCGAAAAAATAAAATTAATGCAAACACACACACAGGTAGACATTGACACAAAAACATACACGCACACATGCACACACACTCACACAAACATACGCTTACACAAACACACATTCAAAAAAATACACACACACATGCACACATTCATACACAAACACACACATACACAAACATACACAAACAACAATTCAAAAAAAATACACACACACATAAACCCATTCATACAAACATTCCCATTCATACAAACACACACACACACATTCCCAAACACCCTAAACACACACACACACACAAACACAATTATACACACACATACACACACATTCCCAATCACCACAAACACACACACACATAAACACACACATACACAAACACACACATTCAAACATACACACACACACACACAATTCAAAAAAATACACACACACATGCACACATTCATACACAAACACACACATACACAAACATACACAAACAACAATTCAAAAAAAAATACACACACACAAACCCATTCATACAAACATTCCCATTCATACAAACACACACACACATTCCCAAACACCCTAAAAACACACACACACACACAAACACAATTATACACAAACACACACACATTCCCAATCACCACAAACACACACACACATAAACACACACATACACAAACACACACATTCAAACACACACACACACACACACACAATTCAAAAAAATACACACACACATGCACACATTCATACACACAAACACACACATACACAAACATACACACACAACAATTCAAAAAAATACACACACATTCCCAAACATACAAACATTCCCATTCATACAAACACACACACACAAACACACACATTCCCAAACACCCTAAACACACACACACACACAAACACAATTATACACAAACACACACACATTCCCAATCACCACAAACACACACACACACATAAACACACACATACACAAACACACACATTCAAACATACACACACACACACAATTCAAAAAAATACACACACACATGCACACATTCATACACACAAACACACACATACACAAACATACACACACAACAATTCAAAAAAAATACACACACACAAGCATTAGAGTTCTACTACAAAAAAAGTGGATAATTACATATAGGATAGAAGTGTACCTTACAAAAAATCACAAATGGGTATGGCCGGAAGTATAGAGAAGAAACCAAGATCTATGTAGTTCCCCTGAAACGAAATCCTGAAACAAAATCACACAAAATAAAGGCAAAACACTGGAATCAGGAACAAAAATGAAATAGAAGAAACGAAGAAAGATTTGCCCTAATCTGGAAGATGACCGGCAAGGAAGAAGAGGGTCGACCATGGCAGAAGAGGACGTTTAGAGGAGGAAGACAAGACTGCTACTCGACGGGGTGGAGGCGAGCTCGGCGACGGCGACAATAAAACGGAACAGGCTAGCAGAAATCGGGAAGCAGAGCCGGGAAACAGAGCCTTACCAGCGGTGGAAGAGAAGAGCTATTCGACGGCGTGGAGGCGAGCTCGGCGTCGAGGCGAGCAGAAATCGGAGCAAGTTTTGCCGTGGAAGATGAATCGGGAAGAAAGAAGAATCGCCGTCGCACCTTCCGTGGATGTGAATCGCGCAGCTTCTGCGATTCCAGGGTCGTGAAAAAAAATCACGACCCCTAATCGCGCCGTTTCCGCGATTCCATAGCGGGGGCTTCTCCCACTGTTACGGTGTAATGGTTGTTTGGCGCGGCGTTTTTAAAAACAGCAGCATGCTGCTCTAAAAACGCCGCGCCAAACAGACCCTAAGCTAAGCAGTAGCAAGATTATATTAAAGCCTGCTAATTAAACTCATCCTAACTGAAATGCAAACCCACAGCAGTCGGTCAAAATGGCCAAAACAAAGCTATATATGTTGTCCCCTCCCCTCCAACCTAATTTAATAGGTAAAAATACAAAGAATACAAGGGAAATTTCCCACTTCAGCACAGCAGCCGGCTACACACAACCAAAACTGAAACAATAGAAGCAGGAGAGATCTTACAGTGGGAGGAGGAAGAAGTTGCAGCACAACTGGTCCTTTTCGGACAAGCAGAGGTCCGGCCAAATCCTTCCATAAACTCCAAAAGAGGCGTTGAAGTTGCTGTGTAGCAGGGGAGAAGTTGACAACCTAGCGGAAGCAGCGGCAGGAAAGCAGAAACAGGCGGCACAACTGCCCTAAATCAGCAGCAGAAGGCTCAGAGAGGGAGAGAGGGAGAGAAATTGCACGAGAGAGAAGTAGAGGGAGTCCAGGAGGAGCGGAAAGCAAAGCAAGGGAGCAGGGAAGCAGCGTCGGCGCAGAACTTGGAAGAGAAGGCATGTGCAAGAGAAGGAAGCCGATCGGACATTTTAATAGCGTAAATAAGCGGTAGGCGGTGAGATCGGTTCAATGAAACATTATGCACCGCTTCTTAACTATTCAGGTGCCATCTAACAAGCCCAAATCAGCCCACCAGTCAACACAAGTCCATGCCAAGTGTCCAAAACAACTTGCCCAATATATAAATGTTAAATCCTCATTACCATTACATTAAATCATTTTAATGAACCAGCCAACATTTATATAAAAATAAAATGAAACTAACATATAAAAAAATATAAAATGAAACTCAAAACTAAAATGTAAATGTCGCAAAACTATATAAACCCAAGTTTAATATAGTGAATTAGCATAACACAAAAATTAAACGAACAAAAAGAAAACGAACAAAATTTACAATTAAATGTCCAACTGCATTTCTTTCTCGTGATCTCGGAAATTTAAAAATGTTTTACGCATTTTATCATTTGTGGTGTTACAAATAAAACTTCTTGACTGATATTATGACCTCCACTTCTCAATATATAAATCCGTAAGTGAGCAGATTGAGCTTAATCACATACTAGTTTGCAACATTTTTAATGAAGTGTTTTAAAATAACGGGATATAACTCCCAACAATTTTTTTCCGCATGTTTTTTGCCCCACAATGACAGCAAACAAATTTTGCTTTCTCACAACCGAGGTCGACTCATACTAAACCACTTTTTGTCATTATTCCATCTCCTTTTATAAGCCACAATCACTGATTTTTCAAAGTTCCTTAAACTACTGATTTTGCGTAATAATATCCAGCGAGATTACCACCTGAGAAAATTGGCCACCGCATCCATATCAGGGACAATATCTCTTCCAATAATTTAGACTTGTTAAAACTCAATTTTTGAGGGCATGCCAACAAGTAATAAAACACGCTACTTTGATTCAGCTCTCTCTAACTATCCTCACACCAAAAAAAAAAAAGAGAGATTTTACCTCTGGAATAAGAAGAGAGATTTTAACTCTGGTTTATCTCCTCCCATTTGGGGGTAAGCCTGAAGTAGTAATATCCTTAAAGGAGGACATGTTATCCATACCTATGATCTTTGTATTCAACTGATAGATTCGAGCAAGATCACATCTTCAAATTGTCGGGCTCATTGCTGTCACACATCATTGGAAGAATCCACGTAGGAGTCCAAATTTTCTCCTACTCCCAATAACCATCTTTATCGATTGTGCCTAGAGTAAATAATTCCTCTCATTCAATTTGACATTGGTGATTGGACACACGGGAGAGCACTTTCCCTTTTCAGTAGAGATATTTGGACCAATTCAATTCCCTGCACAAGTTGAGAAACGTGCTAACAAGCCACAATAACAAGCAAGCCAAACAGGAGGGTGAAGCAAGAAGGCAGGAATGAAATCACCTTGGAGAAGTTCACCCAAAATCAGCAGTCGTAGCCCAAGAATCTCTAGTCAATCCCAAAAACAGGGGAACCGGAAGTCAATCGTTGGTGAATCAACTGCTCCAAGAGTAAGAACTTACATTCAATCCTCGAAGTCGTCGCGCGGAAACCAATATCCCGAACAAACAAAAGAACGCAAAGAGTGAACCAAGAGGAGACAAAAGAGGACCGTGATGTTGTCTTTTATGTGGAAACACCGATCCCAGATGTAACAATGGGGACATACGAGAACAGACCTGCATGATCCCTTGTGATCCATAGGAAAGAACTAGATCCCCTTAACCCGTTCTGATCTCATGCGGAAAGGATGGAAGATAAGGATATCTATCGCCTCTCACGGTTCCTGCGGCTGATAGCCGGTCCACACCCCTTTTTTCCTGAAGTAATGTGTATGATGATGTTGCCCTAATATTTTATGCTACAATAAATATCACACTAATGCGGTTCCACTTAGTTTGAATAATATTTTGTTCAACGTGTATATGTATGTATATGTGTGTGACGATCGGAACAGTTCATTTCGTGCATATCGTTTGATTATTTTTATTTAATATGTCGTGGTCGGAGAATCATGACCGTTAATGACTCCTTAGTCTATATGTAGAGGTAGAAGACTCATTTGATTGGTATTGAGAAAATTTCTCATTTTGATCATCGGTGCCGTAGTCGGAGTTCGAGTGCGAAGGTTGGACATTTCCCTCCTTTCCCCCACCATGGTCGGCCACCCCAATCTTCCCTCCAAAACAAATTTTCGGCTACTTCACCTTCATCCATGCCGGTCCCCGCCACCACCATTCCCCCTACCCACATCCTCATAACCACCATAACTAAGTCATATAACTACCCCACTCATGCATAACTACTATTTACTCCATAACTCCACATTTCGTCCAACTCCACAGCCTGTTTCCCTCCTCTCCCACTTCAAACCCCAAAAACGAGCCATCCGCTACCCTTCTCCACCCCAATAAACAATTTCCTCGCCGTTGAACCCGGAAATCACGGTTCTAGAGGAGTTCGGATCGATGGGGGGTAGCTTGCACTTACTTCTCCTGAGTTAGAACACTAGGTCAAGCACTCAAAGCAAAGAACTGCACTCATAAGATGTGAGTAACTAAAAACAGACCCCGCGAGCTGCAACGAGAAGGTCCCGCCACACACCTGGAAGATCAAAGAGAGCATACCCTCCCAAGGTAATGCTGAGTCGGGTACCTTGCAGGACACTTGAGAGCATCAGACCGTCCAGAAATCACGGTGAACAGTGTGCTGGAATTATCTCCAACAAGAACCAGCCAAAATGAACTCCAAAGGTTCCCTTGGGGGTCGATTTATAGTTTTTTTTTAAATGGTCTGCGGATAGTGAAATTCCGCCTTTTGGTTTTACTAATGGCAACCCAAATTAGTCTGCCAACAACGGAATCCCGCTGTTTGGAGTGGCTAGTGGCAGACCAAAATGGGACTTCCTGGAAAAATAAGTCGCAACACATATAGGCGAGTCCAGACTGTTCTAGGCTTGCTCGCTAGGGGATAGCGAGTTCCCAGTGAGGCTAGGATTTGCCTCTCGCCCCGAAGCAGGGGTGAGTGTGGGCTCATTATCCCCACTCGCCCCTCCGACTCACCTGGGCCCAGTCTCCCCAACTGCTTAATGGATTGATGAATTCATTCAACAAATACGGGGTTGCACACCCCTCACTTCCCTCCCCCCGTGCAGAACACCTTCTCGACCACCTTTCCAAGGTCCTGAGTTCCAATCCAGTGCTCTGGATTCACCCTCCCCCCTCCTGCCAACCGTTATCTATCCCAAAGCCATCCCATTCCACCTCACAAACATCCTAGCCTCCTCCCCATAGCTTCCTGCCCTCTCAGCCTCCATAGATCAGTAAACTTTCACCCAACAAATCCATCCATCCACCCGTGTCCCTTCTGACAGCCCAAGTGCAGCATTCCTTTTGCCTCTCCGGCAATCCGCAACTCATCGCACATTTACCTAGCCTTCTACTATGTGATCATCGTGAGTTTATTATTTGGTTATACATTTTTGTGTTGAATTTTGTGCTAATCCGTTGTTTTGGGGTAATATTAGTTTGAAATCATTGCCTCAAAATATTGCGGCTTGCCGGAATTTATTCATTGGTGTGCTTGTTTTTCTGCTCTCTTGTCTCGCATATATATCACATTACTTGTTTCCTTGAAAATTCTACTTGATTATGATTTGTCTTGTACTATTGTTTATAATATTTATTATTGCAAGTTTAGTGTTGAACTAATGTTTAGTATATAGAGTCCTATTTATTAATCTTAATTATTTTACTTAGAACGTACCCTATATATAAATATAAATATAAAATTGTTATCAAGCTGGACATAATTGACATAGCTTCGCATTCTGCTCGATTGTAAATCGAGATAATTTTAAGCTTATATACGAGTAGGGAACATATCATTTACCAGGAAGCACGCTGAAGCTATGAACATGAGTTGATTGTCTGATGTAGTGACTACTGCAAACAAATAACAGAACGTTAGAATTAAAGTGGATTGTTTAGAACTCATATTCAAAAATATCACATTAAAGCAGGTTGTAAAGGTATTTATTTGTTTTGCAACATCTTGTGAAATATTTGTGTTTGTTTGAGTTGCAATAAATTTTAATTCTACTCTAACATTATTATCCATTATCCTTTTTCAAATATTATTCTATTATTGTCATTAAAAGAAATTAGGAAAAAAATAAAGATGACATCCAAATCCTAAAGATCAAAACGGCTAACGATAGATCCAAGTTCGAATATAGATCTAAATTTATTAGCTAGCTAACTACAGATAGGTTTTAATCCACACAAAAGTAATCCAAGCAATTTATCTTTATCTTTTCAGTTTACCTGTTGAAAACTCTTTCAAGAGGACAATTTAACCAATATGGCACACTAAGGAGCCCCACATTTGACAAACGAACGCGGGAAATACTCATAGATTCTCTGTTATATTTCAGTAGACTCTGGCCAGCTTCATAAAAAGAAGGATGATATGAAGTATTTTTAGTACAAATCTAAGAACTGAATAGAAAACTATGAGGTGTAAAGATAAAAACAAGCACCCGAATCATATATGATAATATCATCTCCGAAATTCCCGATCGATGACATAAGACCTGCAAAGGGAATCTTCTTTGAAGGAAGCGGTGTATTAAAATTCTGTGACAATACACCAGAAGAATCCTTCAAGAACGAAAGCTTATTTGCTATCAAATTTCCATAGGTCTCAGAGATGTTTTGGAACCCTTCAAGAAAACGAAAAGTAATAATTAGTGTAGAAAAGACAGGAAAAGATCGAAATAGAATAATGATTTTATTAATCTTTTTCTCATATCATTAATATACAAGTCTCTGTGCATTTATATATGAAGAGAGAGGGGAGAGGAATTCCCATTCGAAGATGTGGGACTACACAACAACAAAGAAAGAGGCTCAAACTTGGCCTTCATTATTGAGCCTTTTACATTGTTTTTCCAACACTCTCCCGCAAGGTGGAGCATACAATCCTAGGCACCAAGCTTGGATAAGAACTGATAAAATAACGATCATGATAATGCTTCTGTGAGAATATCAGCAACTTACCCAGCAGCAGGAACATGTTTCAATTCTATTTTCTTGGCAATACGTAAAGCAGCTTGACTGTTACAATAGCGAATGGCTGGTGAGGAAAGTCTAACACCAAGGTCGCTTAGAAGACTTTCCAACCAGGTGAGGTCAGATACAACAAAGGCCATTGACCGATACTCAGCTTCTGCTGATGAGCGAACAACTACGGACTACTTATTGCGCCGGGTGATAAGGGAGACGATCATCCAATGAACCTGCATAATCAGCGTCAGAATATGCAATAAGTGATAAGTGAGACGAAAAAGTCTTGTATACAAGTCCTTGTCCAGGAGCAGTCTTCAAGTATCGAAGAACACACTCAAATGCTTAGAGATGAGAGATTTGTGGTTTATGCATGAATGAACTGACAACTCCAACATCAAATGATATATCAGGTCCTGTAAAAGTAAGATATATTAGCTTTCCCACAAGACGACGATAATACTCCGGGTTTGGAAGGAGTAGATCGGAGTCTGAGGCATGAGCGCAGAACCTGTGATTGATATTTAAAGGAGTGTTAGCAGGCTTGCATATAGAGTAAACAACATCACGAAGCAAGTCAAGGCAGTACTTTCGTCGAGATATAACAAGTCCATCAGGACGTCGAGCCACCTCGAGACCAAGGAAGTACCGAAGATTTCCCAGTCCCTTAGTTTGAAAAATAGAAGTCAGATGTTGGTTGATCATGTGTATTCATGTGAGATCATCTCCCGCAATCAAAATATCATCAGCATCCAACAATAGAATAACTGTTCCTGTTGCACGACGACGAGTGAATGGAGAGAAGTTAGTTTAACTTCGAGTGAACCCAACAACATGAACAGCCTGACTAAATTTGTCAAACCATGTTCGAGAAAATTGATTGAGACCATAAAGAGATTTCTTCAGACGACATACAAGAGACTCCCCCGTGGTCTCAAACCCGGGTGGTTGTTGCATATAGACAGTCTCTTACAAATTGTCATTGAGAAAAAACATTTTTGGCATCCAATTGATGTAACTGCCAGTGGCGATGAAAAACATGGGAGATCAAAACACGAACAATATTGAGTTTGACGACTGGAGAGAAAGTTTTGTCATAATCAAGACCTTGTTGTTGAGTAAAGCCATGAGCCACAAGGAGAGCCTTCAAACATTGAATAGTCTCATCCAGACTATGTTTGATGACAAATACCCACTTACAACTCACACAAGTCTGGCCGAAAGGAAGATCGACAAGATCCCAAGTTTGGTTTGCCCAAAAAACAGACATTTCTTCATTCATGGTCGCCTGCCACTCCGGTTGTTGGAGAGCCACCTGCACAGAATTTGGAGTGAAAATAGAGGATAAAAAAGTTGCAAATTGCCGGAGTTCCGGAGAGAGGCGGTGTAAGGAGACATAATTCTCCAACGGGTGAGAAATAGAGACAGTTGTCGGATCTACAGGTCGCAAAATATCATTAGTAGAGGGCACCTCTCGTACAACAACAGACGAAGGAGTACAAGTATACACACGAACCAAAGATGGTTTTGATGACATGGTTGGGATTTGAGTGGGAATGAGAGGTAGTAGGTTAGAAGTAACAGGTACAGTAGGTCATGATAATAGAGGCGGTAGTGGAGGGTCACTGGGTTGAGAATGATAGGGCTGGTATTCGAGAAAAGTGACATCAACTGATGTAACAACCTTGCGATCCTTGGGAGAGTAGCGGACATAACCATTCTGAGTGCAATAGTACCCAACAAACATATATTTTGTGCCATGAGGAGTAAGCAAGTCAGTGGACGGGCCAAGATTATGAACACAGCAAACACAACCGAATACACAAGGCACGACTAAAAAGGAGGCTGTGGAGGGAAAAAAAGGTTAAAGGGAGCCACAAAGTTGAGAATCGAGGATGACATGCTGTTAATAAGGTAACAGGCCATAGAAACTACAAATTCTAATAAGTTTGGGAACATTCATTTGAAACATAATGGAGTGTGCGACTTCAAGAATGTTACGATTTTTGCGTTCTGCAATCCCATTTTGTTGGGGGGAGGAGGGTATACGCACAAGAGGTTTGATGGATGATCCTAAACTAAGCATACAAGTATGTAAACACATGACTTATGTATTCACAGGCATTGTCGGTGCGGAGAGTTTTAACGATAGTAGAAAACTGGTTTTGAGTCTCAATAATTCAGAGAGATCATGATGCAAATATAATTATCTCATACGAGAGCACTCATAAAAATAATAATGAAGTAATGATAACCAGAAAAACTTGTTATTTTATAGTGGCCCCAAATATCGGAATGAATTAAAACAAACGAAGCATCACTCCGAGTACAATGAGGTGAAAACGTAGAACAATTTTGTTTGTCGTAGATACAAGATTTGCATGTAAAATCATTGGGGAACAAATGTGGGAGTGCTTTCTAGAGGATTCTGAGAGGTGCATGCCCAAGACGCCGATATCACTTGACAGAGCTAGTAGATAAGAGAATCGTGTGTGTGTGTGGGGGGGGGGGGGTCCACGATGTAGAGCCCATGCGATAGTTGCCCTTTACCAATTATATTCTGCGTCTTTCGATCCCGACCACAGTAGGTACAGTTAATAGGAGCACGACTACATCGACCTCTATCCCGAGAAGAGGTGTGACTTCCACGAGAGGATGGAGGAGGAAAGTGAGATAGAGGTGACCGCTAGAGTCGGGTCAAAAGAGACGGGGCATAAGTTTCAGCCATCAGAGAAGATCCAATCAAAGCAAAAGCCGACAAAGGAGCATCAACAGTCACAAAAGAGGAGAGATCTCGATGATCGCGGTCAGAGGAGAGCTTGGCGGTCAGCAGACGCATGAGGTCAGAGTGAAGTCAGAGGCGGTCAAAGAGCAGGAGGCTTGAGCGGTCTGGCGAAAGTAGAGGTCCGCGAGAAGAGAAAAAAACGGCCTTGTGAGCACGAGAACACAACTCTGCGGGAGAGATCGTGGACTAGAGAGTCCGCACAGTCAGGCAACCAACCAGAGAGGTCGCGCGAGCAGAGAGATCGTCGATCTGTTAAGCAGGAGAAGAAGAGACACCACCGAGCTATTGAGCAGATAAGCGAGATCACCGACAGATGCGGCTACCAGCGGCGAGCAGGCAAGCAGGGGCTGCGACCAGGAGCTGCGAACAAACCGACAATGATCGAGCGAGCACACGAGATGGAGATTGCAATCTGGTGGTCAGGCGATCAAGCATAGGGCGACAAACAAGCAGGAGACAAACGACCCGACGAGTAGAGTTGCAGCCAGAAACGTGTGGGAAATGCGGTAAGAGGAAGAGACCACGGGAGGCGCCAAACAGTGGGTCCCAACCAAGCAGCAACCGAATCTTATGAAGGTAGCGTCGACAGGCAGCAAGAGGAAGGAGAAGGGGAATGGCGATGCGGTTAAGAAAAAACTAGCCGTTGGACCTCCGAAGCGCGAAAAAAGAAGAGAACCCGCGTGTGAAAAAATGTTTGTTAGGAACGATTTGGCTTTGATACCATGTAGAAAATACAGGAAAAGATCAAAATAGAATAATGATCTTTATTAATCTTTTTCTCATATCATTAATATACAGGCCTTTGTAAATTTATATAGGAAGAGAGAGGAGAGAGGAAATCCCATTCTAACATGTGGGACTGCACCAACAAAGAAAGAGGCTCAAACTGGGCCTTCATTATTGGGCCTTTTACATTGTTTTTCCAACAATTAGCATGAGGGAAGAGAAGGAACAGTAGTTATAAGCAAACCTCTGATAACCTCTTTGACTTTCCAAGTTGTCGTGCTCATGGTCCATGCCACAGCAAAACTGAATTCAGGCAAAAATTAAATCATATTAAATTCTGCTGGACACATTTTCAAAATAAATTGGCATGTCTAATTTAGAAAAATAATTGGAAAATCCCACCAACATGCCTTGAAGATACAAATGCATCTTCTTGTTCATTATTACAGCAACCATGTTTAAATACAATTTATTCTAATAATGATGATTCTAATCAAGGAATGGAGCATTAGAATAATAAGGTTCATTTTTTTGCATGACAAAAAAATTCCAGAAGTCGATCTTGAAGATCTGAGAACAGAACACACACAACAAACTAGTACAGTGGAAGAATGCAGTAAGGAGAGAGGAGCCGTTGCAAATTACCTGTGGCTTATAATTATGAGTTCATCGTCCCCTGAATTCAGTAAATGCCAAGGAGAAGCAATGGGATAAAGATCAAGTTCCCCTGCTTTTTCATTATGTTTTGAAATCTCCAAAGAATTCAAGATCCGGTTCCACACACCCAGGATCTGGCTCCAAGTACCACTAGATCTAGGAACAGGGTACACTGTTTCCACCAGCCTTCTTTCCATATCAGCCCTCCTGATTGCATTATTCTATCAGGATAAATTAAAATGAGTCATTGCAGTTCTATAAAAATAAAAAGGATGACAGCAGACACAACAAAATAAAAATGAGTAACATGTATGACTGATTTAGGCTTCATTTGGTTTAGCGGTGGCGGGTCGATCCGGCGGGTGGAAACGGAGTGTTCGAATCGGAGGGGGGAGGTGGCTGCTCCAAACGGAGCTTTTTGGGGCATTTCTCAAGGCGAGCGGGTGGAAACGGAGCAAACGCCGCCGAAGATTCATTTGTTTACCCTCATTCCGGCGGCATTTGCCTAAAAAGGAGCAGCGAAACGCCCAAACAAATAAAGCCTTACTAACAATAAGAATAATGAAGATTTGTGAATTAGAAGAGGAAACATATAATTTTTTTCAGAAAATCAGTGTACAAAGTCATTTGCAAAATATTTCAAGAACTTAAAATCACCAACTTAAAATATTAGAAGTGGGGCGTCAAGTTTCGCAGCAAATTTTATTCAGGTGTTCATCATGCTTGCTAAAAGCAGTTTAGATCTAGCTTCTATTCTTTGAAAAACAATTTGCATAAAAATGTGTTCCCTAAAAGCTTCAAAAGACAAAATTATGTTGTTGTTAGAGAATATTATGAAGAATATGTAAATAGCACATTTATAGGTCCATTTAGGTCTCTAGTTTTAGTCTCACATTGTTTGTTTTGAGACTCATCTCTCTCTCTCTTCCTATATATATGTACTCATACTTGATAGTGAATAGTGAAAATACAGTCTACAAGTTTTGATTCAATATCTTTCTACATGGTATCAGAGCTCGAAACGGTCCTTCTGGCGGTTTGAATTTTTCTAACCGCCGGCCTTCCATTTTAACCACCACCCCTGATGTAGGGGTAGGCTAGTGGTGCACAAAACCTACAACACTAGGTGATAGTGCAAGAGTGACACGCTAATCCAAATCTACATGCAATGCGATGTCGATATTTTAACGAATAAGTTCCAGGAATGAAAATTCAGCAACCACGCAGATATTAAAAATAGAAAAACAAATATTTATTTTGGCAATTTTATAATGCTTTCCTCCGCTCGGAGGGCCAAAGCAAAGCACGCGGCGAATAGTTCCTCCTGCAAATTATTAGGACACCAAAACAACCTTCTACTAGCAATAATCGCAGCACAATATAATAAACCACCAAGTGAAAATACTGAATCAAATAGTACAATACTATAAACACTCACGAAGTAGAGGGCTGAACCGAGACACTGAAGATTTGGAGGGCCGGATGTGTAGATCGGCGATCGGAGATGGAACCGGTGGCGAGGCGACGGTGGCGGTGGCTGCCCTCGGCGGAAAACGGGGGTAGCAGAGAGTAAAACGGTGGATCCGGGCATGAATAAGTAGATCCGGGCCGGGGATGGGTAGATCCGATGTGTAAGAGCGGATCCGGACAAAAATGACAAGTATGAGTGGTGAAAATAACAGACCGGGAAGCTATAATCCTAGATCTGGACGGATCTAGAATTTTAGGGTTGTTAGGATTGTGGATCCACGGATGGGAGTTGGCGAATTAGGGAGGAGGGGAAGGTGGAGGCTGGCGTGAACGGTATTTCGATGGGAAGCAGGCAGGTGGACAGTGTCGAGTGAACCGTGTCGAGTGAACAGTGCCGGATGAACAGTGTCGGATGAACAGTGTCGGGTGAACAGTGTTTGGTGGTAGGGGTTTGGGATTTGGGGGTGTAGGGGCTGCGGATGAGGGTTTCAGAGGGGGAAGAAGAAGACTATGGATGGGTAGTACCTTGGGGGGAGTTTGGCGACCTAGGAGTCGTCACCTAGGGTTCCACGGCGTCGGCACCAGGGAGGGATCACTGGAATCCGGGAATACTTCTCCAAATTCTGCAATGACTTGGTTCAGCCTCTTAGACCAATATTTATAATAAAAAGATGCACTAGGGCATCTCAATCAACGACTATGATTGGCCGGCGGGAGATGCCTCAAAATACATGAAATAAAAGTCCAAAAAAATAAAGTAATATAAGATTTTGACTCCCGGCGACACTCCAGACGCAATCGAGGAGTCTGATCGTCGATACGGGCACGCCATATAGGGAAAGTTGCCAAATCAGCCCCGAACGGGCCCAAAGCGCGTCCACATCTCTACTCTGCATCAACCCCCCTTCTAAAAGCGCTTCTCTGCGGTCTCCTTTTTTCCTAACCGGCTCTTCCCAACCCTCTATGGCTTCTATTCTTTTCTCCCTCCCTCAGTCCTTTTATAGTCCTTCCCTTCCAAAGTTTGGTGGGATCCTCTCCCCGCTTCCCGCGCGATTACTTTTCTCTGTCCGCAGCAGCTACCCGTCTGTCCGCAGCAGCTTCTCGCGCAGTTACTCTTCTATGTCCGTAGCGACTACCCTTCTGTCCGCAGCAGCTCCTCGCGCGGTTTCTCTTCTGTCCGCAACAACTTTTATCAGCTTCGGACCGCAGCAACTTCTCGCGCGGTTACCCTTCTGCCCGCAGCAGCTTTCTCGCGCGGTTACTCTTTTGTCTGCAGCGGCTACCCTTCTGTCCGCAACAGCTTTCTCGCGCGATTTCTCTCCTGTCCGCTGCAGCCTTTATCCGCTTCTCGTGCGGTTTCACTCTATCAGCTTCTCGCAGCTTCTCCCGCGGTTTCTCCTACGGTCTGCTCTAGCGGACAGTTTTGTTCTTCTGGGTCTTCTCTCGGGGTTTGTTCTAGCGGTCTGCATTAGCCGCTGCCTCCCGCGGTCTCTGCTCGTCTTGTCGGGGCGCGTTCTGTTCACGAGGTTGCTTCCCGCGGTCTCTGGCCTTTGCTCGGCCTATCCGCCTGACCGCCCGGCCTGTACGTGCGCGTTTTGCTCGGTATCCAGCTATTCGCTTGGCCTATCCGCCTGACCGCCCAACCTCCACTTCATGGCTTCCACCGATGCTTCTATGGACTCAACTACTGCCTCCTCTCTTCCGGCTCGTGTTGTTGCTTTCGCTACTGAACTTCGGGATGAACTTCGAATTACAACCATTTCTCTCAATGGCAAACTGAACTTTGTGGTGTGAGTGCACTCTGTTCGTCGTGTGCTGCAGACGAAACAACTTCTACATCGTTTGACACAGGCTACACCTTCTGCACCCACTGACGAGTGGCTTCGTGATGACGGTCGTGTTCAATCATGGCTTCTCAATTTCATGGATACCGAGCCCTACAGGATGACCATGTATCATGACACAGCCAAGTCAATGTGGGAGGAACTTCACTCTTTCTATTCTGGCAAGAACAACCTCCAACACTTGTTCGAGATCATTACTGATCTTCAATCTCTTGACCCCGTGATACCAGGGGGTATGACCTCCTTCGTTGCCAAGGCCAAGACCTTTGTTGAGGCATGGATACAACACCAGCCCCCTACCACTGACTTGGTTGCCCAACGGGTACAAAAAGAGGCAGTTGGGATTGCTATGATGATGACATGTGTTCCCTCTCACCTGCATAGTGTTCGAACTCATATTCTCTCATCGGCTACTACTCCCTCTCTCTCAGATGTTTGCTCTATGATTCTGAAGGTTACACCGCCACCGGAGGCTCCTATGCTTTCCTCTCCGGCACTTCTCCAGCTACATTCAACAACTCATTCCACCTGTGGTTCATCCCGTGGGGGTCGCCACTCGTCTTGGGGACGAGGACGTGCTGGAAACCCCCCCTTAAATGCACTTACTGTGGTCGGGATAATCATCTTGAGGCCACATGTTATTGCAAACAAGGTATGCCTCCACACCTTGCTGCTTCTACTAAGGTCGAGCCTTCGCATATTGCTTCTGCATTGAATTCTTCCTAATCCGCTCCAACAAATGTTGAAACTCTTTGTACCCAACTCCAACATCTTCAAGGGGTGATTGCTCGCTCTTCTGGCTTCGTGACGTCCATCTCAAATGAAGGTATATCCTATCTTGCTCAGAGTTCTCACTGGATACTGGACTCCAGTGCTACACACCATTTCACTCTGCAAAAGCCGCCACAATACTTAGTATCTTAGCATCCGGAGTTCACTACTGTGGCCAATGGTGATACCACCCTTATCTTCGGCGCTGCTGATCTACCTCTCACACTCACCCTCTCTTTATCTTCGGTTCTTCATGTTCTGGGATCCCCATTTAACTTGCTATCTGTTAGGTGGCTTACTCAGGATCTTGATTGTTGTGTTACATTCTCACCATCTTTCTTTGTTGTGAAGGATCGGCGAACGCGGAATACTATTGGTAAAGGGCGACTATCTAATGGGCTCTATCTTCTTGACGTTCCTCCTTCCGCTCTCTCTATTGTCTCCTCGGTCGATTGACATCGTCGTCTTGGGCATGCTCCCCTCCAGATTCTCAAGAAAGCTCTTCCGGATATTTCTCTGCATGAGTTTAATTGTGAATCCTGTATCTTTGGCAAACAACATCGTACTTCCTTTAGTCGTATCTGTACTCGGAGTTCTACTCCTTTATCTTTAGTTCACTCTGATATTTGAGGACCGTATAAAATCCAAAGTGTGTCTGGTACCGTTATTTTGTAACATTTATTGATGATTATTCTCCTTTAACATGGTTATATTTACTTCGTGATCGCACTAAACTAACATCTATATTTCGAAATTTTGTTACAGAAACTCGTACTCAGTTCTCCTCTCTCTTGAAAATCCTTTGAAGAAAAGAGAGAGAGAGGTTCAACTTATATAATAAGAGATAAGAGGTCACAAGACAAACAAACCAATCAAGAGAGCTATTACACCTCTTAAAGGTGTCACCAAATCAGCCCCAAAACACATAATAGCCAACACTTGGCTAGCCAAGTGTCAAAACCAGCCAGCACACAATCCAGCCAGCACTTCAACTCAAATTCAGCCAGCCCACCACTAAAGGCAGCCCACTTACAAGCCCACTTACAAGCCCATTTAGCTATTGGCACCCAAAATGAATAAAATAAAGTAAATGTAACCAATTAAATAAAATGAAACGTAAACGCGAAAATTATTCGAAAAAAATTGATTTAACTTTTGTTCATCATCGGGGAAATATTAAAATTTATTTGGCGCATTTTTGGGTCGTCACAGATGTTACCTTCCTTGAAGACAAACCGTTTCACACTTCCCCTTCTACTTCCCCTCTCCCTCCTCCCTTGCCTTGTCCTACCGTTCCAGTCACAACTCTTTTACCACCTCTCCTTCCAACTCCACAATCGGGACCACCACCACCTAAACCACCTCTACTTCGTGTCTACACTCGTCGTCCTTCACACTCTAGGGCTCATCCGCAGCTACCCTCTACCAATGCTATCTCGCGGTCGGACGACCCTGCCTCCACTTCTACGGCTTATCCACTGGCAAACTACATTTCTTTACATCGGTTATCACCCTCTCTCCTCAAATTTGCTCTTGTTTTATGCTTTGTTTCTATCCCTAGCTCTGTGCAGGAGGCTCTTCAACACCCTGGGTGGCGTGCACCAATGGAAGCTGAGATGTCTGCCCTTTGGGCAAATCATACCTGGGAACAGGTTCTCCTTCCTCCTGACCAATCTTGTGCTAGATGTAAATGAGTTTTTGCCATTAAACATGCTCCGGACGAGACTATCGATCGGTTCAAAGCTCGACTTGTGGCACGAGGGTTCACCCAACAACAAGACCTGGACTACGAAGAAACATTCTCGTCAGTTGTCAAACAGAACTCTATTCGGGTTCTAATTTCCCCCGCTGTCCACCGCCACTGGCCCCTTCATCAGCTGGACATTAAAAATGCTTTCTGAATGGTGATCTCCAAGAGACTGTCTACATGTGCCAACCTCCCGGGTTTGAGACCACGGTGGAGTCTCGTGTGTGCCTTCTTCAAAAAGCTATTTATGGTCTCAAACAGTCTCCTCGAGCTTGGTTTTTTAAGAAATTCAGTAAGGCTGTTTGCGAAGTTGGATTCAACCGGAGCTCGGCTGACTTCTCTCTCTTCACTCGTCATCAATCAACTGGGACTGTCATTCTTCTGGTCTATGTGGATGATATTTTGATAACGGATGATGACTTCAACAGGATACACCAGATCAAACAACACTTAAACTCAGTTTTTCAAACAAAAGATCTGGGAAATCTTCGATATTTTCTTGGTCTGGAGATAGCAAGATGACCTGATGACCTTATCATATCACAAAAGAAGTATTGTCTCGATCTCCTTCAGGATGCTGGCTACTTTGGACGTCAACCTGCGGAAACTCCTATGGATGTCAACCAGAAGTTATGTGCTAATGGATCTGACTCTGATTCACTGCTTACAAATCCAGAATATTATCGGTGCCTTGTAGGAAAACTGATATACTTGACGGTCACGAGACCCAATATCTCATTTGTTGTTGGGATGGTTAGTCGCTTTATGCATTCACCACATATTTTTCATCTACAGGCAATCGAACGCATCCTCAGGTACATGAAGACTGCTCCGGGACGGGGGCTTGTATATAAGCCATCTACCTCTCTTTCCCTTGTTGCGTACTCCGATGCGGATTATGCGAGCTCTCTCGATGATCGACGGTCCACTACTGGATTTTGTACTTATTTTGGAGGAAATCTTATCACATGGAGAAGTAAGAAACAATCAGTGGTTGCTCGTTCTTCTGCTAAAGCCGAGGATCGTGCAATGACAGCTGTTGTATCTGAACTCACCTGGTTATAAAGTCTGCTTGATGATTTGTGAGTCGAACTATCCTCACCTGCAACTTTGCTCTACGACAGTCAGGATGCTATACATATTGTCAAAAACCATGTATTCCATGAGCGAACAAAACACATTGAAGTTGAATGTCACTTTGTCTGGGAAAAGGTTCAACTGAAGAAACTTGAATTGAAGCATGTTCCGGCCTCTGAGCAAGTCGTCGACATCTTGACCAAGACTTTACCAAGACCAATGTATCGACAATTTCTATCCAAGCTTGGTGCTTATGATTTGTATGCTCCAGCTTGCGGGGGAGTGTTAGAGAATATTATGAAGAATATGTAAATAGCCAATTTATAGGCCCATTTAGGTCTCTAGTTTTAGTCCCACATTGTCTGTTTTGGGACTCATCTCTCTCTCTTCCTATATATATGTACTCATACTTGATACTGAATAGTGAAAATACAGTCTACAAGTTTTGACTCAATATTTTTCTACAGTTGTAAATTAAACATTTTAGCAAATAAAACCGGCTTAATTCGGGGACAAGATGCCTCCACTGAGACCTGGAGCTCATAGGTTCGAGACATTACAAAATCATCTCTGAAGTAACAATATGAAGACATTTTAATGTAGGTCAGAATTAGAATTTTCAATATTAAAATATTTACAATCAAATTAAATTTTGCAGTGCTAATTAAACTAGATGGATATTTAAATTGAATTAATAAATCAAGGGTTTTCGTGCAGTGGGCGCAAAGAGACAGGTAATCGAATGCGAACAACACGTTAGACTCTTCCACAGGCAAGAAATACAGTAAAATAACTGTAAGAGTTTCCAATTGATTTGGTTTTTTTCCCTGTATCTTTGGTTCTCTGCCTGTATTTTGTCACTCTTATATATATATATATATATATATATATATATATATATATATATATATATATGAGTGAGTCTTGATTAAATGAAATCATTCCTATTACTTCTAACATGGTATCAGAGGTGTGATAACCCTAATCGCGCTCGCCCTTCGCTTTTCCGCCAGTCTTTCGTCCCTTCTGTCAATCTTCTTCTGGACGCAGGAAGTATGCGACATTAATGACCACCTTCCCGACGTTAGTGTCTCTTCTGCTTGAGGAGATGAACCATTCATTGATCTTCTCCTTTTGTTCTTGGCTCGGCTCCTTCGATGGGATTGTTTTGGTTCTTCTCTTTCTAATAGAAGCTATTAGGGTTGCGCCCCTCTCTTCCCTTGGGCTCGTTCCCGTGGTTTCTATCCTCAGGTTGTTATGGAAGGGAGTGTTGATTCTCCAAATATGTCCCCCTGTGTGCGTTTTGAGTCCTCCCCGATGTCGACATTGGGCTCCGGTCTCGCTATCCATGATCATGGGTTTCCTCAGATTACCACCATGAAATTTGATGACACCATTTATCTCCCGTGGGCTCATTCTATCACTCTTGCCCTTAAAAGCCGTCGTATGTTGGGTTAAGTTACTAGCACTACGACAGCCCCGCTCAAACTTCTACAGATTGATCTTAACGGGAGTCTGAAAACTCGTTGGTGATGTCATGGTTGATTAATTCCACGCAAGAATGCATAGCTCAGAATTATCTGTTCCTGGAAACTATCACAGATATTTGGAAGCGTACTGAGGTTACTTATTCCTGTTGTGGGAATGTCGCTCAGATTTTTCCAACTTCGTCGGCAGATATTCCTCTCGAGGCAAGACGATTGTTCTCCCTCCTATTACCTGGAGTTTACTTAACTCTACCAAGAGTATGATCACTTCGACGCTCTTACCCTTGTCTCTCCTGAAGATAAAGTTCTTGTCCGGGCTCGAGAGGAACGCAACCGGATGTTTGAATTTCTTCATGGTTTGAACTGTGATTTTGATCCTACTAGCGTTCAGATTCTTTGGCATTTTACTCTTCTCTCTACCAAAAGTCTACAGTATTGTTCAGCAAGAATTTGATCACCGCTAGAGATTACATCCCAACTCTGCCTCAGAGGGCTCTACTCTTGCTGCTCAGTTTAGCCTTGGTGGGCGACCTTCTCGTGACTACATGCCCAAGTCTGTGGAGAAAGATCATCTGTTGTGTGATTATTGCGGGAAAGCCCATCATAATAGGGACATTTGCTTCAAGCTTCTTGGCTTCCCTCCTCCCAGAGGGAGTTCGATCTTTCATGGTGGTTGTGGCACTGGTTGTCCTCAAGACTATCCTCCTTTGTCCTGATCTGCGCATCTCTCGGATGTTTTTGAAGATATTACTCCACAAGGTTGCCTTGCTACTCTTGTTGCTTCTTTTGCTCTCTCTTCTGAAGAGATTCAAGCGATTCGTTGTCTGATGCATAGTCAACCTTCTGAGACCTCTACTTCATCATCCCCCTATGCCCACCAGGGGCCCCCGGGTGCTCATTCAGCTACCAGCCGCCCTCCACCCAATGGATCATCGATAGCAGAGCCACTGATCATATGACTGGCTATGCTTTAGTTTTTGTCTCCCACTCTCCTCTATCTGATCGAGACAAAGTGAGCATTGCTAATGACTCTTTTTTCACAACTGCTGGAAAAGGAACCATTCCATTCTCTTCCCTCAGACTCTCTTCTGTTCTTCACATTCCCAAGTTTACTCGCAGCCTTTTTCTATTAGTCACTTGACGAACTCTATGAACTACTCAATGACTTTTTTCCCTCTTCTTGTATCTTTTAGGACCTGAAGATGGGGAAGGTGATAGTCTCTAGTAGCTTGTGTGATGGCTTGTATCAGTTCGATCCCTCTAGCTCGGCTCCTCCTCCACGTGCTCTTCTTGTTGCTTCGACTTCAGATTTGCATTCCTGACACTGTCGCCTAGGACATCCCTCTATCCCTATTATGAAATTGTCGTTAGCTGCTATGTCAAACTCTGTGTTTAACAAATTTACTTGTGATGGGTGTGAAGCATGAACTGAGTAAGCATAAATGGGTCTCTCTAACTCATATGTACCCACATTATACTACTTCTTTTGAGGTTACCATTCTGATGTTTGGGACCCTTGCCCGGTTGCTTCTATCTGGTTGTAAATGATTTGTCACTTTTATAGACTGTTTTCCTCACTACACTTGGGTTTACCTCATGAAAACCAAATTTGAAGTTTTTCCTTATTTCAATGATTTCATAAAATAATTGCCACTCAGTTTCAAGTTGCCGTTAAAGTGTTGTGAAGTGATAATGATCGTGAGTATATTGACCCTCACTTTGAACACTACCTCAGTGACTTGGTATCATCCACCAAACTTCATGTGTTTACACCCCTGCTCAGAATGGGATCCCTTAGCGTAAGAATTGACACCTACTTTGAGGTTGCTCGATGTCTCTCACTTCATATGCACCTTCCCAAATATTACTGAGGGACGTCGTCGTTATGGTTGCACATCTTTTAATCGCATGCCTACACGTATCCATCGTAATAAAACCCCGTTGGATACTCTCAATATTACCCCTACTCAGCTTCCTCCACGTATCTTTGGGTGTGCGTGCTTTGTCCACGTACACCACACCTCAAAGCTTGATCCTTGTGCACTCCAGTGTGTCTTCATTAGCTACTATCCCACCCCAAAAGGGTTATAAGTGATTTCATCCTCTGACCGAAAGACTTTTGTCTCTGTGGATGTCATGTTTCATGAATCCAAGTCTTATTATGGGAGCTCACTTCAGGAGGAGTCTAGTACCATGGAAGTGAGCTCTCCCTCTATTCCTCTACCTATTTATCCACCATATCAGCATGTAATTCCACCTATTTCTTTGCCTCTGACATTGCCTCCGCGTCCTACTTCTCCTTTGCATGTTTATACTCATGGATGAAGGGGCACAAACAATCAGGTTTCAGACATCCATATCATAACCACCGCTCGATTCTTCTACTAGTCTCCATGGTAATCGCTCCTCCACTCGACATCCTTTATCTCATTATGTGACTTATGACTCATTTCCTCCCTTGCATAAAGCCTTTGTCACTTTTCTGTCTTCCATATCCATCTCATCCTCTTGGAAAGAAGCTCTGGGACACCAAAAGTGGAGGGAAGCTATGCTGGAAGAGATGATGGCTCTGGAAAAGAATTGCACCTGGGATCTGGTTTACCTTCCTCAAGGCAAGACCGTTGTTGGATGTGAGTTTTTTTGGAAAAACAAATCTCATATGGTCTTGTTGAACGTTACAAAGCTAGGTTGGTGGCCAGATGATACACTCACTGTTGGGATTAACTATCAGAAAACATTTGCACCGTAGCAATGATGAATTCCATCAAAATCCTTCTTTGTTGTGTTGTTTGCAAAGGGTGGAATCTCAACCAGATATACATGAAGAATGACTTCCTCCACGGGGATTTGGAAGAGGAAGTATATGTCTCTACCTCCGGGTCTTGCCTCAAAGGGATCTGAGGGAAAGGTATGCAGACTGAAGAAGCCTTTATATGGCCTAAAACATTCACTCTTTGTCACTCCTATATATATATATATATATATATATATATATATATATATATATATATATATATATATATATAGGAGTGTGTCTTGATTAATTGAAATCATTCTGATTACTTCCACAAAAACATTTAAGTTTTCTGATTAATGAAAAATAGATGAATGATAATTAGTGGAAAGCTCTGAAACTTTAAAGATCAAATTAACTCAAGTTTAAAATGATAAAAAAGTAAATGAGTACTGATATAAAGTGAGAGATGTACCCAATATCACAAGAACCATATTGGATCCAATTTTTGTAGGTTCAAGGGTAGTGGGATATTAATTATATTGAGGTTGAGGATGATGCAGGAAATAGGCAATGAAATGACTGGGGACAAAATTGGGCTTAGGAAAATAATAGGAAATCCCTAGGAATAAAGGTGTGAAATGGGTCTATGGCATTCCTGGACTGGAAAAGGGCACTCAGGAGCCATTAAGTGGAGGGGATGGATCTGGTGGGTGTTTGGAAGAGGGGTAGAGGCTCGAGTAGGCTCGCAGTTAAGGGCCAAATATATCATCCGAAACTTGAAAGTTGCTCAAAAATTGCATGGATATTGAGGTGAAGCAGAATCAATTACATCTAATTCGACTTAATTTGACTCGAATAACATTTCAAATCTGTCTTGAATCACTCGAAATATGATTCGAATCAAATCAAACTAAATTTAATAATAAGTATTTATTTAACTTATTATTATTTTAAAATTAAATGTCCTAAAGTCCAAATTTAAACCTAAAGGGCTTCATTTGCGCTTGCGGCATGCGGTCCTTGTTGACAAGAATTTGTTTGAGTAACTCCCGGGCTCAATTATCTCCGATGGTTGCCTAATACAGAGCGGATCTTGATGCGGGTCTGGACGGTCATGAGGGTGCTCAAAGATTTAACATGTTTATTCCAGGACAGCGACGCCTACGGTCGGAGACGCCTAGGAGACATGGGCACCAAGCTTTATTGTATATCCTAGCTTTTGTTGCCGCACTTTGTATATTACGTGTTATTTTCAATTATGCCATGGGTTGGGCTTATTACCCAACCTAGAATATTGTTCGTTTTGTCTTGGATATTAGGAATATTGAGCATAGGGTTGGCCAAGAAGGTTTTCTTGTATTTCTTTCTCGTATCGCTCTTCTCCTTATCCAGCTAGGTAACAATTGGTCTGATCCTGCCATTCCGCCTGCTTGCCACCGTCGGATATACTCCCTCTATGCACGCTTTTGTCGTACGTTGCTGGCGCGACCTTCTCCACTCGTCGCACCCCACTCGACTACTTTGGTTGTTCCGCTAGCCGCGTTTTCACTGGGGTCTGCCACGCAAACCCCCATCGTCGCCCAGCCGCACCGCCACAAATCCCGCTCTTCCACGCCAGTTCGGTTCTAACTCTCCTCCCCACCGAAATTTAGGTCATCTGTCGGCACCTCTCCACCGCATTTTTCGGACACCACAACCTCTATTTCTTCGCGGTGAATGCTCATTACCAGTGCCATGGCATATGCATGTCTCAACACGGTCGAACGCCACCTTGATGAATAGTTTAGCACACTTGCGTCGATGCAAGCCATCCTTCAACACCTTGAGGCTCGGGAGAGACACGCGGATCGCCATTCCATTATTCATGGGTTTCCATACGACCCCGCCTCCTTCCCTCGCTGCCCAGAAAGCCCCCAACCGCCCCACTCCATGAATTATCTTGCATTGGCCCATGCACCCAGCGTTTTAGAGGTTTCCCACTTCAATGGTGTACAACCCCATGACCGTCGAGTGGGGTCGGCGGGAGCAGGCCCACCAAGTAATGCGCGGTCTAGGACTTGGGCGAGTCGGAGAGGCGAGTGCCATGAAGTTTGCTCGACTTGCCCGGACTTGGGGAAGCAGAATGCGGGGCGAGTGGAGTATCTGGGCTCGCACTCGCCCATGGACCTGGGTAGGTGATGGGCGAGTGGGACAGTCGGGTCCGCACTCGCCCTGGACCCGGGTAGGGGAAGGCGAGTGACAACCCCATCAAACACTCGTCGCCCCAGGCGAGTGGTCTTTTCAGGGACCACCCGCCCGATCACGTCTTTTACTATTTTGCCCCCGTTGGCCTGTCAGTAGCCTTTCAGAATAGCGGAGTTGCGCTGTTGGCAGTCCGAGTTGAGCTGCGTATAGCCTAATAAGACAGCGGAGTAGCGTTGTTGGCAGACCGAATTTGGAATTCTATAAATAGACCCACATGGGTACTTAAGAAGGCAAGTTTTCTCATTTCCTGGTCTTGTAGCGCTTTCTGAGGTACCCTTAGCTCAACACTGGCTAAGGTGGGGAAGCGCTCTAAGATCTTCTGGGTGTGTGGTGAGACCTCTGTGCTGCAGCCGTGGGTCATTTTCCAATCCTAAGTTTCTGGTTGAGCGAGTTCATGAGGATAAGTAGGTGTGCAGTCACCCCTTTTTAGGGTCCGATCTCCACAGAAGCCGGTTTCCGGTTTCAACAAATGACACCGACCCCTTCAGATGGATAACGAAGGCAGAGTAATTCTTCGACATTCATGACACCCCTGATTCCCATAATGTCTCTCGTATGCACTTGACAATGGAGGACTCTGCCTTACATTGGGTGCAGGGAATTTGCCAGACGACATCGCTCTTCTCCTAGCCGGATCTCAAATAGGACCTCGTTTGGAGGTATGATGCCCGCTACTTGGGAAATGCTGTAAAATCTTATGCGCCATTCGCCACTCTTCCACTGTGGACCAATACATTGATGAGTTTATTGAACTTATCATGCTCTAGGACTCCCTCCCAACCATTACTAGGGGTTCTTCCTGTAGGGGTTGCAACCTCACATTCGTGCACGGCTCCGCACTCACCACCCCCGCAACATTTCTGATGCAATGGAGATTGCCCGGTCGGTTGAGGCTGATTTTACCGTCCAGATGGCTAATTAGCCTTGTTTCCTCCCTTCCACCTCTACTCTAGCTCCGTGTCCATCATCATGCAGCCAACCGCCCACCATCAATTAAGAGAACGTTAATAACAAGCTTCATTTAACTCATCTTACTTGGGCTCGACGGACGACGATGACTTTGGCCTTGGTTTTTGATGCCGATTTGGCTCTGCGGCTTCAACCTGAGACAGAATTAAGGATCACTTTTTTATCTTCTTATGTAAGTACCCTCTTCTCCCCCTTCATCTTTCTACTTAAATGGTATGTGGTATCAAATGGACTATCTGATTGGTGGTGCTTCCCTTCCACTATTTTGGAGTTTTTGTAGCCTCTTGTGTTTCTGTTAGTTGGACCAGTCCCATACTCCCATTACACTTGTGCCTTGTCCTTATAAGTTTCAGCCGGCACTTTGCTCTAAAGTCTTAAGGGCATTCATTGTCTGTCACTTGATGGTTATGTGCAGAAGATCTTCAGTCTTTCCCTTTTATGGCATTCATATGGCCTTGTTCCTTCATGAATTTTGGCCACTCTTACTTCTTGTTAGTGGTGTTCAGACCTCTTTATTGTTTTAATAGAATTATGTGCTAATTATGGAGGAATTTTAGACGAGAAATTTCTCTAAATCAATGTAAAATCATTATCACCTAATCATTTCTCCTCCGACAACTCCTGAAAAGTTGTGTTATCATCGTCCGGTATCAATGTTAATTAAGACGCAGCTCAAATAGTGTAATTAAAAAGAATTCCAACAATTACAGATAATGCGAAAGATGACGTCAAAGGATAAACATGACGATGACCCTGAGAAATAATGCTTTTCTGAAAATCATGAAGCTTATATCCGTATAACAGTGTATTACACTCTTCCTGCATCATGTCTCTCATTCCCAACCCCGTGCAACATAAAGTGTGAAGATCTATTGTTATTGCCACTCATTACTAGTTGTGGTACAATCTCCACCCACAAGTCAACAACCTCTATCTCATCTGTCTCAGGTCTTGTCTTTGTAAACTCAGTTTTCCTCAAGTTGTTAGAATTACTGTTGGATTAAAGAACATATTTCAGGTTATAAAACCTACCCTCAGGTTACTAAACCTTATTCAAAAGGCCACACCATAGTTAAGCCTTACTTTCAGGAAGCTGAACCTTGATTATTGAACCAACTCTTGAGTAATTAATCATCAACATCATCAAACTGAAGCTTCCATGCAGATATCTCAATCCATCACAACTCCAAAATTAATTTGGTATAGTCACGCCTCTCGGAGTTTTAAGGGATGGTGTTAGAACTTTTTGCTTAATTATTATTAGTTCTATTACAAAGTCATATTGCAGCTAGCGAAAATCTACTCAAGTATTATTATATTTAGCTGTACATTTTTCCATGAAAATTGTACCTATATTAAATATAGATGAGTTTCACACGCCAATGTGAAATCTGGGACAATAAGATAGCCTTGGGGTGTGTAATTGAAAAACATGAGGACAATTATTATGAGGCAATGCACAAGTCCAAGAGTGCTCAGTCTCTATGTAGTTGCTGAACTAATGGCAGTCTGGCTTGGGGTAAATAATATTCAGGACTACAAGTGTCCAACATCAGTCTTATGACGGACACATTTAAGGAGTACACTGATCTGATAAATAACTGCTTATGTTGGGAGATGATGAGAATCGGACACAAAATATTGGAGATTAGTAGAAGATACCGGCACAATTTTCATCATATATACCAGGGAGGGTGGGACAAGGCAGCTGACCCCAAGGTTCAATATGTTACTAGAACAAATCAAGATGAGGTTTTCTATAATCTGAAACAACTTCCTATACCATATTTGTACAATCCCTATTCGTCAAGAAGGGACCCAATTGCACCACGAAAACAGGAGTCAACGTCAAACATTGAAGAGCGGGTCAACAGTCAACGACAGGTCACGAAGGTACTCTTCCGTTAAGGGCCAGTATCATACTCGCCCTGCGTGCGACCACCCAACAACACAGGCGAACATACCTCTTCCAACCGACCAAGTGACCGCTCAGCGGGAAGTTTTGGCGAGCATAGTTAATACTTGCCTAGTGGGCGGCTTCTGACAGTACCTTGCCAGGTGCGGCCGAGGTGCGCAGGTGGTGGCCAGAAGATAGTCGCCAGCCAGTAAACCGCGAAGTCAGCAGGACCAAGAAGGCAAGCTCGCAGGGCTGGGTCTTCAAGCCTGAAGACCCCCTCTCCCAGTGTTTGTCTATAAATATGACCTCAGGGGTACCAAAAATGACACCTTGAAATCTTGATATTTTTCCCCCTTCTACTCTCCTCTGAGACTAGCTACTCACTTGGTGGTTTCTTTCTCGTACTTAGCTCAACCATCTTTGGTTGTGGAGGGGAAGCTTTTCTAAGCTTCCGGGTACATGGTGGGACCTCCCTGCTGCAGCGCCTGGGGACTTTTAGTTTCTTTCTCTATCACTCTCTCTTGTTTTATCTTCAGAGCCGGGTGAGCCGAACAACTGGGTCAGTAACCTCAGGCTGCACTTAGATCCAAATATTTGAAGTAGGGAATTTTCCGACTTCAACAATATCCAATGACTATTACAAAGAATTAGTGACACTCCATACATAAGAAATTTCTGAAAATTATAGATTTATGATGACTTTGAGATATTATGATTACTATCCTTCTTATGTTTCTTTGTTCTAGTTGCCTACACAACCCACCACTGTTGCAAAACTTTATCCTTTTCATATAATATATAAATAGACCACCTTTCATAAGAAGTAGTTTCTATTAAATAATATAGCATAGTTGTTTTATCTTTCTATATTATTTGAACAGGCTCAATGAGTGTCAGTTTTCAGAATTACAAACAAATTTAAGATTCCATGGAATCACTACCTAGACATTTGTATTTGTCATATGATTAATGTTAACCATATTATCAAGATCCTTATGAAAATAGGTTAGCAATTGTTCCTTGAAGAATATGTTTCTACGGTGAAGTCTATTTTGTAGAAAAAGTGAACTGCGACCTATAGGACTATCACACCGTTACGTGATTGAGAGTGCGTGCAGGGGGGAACAGGAGGGAAGTCCCAGAGGGAGGAGGGAACCCTTTTGAACTTCCGGCGAGCTATGGCGGCGGGTTAAATGTGGCGTGAGACGACGGAGGAGAGTGTGCGGGATCGCGGGAGTCGCGATCTGGACGCGGTTAGGGCACCGGGGCGGATGGTCCGTGGGATTGAAAAGGAGTTAGAGAGAGAGATAGGAATTAGATGAAAAATAAAATAACTTGCTTGCTTGTCATCCTTGGTTCCCCACCCGGGTATTAAGTAGTAACACCAAAATGCCCCCTCTTTGTTCTTAGACATAGAGGATCAAATGCACGCATAATTAAATAGTAACTAAATAACGTGACCAAAAACGGTTCCCTAACATCTCCACCCTGCCCGACAACAAGCTTGCCCTCAAGCTTGTTATGTGGTGGCGGAGGCTGCCGGATCGTCGGTGTCAGTGTCAGCATCCCCTTTCGCAAGCGGGTCGTACACCTCCAGCCAGAAGAAATGCTTGTAGCGATGTCAGCAAAAAAATGGATCGTCGCAGTCGTAACAGAGGCCCTGGGCACGACGGTCACTTAGCTCATATGGAGACAATCGACGGATGGTGGCTGGACAGTCGACATCACGGTCCGGAGCACGGAGACTGGCCGCGGGTGATGGAAGAGGGCGCGGAGTGCGGCTGGACCCCTCAGTGTCTGGGTGATGGAGCTGAGGGTGGTCCAAGAGTGGATGCTTCTCGCAGATGCGAGCCAAGCTCATTACAGTTGTCAGATCTGCGGGGGCCTGAAATTCCACGTCCATGGAAAGGCGTTCATGGAGTCCTACCGCGAAGATGGGCACCTACTGTGTAGGAAGAACTGAGGGAGTGCGGGCTAGGCGGACCTGAAACTGTTCGAGGTACTCGTCAATCGTGCCGGTTTGCCGGAGAGAAAAATGTGAGAGAGGGAGGGCAGT
Source organism: Platanthera guangdongensis (assembly GCA_039583875.1). Taxonomy (NCBI): domain Eukaryota; kingdom Viridiplantae; phylum Streptophyta; class Magnoliopsida; order Asparagales; family Orchidaceae; genus Platanthera; species Platanthera guangdongensis. The sequence goes on along the minus strand of CM077150.1, from coordinate 19,721,333 downwards.
TCGGCCATTGCTTGGGGAGAAATTAGTGGGTGAGCGGCGCGGCGGAGCCAATCGGGGCGGAGCAGGTCAGGGCGGAGCCCCCGTCGCTGTTGGAGTTCGGTTGGGGCGGAGCAGGTCGTGCGAAGTGGCCGGGGAGTCGATGCACGACAAGGATGATTGGGTCGGCCACAACGGTGATATAAGAGGGTAGATCTAGAGTTTCGGCGGTGGGGAGGAGAGTACCTCTGATACCAAGTTGTTATGTGCCCTAAATTGAGAGCGCGTGCACGGGGAAGAGGAGGGAAGTCCCAGAGGGAGGTGGGAACCCTCTTGGAGTTCTGGCAAGCTATGTCGGCGGCGGGCTTCTTGCGGCATGAGACGACGGAGTCGGGTGTGTGGCATCGCAGGGGTCGCGATCCGGAGGCGACTCGGGCACCGGGGCGGACGGTCTGTGGGATAGAAGAGGTAGAGAGAGATAGGAATTAGAGAGAGAAATTAGATGAAAAATAAAATAACTTGCTTGCTTGCCATCTTTGGTTCCCCACCCGGGGTATTAAGTAGTCACGCCAATATGCCCCCTCCTAGGGCTTAGGCACGGAGGATCAAATGCGCGCATAATTAAATAGGAACAAAATAATGTGACCAAAAATGGGTCCCTAACACATATAGACAAGTTCAACTGCACAATAGCTTCAGTCAAAGTTAAAATTTCTGTCGAATCAAACCAAATAGATTAATTGGAAGGCCAAACACACATGATGGAGGTTGGGGAAAGAAGATGGAATTAAAAATAAATAAAGTAATTTAATAATGGGAAGAGACTGGAACAACATTAAATTTCAACTTATCTAACTGCGAAATAATGGAACAATTCTACACTCTATAAAGAGTCGGGAATGAAGAATAAAGAACAATAGATGCAATGGAGGTTCATAATAAAGAAATACAACTTATTTGTGAAAATTATACCAAACATATTGTTGGTGATGGCCTAAAATACCACGGGATTTGAATAGAAATTGCAAGAATAAATAATCACATAAGAATGGTAGATGTTTTTGCAGATGTCTTACTGCTTTCAATCTTAAAGAAGCTTGTTTACAGGTTGATTAGAATCTTAAGGATTCCATCCAAGAGAGAAATCACACAGAAATAACTTGTGGGAAAGGATTCCACCCAAGACATACCTCAGAATCCACAAAGTATAAGCAACCATCAAGAACATTAAAAAAAGATCCAGCTGGGCGGCATAACTTTACTGCTTCAAAATCAGCATCAACAAATCCTGGGGAAGAACCAATCTGCAAAATAAAATTTATCCAGCATATAGGACATGCAAATATTTATTTAGAATAGAGAATCATTAATTTAGAACAGCATTTGAAATATTCAATGTCCCCAAAAGCTCAAATTGAAAAGCCGTTAGTAAAATATATCGAGAAACTAGCAAAGAATTAGAGATGATGTCTGGAAGGACACTCCAATAGTTATTTCAGGCTTATTTGAAGGACACTCCAATAGTTATTCTAAATGTACCTAGGTGTTTTTTATGTGTAAAAGATCTTAATTATATAGCATTTTTGGATGTTTTTTCTACAATTCGTAATCAACTTGATACATTAATTAAGAACTTACAGAGTCACAAAGCTCCTGAATACAAAACGTCACTCCAACTTAAAGCCTTCTTGACATCTAATGGTATCTTCTTACAAACCTCATGTGAGCACAGTCCTCGACAGAATGACATGGCGGAAAAAAGTACGGACATCTTCTTGAAGTTGGCCAAGCTATGAAGTTTCAGATGAATGTCCCAAAGGTGTTCTAGGACGATGTCATCCTCATCGCTTGTTACTTCAATACTGACTTCCGGCTGATATTCTTGATTGAGATACTCTGTTTCATGCTCTCTATCATGATAGACATCTGTTTTCCTTACCTCCTAGAATTTTGGGGAGTTTGTGTTTTGTTCATAGCTTAGGCCTTGGTGTGGGAAGCTTGATCCAAAGTCAATTAAATGCATCTTTTTTGGTTATTCCTGCTCTAAAAAAAGATACAAGTGCTACGACCCTACTCAAAAACGTATGTTTATGTGTAGGATGCCATCTTTTTTAATCTACTCATTATTATCATGGAGGGAACAACCACTTCTCTGAATATATTCATCTCATGCCACTGACTCCTATCAACATCATTGAAGATACTATGATCAGGTGAGTAGGAGTACTCCGGTCATGTTCTAGTTAAGCCACCCATTATTTGGCCTTTTCAGAGGCGCTCCAAGATTGATCAAGTTACTCCATCAAGTTCTGATCTCCAAGTTATCACTCCCTCTCCAAAGGCTCCGTTGGTTGATGGCGTTGAATCTAAAATCGCCACTTGTGACATCATTATTGCTTTGCACAAAGGTAACATGTGTGCGCCAACCATTCTATTGATAATCACCCTTCTTTTGACACTCGGTCTTCTCAGTTCATTGTTTTCCTCACTAAAATGACATCTTATTGCATTCCTCAAAACTAGAAAGAGGCTTTATTGACACCGACATGATGGGGGACCATGTTAGAGGAAAATAAGGCTTTAAACATTAACAAGACGCGGGACCTAGTGCGCCTACCTACGAGTAAATCAGAGATTGGATGCAGCTGGAATTTTACTATTAAAACTATTCTAGATTGCTTCATTGCACATCACAAGGCTTGCTTAGCGAAAAAAAGGGTTCAGTCAAACAAATGGTATAAACGACAAGGAAACGTTCTCTCTTGTGTCCAAAATGACGTCTATTATACTAATCATTTCTCTCACCATCAATTATGCATGGCCCTTCCATCAACTTGATATTTCAAACACTTTTTTACATGGTGACATTTTTGAAGAGGTTTACATGTAGCAACCACCTGGCCTCATTGCTCGGGGGGGGGGGGGCATGAGTACATGTACCGTTTAAAGAGGTTGTTATATGTCCTCAATCAATATCCAAGGACCTGGTTTGGTCGGAGAGAAGTTACGGTCAACGAAATATGCACGGGTGCACGGTCTTGAAAGGGAGAAGTCTCGGAGAGGATCCTCTCAACCCTTCTTAGACCTAACCTTTCTAATGGTGGAGGATACAACGAGAATCAAGCTCGGCCGGAAGAGGGAGAGGAAGAGGGGAGCCTTGTGTAACGGCCCCTCTTACTAGGCTACCGTCGCAATTTCCATTCATCTACTATATTCACTAGGCAATTCAGAGTATGGCAGTTATATAATCATCATTGCTTATATATATAAATAAGTATCATGACAGAGTAAAAGAAATGCTGAAAAGTACATCCCATCTTATTTATCATACATCTGATACAGTATAGTACATACTGACAGGTGACTGGATATATATATATAACAAAAAGGAGTCACCAAAATATCTGAGCTACAATTATAAAGATACTATCACATCAGCTCAAAACTATACAAGTAACTCAGAACCAAAAGCTATACTGTAACATGTGACAACCATGAGTAAACTATTTGAAATAAAACTGAAACTCGTCGTGGGGGCAGTCGGGGTCGCGACAAGACGTCTTGTGGGCATCCATGACTTCGAAGACGGCTGTGATGACATCCACCCAGATCTTGTACATCTTTTCCCGGCGTGTAGGGGGCCTGCTAGAGCTAGCAGGGGAAGCCTCCGCCTTTACCTGTTTAGTTACATTTTCTATTAGTCAAAGACTAAATGAATTCCCATTATTTCCTTTTTACTATAATGTCTTATTTGCATTTTACGGATTTCATACTTTATATTGATTACGTTCTCTCTCGTTATATCACATTAATCGTTTTCATCATCTTCTTATTATGAATCTTTTTCTTCTCTGGTTTATCTTTTACTCATCCTTTTTCTTTATATATCATTTTACATATATATATATTGTTTCATGGGTTGGACTTTCTTAGTCTCTTTTAAACTTTTCATGTTGTTATTGGACAGTGTTAAGAGAATACTAACCTTTCGTATCATTTATATAGCGCGCTTGCGTGCCTTTTCATATTCGCACACATTTCTTAACGTGCCTTTTCATATTCGCACGTTCCTTTCATTTCATCATCATTGGGAGGACATTCACCCCACCTCCACTGTTGGGTTGACCCCTAACTTAGCCCATTTCATTTCTTTATTCTTCTACGTTTTCTTTTCTTTACTTTCTTTACTTTAGTTTCATTCATTGTATATTTAATTTCCATTGTTCTTTTCATATAGCATACACATAAAAATATAAGCATGAAGAATAAACATGAAAATTACGTGATTACAAAGGGTAAGAACTCACTTTTTTCACTCATTTTCCTTTGTCTCTGCGACCACCATCGTCATTTTGCCTTCCACTGCCTCGAGAAGCCAAATCCTACATCGGAGATATTGTTAAAGACACATAAGTTGGTTAATACTTCAAAATGTTCTTGACGGCTCCACTTGACCTAATTAGGTCAAGGAGTCATTTAGGGGGTTCATTACTGGTTATCCTATCTAGAAAACAGGGGCTAATTGACGAGGGAACATTACATCCTAGCCAATTTTGCTTCCTTAGCTTCAAAATCCCCTAAGAGATTGCTGCCCTAAGTATTAAATCAAGGTGTATTCATTTATAGTGAAGGGCAACACTCTCTATCCTCCAAATAATTATTTGGAGTGAAGGGAAGTCCTCTTTTAATTTCTTTATCATCTAGCAAATAGTATCCTTAGCTATAGTAATACCTCTAACTTGAGGTCTCTAATTAGGTCAAATATTATGTCATAATCCCCTTTGAGGGTTCTACTTGACCTAATTAGGTCAAAGACCTCTTTAAACACTTAGGGTCCGTTCGGCACACATGTATTGACTTTCTGGAATTGGCTTTGGCCAGAAAACCAATATCTGCAGGAATTGACTTTGGCCAGAAAACCAATTATGTTGTTCGGCTGCAGGATGGTATTCAGTGAACAGAATTGGCATTGGTATGTAAAAGCTGTTCGGCTGCACACTGGAATTGGCTTTCTGAATTAAAATTTTTAAAATGTATACATTTTCAAATTAAACGAGGAAAGTAAACTACTACTGATAATTATAGTTCAAAATACCACACAAATATTGTTCATAAATAAAAATACAAAATAGATAAATGTCCATCAAACTGCATTCAAAAAAGGCACAGATCTAGCGATCAAACTGCATTCGCTACAGTGCATTCGCTATAGTGCAATTTTTCAATGGCGAGATGATGATATCTCGTTTGTGTTTCTTGTGCGCCTCATTACGATCCATTGTAGCAAAACTACACATAAAACATCTAATGTAACAACTATTGAAAAAAATAAATCAAGATATATATGGAGATGTGCACAAACATTGTCCATAATTAAATAGGTGGGAAACACTACTTATACTTTGTGCACTATGGATGATCTAATTAACTAGTTGAGATGATTGATAAGCTCTCTGAATAATCCATCAATAATTGCGAAATAATAAAAAGTGAGAAAATACAATCCCAAAATATACCAACTTGATGTCATGTGAGCAAGAAGTCGTTTAGAACTAGCATAAATAATTCTCTGGTGAAGTAGGTGAATAATAAGAAAGGATATGTCCATCGGAATTCCAAGGATTTGCTGGGAGACAACAAATTCAAAACCTGGAGCTGCCCTGTTTGCCTGGTCAGAAACATGACATAAAACAGAGCGTCATTAAACGCCTTCCATGAAAAAAACAGGCAACATTCAACAACAGCTAAATGCGCAATTAACTAAAATCATCATCGGCCTAATTGCAGGATAGCAAGAGACTTTGGTTGTAGCAGAGCATAGGGCGACGAACCATGCTACAGTGGCATAAAAGCCAAAGGAATGCGGTTGGCCTAATTTCAGAGGGCCTGTAGGTGGTCGTGGTCGGAGTTCAGGTGTTGCTGGGCTAAGCCAAAGGCGGTTGAAGGTTTGAGCCAGGCCATTGCCACAAGGGAAGAGGTGCTGACGGCTATTCATGTGGAGTTGGAGACATGAGGTTTTACCCAGGCTGTAGTTGTGCTGCAAAGAGGCTTCTTTTGAGTGAATCTCGAAGAAGAACGGAGGAGGACGAAGAGGAAAGAAGACGATGAAGAAGTAGAGAAGAGGAGGAAGAAGAGGAGGTATACCTGTGGCGAAAGAAGCGGAGGAGGATGATCGGGGAGGAGTTCTGCTTGTTTTGGGGACGAAGGCCTTCCGTCGGGTGCGATCGGGGGAGAGAAAAATCGCCAAAACCTATCTCGGGAGATAAGAATTGGGGGCTCGTGATTTTAGCGTAGGGTTAAAACCGGCGGATTCTATCCCAAAACCAATTCCGCTCCAATTTTGCCCCGCCGAACACAGGTTTTGGTTTTACTGTGGCCCAAAGCCAATTCCACAAAGCCATTTCCGTCCCGCCGAACAGACCCTTAGGGTTTTGCTGCCCTAGGTTCAACTTAGTGAACTTTCACATTATTTAGAGAAAGGGCATCATAATATTCATGCGAAGGACCCTTAGGGTTTCATCTATTTCAACCCTAAGATCAAAATCAAGTTAGCCTTTACTAGGGTTTCCCCAAATTCATGGATTTAGATAGTAAAATCGTTACAGAAACTTTTCAAATGAAAATAAACAAAACTTTTCAAAAAACCTTAAAATCTCAAGTTTCTACCATTCACAATCCATGGAAAAACTTCATGAAAGGAGCAAGAGAAGTGGAGAGGAAAAATCACGAAAAACGGAGGAATCAGAGCTCGGTGAAGATCGGCGGTTTCCGGCTTCCTTCCGTCGCCTGTGCGGGTGTGCAGGTTTGGGAGAGAAGAATAGGGAAAATAGCGGCTTTCCTTTGCTTTAAGCCTATCGGGCGCCGCTTAATACCCGCACGCCACGCATTCTAAAAACCGGGAAGTGCCGGTTCACTTTATTTCAGCCGGTTTCAGCCTCTAATGACACACCACACCACTTACCTAATATATAAAATAAAGTGGTGGTTTCACACCTTGCTCAACCCTGCCCTATATTGAGAGGATGAGAGCGAAAAATATGAGAGAAAATTAAGAGAGATTTTAGGGTTAATATCATGCTACAATCTAAGACCCCTCTCACTCACATATATGGTGAGAGTGGGCAAGTTTCAAAATATTTTTGTTATGCCCTGTGGTTAGACACTTCAAGAAACTTCCGACTATTTGATTAAGTATGTGTGTATGCTCATAAGAAAAGAGAGCCTCCCCAGTACTTCCCAAGATTATCCGGTTCACTCCAAAGGTGCTGAGCTCAACAAGATCCTTCATAGAGGGAACGGCCATGCCGACGTCATTCGACTTGCGGAGAAGTTCCAGACATAGCCATACCTCGGTATGATCTTCTAATCTTGGGTTCACTCCCAGACTTTACGTTGTCATGTCCTAACCCATAATTGCTTATATATAGCTTGGTTTGAGAACAATAGAGGGATCGGTGAATCAATACACTTAATCACTAATTACCAACTTCCTAACTCACTCAAAACCAGGAGATCTTGATATTTTCAGGAGGGGGAGCGCTCTTACAGACCTCTCTGGGGTAAGGTAGGACCTCCGGTGATCTCCGTTCACCTCCATTGTTCTCAGTTTCTTAAGTAAAGTCACCTCTCACCACGGACATTTCAAGTTCCAACACCCTCAAAGTAGCAGTTGAACATGGATTCCGGATTTTGATCAGAAATCTGTCTTTCACCATAGTTGATCACAATGACCACCCACAAACTCCATAAGAATTTTCCACAAAGTGAGATTTGGTTGATATGGAACAATCTTTTGACATTATCTTTCAGTCTGTTAATGAAATGACAAAGATTACATCCCCCCCCCCCTCCCGTGCCCCCGCAACATAATTCTCCAGTACCACAAACCCACCTACCATCTCATCAAACATAAATAATGTTGCAGCACTAAAAGTGAGTTTGCAGAGTACTGTTATAGTTGTATTTGCTGTTCTTCTACTGTTATTATTAAATTAACACGCATTACATTTTCTGACCATTTAGCAAGTCAAAGATGAGCAAGCCAAAAAGATAGAGGCTCTCCAAGTGAAGGAGGCCGATGTTCTTCCTCTGGTAGAGATTTTGAAGAAGAATTGTGCTGATGAGGTTGCCCGTGCAGATGAGCTTTAAAGACAATTTACCAAAGAGTGTGACGATGTAACTCAGCAAGGGCAACTGGATGATTGTCATCACAAGTTTGAAGGGGCCCAGCTCAGATAAAGCATGGGCGCTAGCGGTAAGAAGAACCGAGGTGGTTAAGAATGTAATGACCCAAATCGCCACCCAAAATTAACACTAATTAAAATAACTAAATAATATCCCCAATGATGAAAACCAAAACGAAATTCAGTGGCATGACTTTTCCATCGCTCATTTTGCACATTTGATTTTGAAGATTATTTTAGTGATGGACTTTCGCGACGGATTATTTGCCGATGCTTAATTTTTTGATGAAATTTTCGACGAATTTTAATTTATATGGTGACCATAATTTTAAGTGGTGGTTGGGTTAGCTCACACATTGGGTCGGTTGATTTAGTTATTAAATGCCGGGGTGATTAATGTTGGGTTTCTCTATGAGGATGGCACAACGCTTGTGCACGCAGCGGAAAAATAAACATCAAGAAAAACCCAAAGAGATGTGGATCGGGCTATGAACGTTGAATCAAGAAGTTAGCAAAAGCTAGGCAAAAATTACATCGGTGGCGTTGAGTCACAACCCAACGGAGATGCTCCAAACTTTGATTTCTGCTGGTGGCGAGTTCTTCGTGGAATAGTATCCACGTTTCTGCAGAAGTCCACACGAGCGGGAGAACACCGGTCTTTCCGTCACACGGAAGATCGGGATGGAGTAGACCGCACCTCGGCTATTCCACGGACTGCTAGGTCCGCGCCAGGAAGAGCAGCACCAGCGACAGTCGTTGGAGAAGAGGCGGTCGACGGAGCAAACACGGCGGCGGCGGAACTCTTCCGTCGGCGGCGGGGATCGGGATCGGCGGCGCGAAAGGCGGAACAGCTTCCGTCGGGTTTCGATCTGCTACAGGAGAAAATCGCGAGAGAGTTCCCGAAAACCCTAAGTGTCCTATTTATACCAAAGGTATAAATAAACCCAGGAAAATCGCTATCCGCAGACCACCCCGAAATAGGGTTCAGAATCGGCGAGTATCAATCAGTGAGAATCGGCGACAATCGGCGAGAATCACTGAGCAGGTTCGGCGAGAATCAGTCGACGAGTATCATACAGGATCAGTGAGAATCAGAGTACAATACTCGACGATTCTCGCCGATCGTCGAGCCGCGCTCGACGATACACAACGATACTCGACGATCGTCGAGCCGCGGTCGACGACAATTGTCGAAGTAGTCGATCGTCGAGAATCAACAATTGATTCTCGACGATTCTCGTCGATCGGCGAGAATCAGAGAGACGATTCTCGCCGATCGGCGAGAATCAGAGAGACGATTCTCGACTAATGTTATCGACCCTCGGACGACAATCCCAACCAGCCCTTCAAGGCAACATTTGCCCAACCCGATGATCCTATAAGGCAACACTTTGCCCATAACCCTATTCAGGTCGGTGATTGGTAACCTTTACCAACACAGTCAGTCATCCAACTTCTCCACATCTCTTATGTGCGACCCTGCAGGCTCATATCGCGTTGGCAGTGAGATTACATGCTTGATCACTTCCAAATCACAATGGTAACTCCAACAGACTCCCACTTGATCTCGAAAGTATCAAACCAAAAACCTCACAAACAATGAGCGGCATCTAGCAATGCATCATTGCTCCCCAAGCAATATGAGTTTATAACTCATAAGCCTTTATGACCAATGTATCAGCGTTGTCTTTGTCCCTTTGTCCCTTACATCCGGAAAGAACTAGAGGCATGGACCGTGTCACCCTCGTAATAGCTCAATCCAAGTTTCTTGATCCACGACGGACTTCCAGAGAATGGTGAGTCCAATATCACATATTGACTCAACCAAGCACGACCATGCATTTCTCAGTCCAGTTCCATCAAGGGGCCCATGGATGCAACTCCTGTCATACAGGAGGACAAATCTCATATCTGCTCACACACAAACACCCAAATGATTCGTAACATGCCCAACAACCACCCTTATCATCAACCTTTCTCAAGGAAGACTTTAGATGCCATCAAAGCACGCTCTTCCTCACTTGATGAATGCTGTGACTTCAGGTCAAAGGATCACAACACCATTGTCAATTGAGACCTACTCGTGACACGATTGGATGACAATCCACAGAGTAGTCTCAGGTTGGGTCTGTCCAGTACAACTTGTTCACTAACAAGTACCCACGTGATGACTTGATATCACAATATCATGACCTGTGAGAACCAGTCATCAGTCAACACACGTGCTAGTCTTCATGTACCATCATCACCCTTAGCTTCTATGATGATACTCGACCAGGGACCTTTAAGAATGAAGCTTCAAATAAATCATGGGCTCTCACATTCAAGTCACGTACTTGATGTCCCATGGAAGCGAACATTCTAAGGGTATCTATTATGTTAACATTTAACTATCATATATAAAAAAATTCATAATAAAAGAATTTGCCATTAATTATAAAAGAAAAACTAGGTACACAGTTCATCATATGAACAAACAGCCAACAAAATACAAGATTACATGCAACCCACAAGATTCTCGCTAGAGTTGATCATTTAGGTATCGTATACCCATCGATCTAGTATGACCATCATGCTTTCTCTGCGCGAGAGGCTTTGTCAGCGGATCCGCAATATTTTCCTCAGTCGGCACTCTGCAAATGTTTACATCTCCTCGTTCGACAATCTCACGAATAAGATGAAACCGCCGGAGTATGTGCTTGGAGCGCTGATGAGATCTAGGTTCCTTAGATTGTGCAATTGCACCATTGTTATCACAGTAGAGAACTACGAGACCAACAATGCTAGGAACTACATCAAGCTCGCCGATGAATTTCCTAATCCATACAGCCTCCTTCGCCGCATTAGCTGCTGTGATATACTCGGCCTCTGTTGTAGAATCAGCAACTGTCTCTTGCTTGGAACTCTTCCAGCTCACAGCTCCTCCATTCAGGCAAAACACAAAACTTGACTGAGACTTGGAGTCGTCTCGATCAGTTTGGAAGCTAGCATCCGTGTAACTACTTACAACGAGCTCTTCCTCTCCACCATACACCAAGAACACGTCCTTAGTCCTTCTCAAGTACTTCAGGATATTCTTGACTGCAATCCAGTGACACTCACCGGGGTCTGACTGATACCTGCTAGTCATGCTCAAAGCAAAGGAGACATCGGGTCGAGTACATAACATCGCGTACATAATTGATCCAATTGCCGAAGCATATGAAATCAACTTCATGCGGTCCTTATCTTCACAAGACTTTGGACACTGGTCCTTAGATAGATTCACACCATGAGACATGGGCAAAAATCCTTTCTTGGACTCAAGCATGTTGAACCGCTTCAACACCTTTTCGATGTACGTACTCTGGGTCAAACCCAGCAACTTCTTCGATCTATCTCTATAGATCTTAATACCGAGTATATAAGTCGCTTCACCCAAATCCTTCATTGAAAAGCAGTTCCCTAGGTTGTTCTTAACAACTTTCAGGGTAGGAATGTCATTCCCAATCAACAGTATGTCATCTACATACAATATCAGGAAGACAACAATGCTCCCACTGATTCGCTTGTAAACACAAGGCTCATCTTCATTCTTGATGAAACCAAACTCTTTGATTTTCTCATCAAAACGAAGATTCCAACTTCGAGAGGCCTGTTTCAGTCCATAAATGGACTTATTCAGCTTGCATATTTTAGTGGCTTCATCTGGGGATACAAAACCCTCGGGTTGTGTCATATACACTTCCTCAAGGAGGTTTCCATTAAGGAAAGCCGTTTTGACATCCATCTGCCAGATCTCGTAGTCATAATACGCAGCAATAGCAAGCAATATCCTAATGGACTTTACCATGGCAACAGGGGAAAAGGTCTCATCATAGTCAATAACATGAATTTGCTTGAAACCCTTAGCCACTAGTCGCCCTTTGAATGTCTGTACATTCCCATCCATGCCGGTCTTCTTTTAGAAGACCCACTTGCACCCTATGGGTCGTACCCCTTCAGGTGGTTCCACCAAGTTCCAAACTTGGTTTGCATACATGGAGTCCATTTCGGATTTCATAGCCTCAAGCCATTTGTCGGAGTCCGGTCCATTCATAGCCTCTTGGTAGGTTGCTGGTTCATCATTATGATCCATGAGCAACACATTACCTATTTGAGACACGAGAAATCCATATCTCTCATGCTCAAACCTCGGTCTACCAGATCTACGTAGGACTTGTGTTCCCTGAGCAGGTTCTCTAGCTACAACATCTTGTAGTCCTGACTCAGAATCCAATTCCGGTTCATTCACTACATGTGGTTCTTGAACTTCTTCAAGCTCTACCTTTTCAGTCTTTCTTGATAAGAACTCTTTCTCCAAGAAGACACCAGTCCTTGCGACAAACACTTTGCCGTCGGACGGTAGGTAAAAGTAATACCCTTTCGTTTCCTTAGGATATCCCACCAGATAACATTTATCCGATTTGGGTTCCAGCTTGTCAGGCATTTGACGTCCCACGTATGCCTCACAGCCCCAAATTTTAATGAATGACATACTAGGACGCTTCCCAGTCCATATCTCATATGATGTCTTCAGAACCGTTTTAGTTGGAGCGCGATTCAATGTCATTGCAGCAGTCTCTAAAGCAAAACCCCAAAAGGAAACAGACAAGTCTGCATGACTCATCATCGAACGTACCATGTCTAACAGAGTACGATTTCTCCTATCAGACACATCATTATGTTGTGGTGTTCTAGGTGGAGTGAGCTGTGATACAATACCACACTCTTTCAGATGATCACGGAACTCATGACTCAGGTATTCGCCACCTCGATCAGATCGGAGTGCTTTAACCCTTTTACCCAACTGGTTTTCTACTTCATTCTTGAACTCTTTGAACTTTTCAAAGGTCTCGGATTTGCACTTCATAAGATACACATATCCGTATCTACTGAAATCATCAGTAAATGTAACAAAGTAGAAATACCCTCCTCTAGCCATGGAACTCATGGGTCCGCATACATCACTATGTACAACACCCAAGAGATCCTCAGCCCTCTCAGTATAACCAGTGAAAGGAGCTTTAGTCATCTTGCCTAACAAACAAGATTCGCATCGCTCAAATGATTCATAATCAAATGAGTCCAAAAGTCCATCTCTATGGAGCTTGGATATGCGCTTCTCGTTGATATGACCCAAACGACAATGCCAGAGAAAAGTAGGGTTCAAATCATTTGTTCTTAGTCTTTTATTGTTTTCTACATTACAGATCAGATGGTCCAAGTTCAAAACGTAAAGACCATTAAACAATTGGGCTACAGCATAACAAACATCATTCTTAAATATAGAACAACAATTGTTCTTAATTATAAAAAAAATCCAATCATGTCCAAACATGAAATAGATATAATGTTTCTAGTTATCGCCGGAACAAAATAACAGTTATCTAGTTCTATTACAAGCCCACTGGGCAAAGAAAGACGGTAAACTCCTACGGCTACAGCAGCAACTCTTGCTCCATTGCCGACGCGGAGGTCCACCTCCCCTTTACTCAGCAATCTTCTCCTTCCCAGTTCCTGCACATTTGTACAAATGTGAGAACCACATTCGGTATCCAATACCCAAGATGAAGGAGCAGAAAGGTTTATCTCTATAACGTAGATATTAGAAGCGGAAGTCATACCTCCCCTCAATTTCTGCAGACCCTCAATATACGAAGGACAGTTCCTCCGCCAATGACCAGCCTTGCCACAGTGGTGGCATTTCCCATCCTTCACCGTGCTCTTCTTTTTCATCAGTGCTGAAGACTTGGGCTCAAGATATGACTTAGGTCCTACCTTCGTCTTCTTGGAGCCCTTGGCTTTGCCCTTGCCCTTATGCACCATCAGTATGGGGCTGGCAGGCTTGGCCTTCTTCATATTGATTTCGGCAGTTCTTAACATGCCTAGGAGTTCGGGCAGTGTCTTGTCTATCTCGTTCATGTTGTAGTTCAAGACGAACTGCTCATAACTGTCCGGCAACGATTGCAGGATCAGATCCGTGGCCAACTCTTGACCAAGAGGAAAACCCAGCCTTTCAAGGTTCTCTATATACCCAATCATCTTGAGTACGTGAGTCCCTACTGAGTCTCGAACTCCCATCTTGCACTGAAACAACGCTTTCGTGATGTCGAACCTCTCTTGACGAGCCTGCCCTTGAAATATTTTCTTGAGATGTTCGTCAATCTCCTTGCACCCCATGTTCTCATGTTGCTTCTGAAGCTCAGAGTTCATGGTGGAAAGCATAAGGCACTCGACATCCAAAGCATCGTCAGTATACTTCTTATAAGTATCTTTCTCAGCACGGGAAGAGTTCCCGGTCGGCACCTCGGGGGCTTCTTCTTCCAAGACATAGAGCTTTCGCTCTTGCCTGAGAACAATTCTCAGGTTCCTATACCAGTCCATGTAATTTGTCCCACTGAGCTTATCCTTCTCAAGGATGGCTCTCAGAGACAACGTGGAGTGCGCAACGCTTGCCATGGAATTCTACAAGAATTTATGCAGAATAAAATCAGTACCTAAATTTCAATTACAATTTATTTTAATTTGGACTTCAATTAAAATACTCCCACTATTTTATTCGAAATGATAGCCCTCACTAACAAATCGGAGAGTTCATGCGAGCTACTCTCTTAGTGGACAAGATCCGTATTTCACCAACACTATGAGTCCGCTTTGGCGTTCCTCTCACGATGCGGTTATTTAGGTAGGCAACGCTTGCCAATTGCATCTTCATGCAATTCTTGTATGGTTGGTGAATAACTCCTTATTCACATCCATCATATGGTGCATGCCAACCCTATGCCTCTAGGCACTCAACCTTTGAGGTCACCTAGTTAAGCTGGACCCGATGTCGACAGTGGGATATCACAATTATCCGCTCGCACCCTTACCAAGATAGATTAATGCACCTTGCTTTGGCAAGCCCACACTTCATCGATCGAGGCAGGAAGAGTGTCATCCATCGGAAGGCATCCGAACACTTAATATTAGATGAAGGGATTTTTCAATTATAGGTTAACAATTAACCATGATCAACATTTGATCAATGTGCACATCCAAAGAAAAACAAAACTTCTAAAACCACATGCATCCCTTATGTGCACATCCTGACACCATCAACATTTGATAGAAGGAAGGGCTAAATCTGAACATCCGGAAATTTCCAAATCCTCAGATTTACATGCATTGGACAAAGGCAAAGACAGCTCAACTTAAAGCAGTAGACAAGCTCATCTCTCTTTGTTGGATTCAAAATCCAAAACAAAATCGAGGGATGGTTACTGCTAAGGAGATCACAATTTCTAACACTTAGAAATCCACCGAAATTCCAATCGTTCTTGGCGAGGTACCAAGACTAAATCTAGACATTTAGAACACTTCTAAATCTCTACGTTTACACGCACTGGAATAACACAACTTCCAAAACAACAGTCATGGCCGAAACCTCCCTCTGATACCACTGTTGGGTTTCTCTATGAGGATGACACAACGCTTGTGCACGCAGCGGAAAAATAAACATCAAGAAAAACCCAAAGAGATGTGGATCGGACTATGAACGTTGAATCAAGAAGTTAGCAAAAGCTAGGCAAAAATTACCTCGGTGGCGTTGAGTCACAACCCAACGGAGATGCTCCAAACTTTGATTTCTGCTGGTGGCGAGTTCTTCGTGGAATAGTATCCACGTTTCTGCAGAAGTCCACACGAGCGGGAGAACACCGGTCTTTCCGTCACACGGAAGATCGGGATGGAGTAGACCGCACCTCGGCTATTCCACGGACTGCTAGGTCCGCGCCAGGAAGAGCAGCACCAGCGACAGTCGCTGGAGAAGAGGCGGTCGACGGAGCAAACACGGCGGCGGCGGAACTCTTCCGTCGGCGGCGGGGATCGGGATCGGCGGAGCGAAAGGCGGAACGGCTTCCGTCGGGTTTCGATCTGCTACAGGAGAAAATCGCGAGAGTTCCTGAAAACCCTAAGTGTCCTATTTATACCAAAGGTATAAATAAACCCAGGAAAATCGCTATCCGCAGACCACCCCGAAATAGGGTTCAGAATCGGCGAGTATCAATCGGTGAGAATCGGCGACAATCGGCGAGAATCACTGAGCAGGTTCGGCGAGAATCAGTCGACGAGTATCATACAGGATCGGTGAGAATCAGAGTACAATACTCGACGATTCTCGCCGATCGTCGAGCCGCGCTCGACGATACACAACGATACTCGAAGATCGTCGAGCCGCGGTCGACGACAATTGTCGAAGTAGTCGATCGTCGAGAATCAACAATTGATTCTCGACGATTCTCGTCGATCGGCGAGAATCAGAGAGACGATTCTCGCCGATCGGCGGGAATCAGAAGACGATTCTCGACTAATGTTATCGACCCTCGGACGACAATCCCAACCAGCCCTTCAAGGCAACATTTGCCCAACCAGATGATCCTATAAGACAACACTTTGCCCATAACCCTATTCAGGTCGGTGATTGGTAACCTTTACCAACACAGTCAGTCATCCAACTTCTCCACATCTCTTATGTGCGACCCTGCAGGCTCATATCGCGTTGGCAGTGAGATTACATGCTTGATCACTTCCAGATCACAATGGTAACTCCAACAATTAAGTGGCTGGATGATTAAGAGGCTGGGTGATTAAGTGGCTAGGCTCATTATCTTAAACTTAATGTGGTTGGATGTTCTGTTGGTTTAAGAATTGTGTGAGCAAGCTGTACATTTGATATGGGGATTGACTATGCATTTGGAAATATAGTTTCCTGATGATATGGCTGGCTGTTATGTGGGGAATATTGTGGTTATGACTGACTGTTTGGAGGTGTGGGGAGTTTCTATGTTTCTGCTATTGCTTTTCCTTTGTTTGGCTTGGCCCAATATGGTGTTGGGGGAATTTACTAGAA
The DNA here is from genome assembly GCA_039583875.1 of Platanthera guangdongensis. Taxonomy (NCBI): domain Eukaryota; kingdom Viridiplantae; phylum Streptophyta; class Magnoliopsida; order Asparagales; family Orchidaceae; genus Platanthera; species Platanthera guangdongensis. Next base: position 19,704,263 of record CM077150.1, on the reverse strand, counting down.
ATCGATGTGGTTTTATTTGATTATTCAGTGAGATGGATTTGAAGTTTAACATTTCCTTTTATGGCAGTGATTGGTAAGAGGTTATTAAGGGGATTTGGCTTATGCCCAAGCGAAGGATTTCAATATTTTTGTGTGAATCGAGTTTTAATGCATTTTCTCGCATTATAATTTTGGTTTCTCGATTTCTCATCGATTTGATTTGAAAACCCTTAATCAATTAATAGAGTCAACATCGCCTCTATTTAAAAACCGTGTAGAAATGGAGAAAGCCAACCTTGTATATATGTCCACTTAGTACAAATACAAAGAATGAGTACATATATATAGATGAGAGAAAGAGAGAGAAAAGTCCTATACACAATGTGGGACTAAAGAGAGGAGAGAAAAGCAATAAATGCTATACAAATGGGCCTAATGTTAAGTGGGCTTTTCCAACACTCCCCCGCAAGCTGGAGCGTATAGGTCATATGCACCCAGCTTGGACAAACATTGGTAGAACAGAGTGCTTGATAAGGCCTTTGTGAGGATGTCGGCAACTTGATCAGTTCCTGGAACATGCTTTAATTCAAGTTTCTTCAATTGAACCTTTTCACGAACAAAGTGACAGTCAACCTCGATATGTTTTGTGCGCTTATGAAAGACCGGATTCTTTGCGATGTGTATGGCGGCTTGACTATCACAAAATAGAACAGCAGAGGAGGGGAGTTTTACTCCCAGGTCAGTAAGGAGACTTTCAAGCCATGTGAGTTCTGAAACAACTGAGGCCATCGATCTGTATTCAGCCTCTGCAGAGGAACGAGCCACCACAGCTTGTTTCTTACTCTTCCAAGTAATAAGATGTCCACCAAAATACGTACAGAACCCACTAGTTGACCTTCGATCGTCCAGGGAACCCGCATAGTCGGCATCAGAATAGGCAACCAATGCGGGAGCAGAGTCGGAGGTTTTGTAAACCAGCCCTTGGCCTGGAGCTCCCTTAAGGTATCGGAGAATCCGTTCAACCGCTTGGAGATGAGAAGCCCGGGGGCATGCATGAACCTACTGACAACCCCAACTGCAAATGATATATCTGGCCTTGTGACTGTTAGATAGATCAACTTGCCCACCAGGCGTCGATAGTATTCCGGGTTCGGAAGAAGCAAATCGTCATCCGAAGCATGAGCGCATAATTTGTGATTTGCCTCCATCGGGGTACACGCTGGCTTGCAACCAGACTGACCAGCATCTTTGAGAAGATCGAGACAGTACTTTCGTTGGGAGAGTACCAACCCGTCCGGCCGCCGGGCGATCTCGAGACCAAGAAAGTAGCGAAGTTTCCCCAGATCTTTAGTCTGAAAAACAGTGCTCAGGTGTTGTTTGACGTCTTGAATCCCCTTTGAGTCATCCCCAGTGAGAAGGATGTCGTCAACATAAACCAACAGAAGAATGGTGCCAGTGGCCCGGTGTCGGGTAAAAAGGGAGAAATCTGCAGAGCTCCGAGTGAACCCCATGTCTCGAACCACCTTGCTAAACTTGTCAAACCACGCCCGTGGGGACTGTTTGAGACCATAAATTGACTTTTTGAGAAGACAAACCCGAGACTCCCCCGTGGTCTCAAACCCGGGCGGTTGGCGCATGTAGACAGTTTCCTGAAGGTCGCCATTCAAAAAAGCGTTCTTGATATCAAGCTGATGAAGGGGCCAGCGGCGGTGCACCGCGACGGAGAGAAGAACGCGGACAGTGTTAAGCTTGGCCACCAGAGAGAATGTTTCCTCATAGTCGAGGCCCTCCTGTTGTGTGAAGCCACGGGCCACAAGACGGGCCTTCAGTCGGGCAATAGTGCCATCCGGAGCATGCTTGATGACGAAGACCCATTTACATCCAACAGGGTGCTGACCGGGAGGTAAGGGAGCCAAGACCCAGGTCTGGTTGGCCCAAAGGGCCGTCATTTCTTCGTCCATGGCAGCCCGCCAGCCAGGATGGTGAAGCGCCTCCTGCAGAGAATTAGGGACTGAAACAGAAGATAAGGAGGTGGCAAAGTGAAGAAGAGAGGGGGAGAGGCGATGGAGCGAGACGTAGTTCGCCATCGGATGAGCGGTGGAGACGGGAGCCGAAGCAGCAGGGAGCAGAGCACCAGAGGGCGAAGCCGACTGCAGAGGAGCCACAGAATGAGGAGAGCGACGAGAATAGACCCGGATAACCGGTGGTGGAGGACGGACCGGAGGTGGGGAAGGGAGAGAGGCTGAGGAGTGAGGAGCAGGAATGACAGGACGAACGACGGGAGCGGGATGCAGAGCGATATCCGGAGCAGGGAAGAATGGAAGATCTTCACGGAAAGTAACGTCAGGCGAGACAGTAACCTTGCGGGTAGTAGGCGAATAACATACATAACCCTTCTGAGTGCGCGAGTACCCGACAAAGATCTGCTTGGTGGCACGAGGGTCCAACTTGTCCGTGGAGGGACCGAGGTGGTGAACGTAGCAGGTACACCCAAACACCCGTGGCGGAAGGGGAAAATGCGGAGTTGTGGGAAAGAGGAGGCTGAAGGGAGTAGCATACTGGAGGACGGAAGACGGGAGGCGGTTGATGAGGAAGCAAGCCGTGGAGAGAGCGTAGTTCCAGTACGGTTTGGGGACCTGCATTTGAAGCATAAGCGAGCGAGCGACATCAAGAAGGTGACGATTCTTGCGCTCGGCGACACCATTTTGTTGTTGAGTGTACGGACATGAGGTTTGGTGAAGAATGCCGAATTCAGAGCAGAGAGTCGCAAACGTATGGCTGGTGTACTCCCGCGCATTGTCAGTACGAATAGTGCGAATAGGCGCAGAGAACTGAGTGCGAGTCTCGAGGATGAAAGCCCGGAATACGCGGGGAAGTTCAGAGCGATCCCGAAGGAGATATAACCACGTCATGCGAGAGTAATCATCAATAAAAGTAAGAAAATAGCGATAGCCAGAAATACTATTAACTTTGTACGGACCCCATATATCGGAGTGTACTAAAATAAAAGGAGCGGAGCTCCGAGTACAATGAGGGGGGAAAGAAGAACGGGGCTGTTTGCCCAAAATACATGTGTCGCAACAAAAAGCAGGGAGAGTGACATCAGGAAGAGCCTTCCGGAGGACTGGAAGAGGAGCATGTCCCAGACGGCGATGCCAATCCGAAGAGGAGATAGATGCGAGGACAGTAGGAGAGTCGTCAAGAAGATAGAGCCCATTCTGCAGCCGTCCTCTACCAATGATAGTCTGCGTCTGCTGATCCTGTATGAGAAAAGAAGAAGAAGTAAATGTCACTGAGTAATTAGAATCAGTAGTAAGGCGACCGACAGAGAGTAAATTGAAAGGAGAGCCCGGAACATGTAGAGCCGAGCGTAGGAGGAGAGAAGAGGTGAGAGAAATATCAGCACATCCAGAGACGGGAACCGACGCCCCATTAGCAACAGTAATGTACTTCGGGTGAGGTGAAGACAAGTACTGTGGTGGCCGAACAGAGGTGATATGATGAGTGGCACCAGAATCAAGGATCCAGCGCGGGCCAGAGGATAGGCAGGCGATACCTTCATTGGAGAGAGAGGCAGCAGAGGCAACCGAGGCAGGCGGACGGCTGAGCAAGCCATGAAGATGCTGGAGCTGAAAACGAACCTCGTCGAGCTCAGTACGAGAGGAGGCAGAATCGGTAGTAGCAGCAGATGCATGTGGACGAGGAGGTCGACCATGTTTGCGAAAGCAAGTGGCCTCAAGATGACCATCTTTACCACAGAACGAGCATTTAGGCCTAGACCGGCCACCGCGACCCCGGCCGCGAGAGTCAGAGCGGCCACCACGGGTAGAGGGGGGAAGAGGCAATAAGGGAGCGGGTGCCTGTTGAACAAGGGCCGGAGAAGGAAGTCCGGGAACATCCGGAGGCGGGGAGACTTTGAGAAGCATTGAGCACACGTCGGAAAAGGACGGTGTAACAGTAGAGGAGAGGATGTGAGCCCGGACACTGTGAAGATGAGGGGGTACCCGGGCCATCATCATGGCGATACCCACAGCTTCCTTCTGGGTACGTTGAGCAGCGAGATCTAGAGTGGGAGGCTGATGGTGGATCCAAGCCTCAACCAGAGACCGGGCCTGAGCAACAAAGGACGTCAAGTCGGTTGCGCCACTGCTGTCAAGGGCCTGGAGAGCGGTGATGATATCATATAGATGGTGGAGACTATCTTTGCCAGAGTAGAGGGTGTGTAGCTCGTCCCACATGCCTTTGGCCGTCTCATGATACATGGCCAAGCGATAAGATTCTCCATCAAGAGAGTTAAGGAGCCAAGTCTGCACACGCCCATCATTGCGTAACCACTCCTCAGTAGGGACACCAATAACGGTTTGGGTCAGATGATGAAGGAATCCCTTTGACTGAAGGACACGGCGAACTGAGTGTGCCCATTCCACAAAGTTCTTCTTGCCAGTGAGCGAAATGGTAGTGATCCGGAGCTCGTCGCGGACTTCCGGTATAGAGGCCGGGCGTTCAGGAGGAACAGCCGTACCGACGGAGTCTGCAGATGTAGACATGGAGGCCGCAGCGAGCTGAAGGAGGCCGCAGCGAGTTGGAGGAGGCCGCAGCGAGCTGAAGGAGGCCGCAGCGAGTTAGAGGAGGCCGCAGCGAGCTGGAGGAGACCGCAGCGGGCTGGAGGCCGCAGCGAGCTGGAGAAGACCGCGGCGGGCTGGAGGCCGCAGCGAGCTGGAGAAAACCGTGGCGGGCTGGAGGCCGCAGCGAGCTGGAGGCAGCAGCTAGAGGAAGCAAACAGACAGTGGACCGGGTGAGGACGCGGCGACCTGGATGAGGTCGCGGCGAGCTGGAAGATGTTGCGGGCTGGGTCAGGTCGCGGCGGTCTGGGTCAGACCGCGGCGGACAGGAGTGAACTGAGAAGAGAAGACAAGCTGGCAGGCTGGCGAGCTGGCGACTGGCGAGCTGGCGGGCTGGCGAGCTGGCGGGCTGGCGAGCTGGCGGGCTGGCGAGCTGGCGGGCTGGCGAGCTGGCGGGCTGGCGAGCTGGCGAGCTGGCGGGCTGGCAATCAGAAGGAGATCAAGGAGAGGAAGCGAAGACAGAGTTCGCTGCGGTCAGAAGAAGACCAAAGGATAGAGGTCGCCGAGGTCGCGCCGGACAGGAAGAGGCCGCAGCGGACAAGGGGAAGCAGTGGACCCCACAGGATGGCTATAAAAGGAGGGGGCCAGAGGAGGAAGGGAGGTGGGGGGGAAGAGAAGTGGATCCACGGGAGAGGAAGCGGACAGGAAAAGTGAGGCCGCAGGAGAGACGCGACTAGAAGGTGCGGACTGGACAAGGGAGGCCGCAGAGACCGCAGGCTGCAGGGCGGACAGAAGAGGGAGTCCGCAGGAGATCGTAACCTGCCTCTGATACCATGTAGAAATGGAGAAAGCCAACCTTGTATATATGTCCACTTAGTACAAATACAAAGAATGAGTACATATATATAGATGAGAGAAAGAGAGAGAAAAGTCCTATACACAATGTGGGACTAAAGAGAGGAGAGAAAAGCAATAAATGCTATACAAATAGGCCTAATGTTAAGTGGGCTTTTCCAACAAACCGCAACCCATTAAAGAGATGCCAAGATTACAGATACTAAGAAACATGGCATCCCATGATAGAAGTGATGATGCGCCAAAGAATGACAAGAAAAGACAAGATGGTGGTGAGTTTTTATCTCTTTGATTATGCTTAGATTTCAAAAAAAATTTGGTATTTACTTGCATAATATTTTTACACTTACCCTATTTTATTGCATCTGCATTCTCATTTAAGTTACAGAAGTCCGAAGAATTTGAAATCATTGACACAAAAAGATCAACTAAGATGGCTAACAAAGGTTGATAAATAAAAGATCTTATCTCTAAGGGATTTAAAAATAAGAAACACTCAACCCTACTAAGAAATATAAGATGTAAAATGCATTAAGAAAAGAAAAGGACATAAAATGAATTATAAAACACAAAATGCATTGATGCATAGAATGTAACATCCGTAATCTGCTGAAAAATTTATTTAAATTGTAGGGTCAAATCGTGAAAGATTTTGATCGAGGCAGCGCGTCGTCGAGGTATAATGTTAGTATGCTTAAAAATCGCGTTCGTTAATTAGTGTTTTATTTCAGTCGTAAAGATTGTGTGACACATTTTAATTTAAATGCGAAGTGCAGCAATTTTTGTTTTCATAAGAGGTTAATATGGGGTGGCCTTCTAAGAGTGGGTTGCGTATAGCAAATCTCACCTCTATGGGTGGGAAAAAGGGGGCGGTTATCAAAAACCGCACCCTGCCGTTTGATATAAGCCGCAAGCCGTAGGCATCTTTCACGGGAGAAAACTGTGACAACCCAAAATTTCACACACTTATTTTAATTTATTTTTCTCTCTCTCCGATGATGAAAAAGACACATTTACATTGTTGCAATATTTTGACGGATTTTGTTTTTGATTATCATTTTGATATTTCCTTTATTTGGTCCCTTTTGATGAGTTTGGGTTGCCCTTTTTATGTGGGCTTTCATGAGTTGCTGCCTTTGTTGGTTTAGTGGGCTGGATGTATATATGTTGGGCTTATTGTTTCTTGTTGGCTGCCTTATTTGGTTTGGTGTGCTGGCTGTGTTGAATATGTGTGTTGGCTGCTTTTCTGTTGTGCTGGAGATTGAGGTGTTGGCTGGTTGCAATTATGCTATGCTGGCTGCTTTGTTACATGTTAGTTGGGTGTGTTGTTGGCTGTTTTCCTAATGTGGTGGCAGCTGGAATAAATTTCAGACATCCATATAACACTTGGCTATTGGTTTGGTTGGGCTAAGTGACACCTATTTGAGTTAGCATATTGATTTTGGCTTCTTGTTGCCTCTTCACCATTTGTCTTCTTGCTGCCTCTTCACCGCTCATGCCCTCTTTAAATAATTGGTGGATTTCTTCCTCCCCTTCTCAAACTGCTTTCCCTCTTCTCTGCTGCCCCAAACTTCTGCTGCTCTCTGCTGTCCCGAGACTGCTGCCACTGCTGTCCTGAGCTGCTGCTCCCTGCCGTCTTGCTGCAGCACTGCCCCTAGCTGTTGCTCCCGACACGGCTGCCTCTTTTACTGCTTTAGCTGCTGCTATACTGCTGCTGTTACTCTTGGCTGCCCTACTGCTGCCCACTCTCCTCCTCCCTCTTTCTCCTCTTTTGCTGGTTAGTCTATTACTTTCATGGTTATTTGGAAACTCTTTTTCGTGCTAATTTTGGGCCGCCTAATTACTGATTTTGCGCTGTTTTATATGGAGGCATAGCTCACTTTTTATACCTTGCTGAACATCATTTTTAAGAGTACGGGAAGTCGATTTGGGGGCTGGCTTTAGCCCATTTCGAGGCATATTTATGTCTGTCCGGCAAGATATAAAATCAGATTTTGGCCTTTCCGGTTTATCGTTTCAGTTTTCTGATGATTTAGCGAATCATTCTAAATCTTTTGCGCTTTTCGCTACGCATTCCAAGTGACGCAACCCAATAAACGCGCGTATAATTTCAATGGGTCCCAAGACTTCAAAATCAAATGTGGTGAGTGTTTTATTTTTTGAAATTATGGGTATCCAATTATTTTGCAGTATTTAATTTATTGTCTCTTTTAACGAAATTGCTTGTGCATATGAGTTTCGTCTTAATGATATATCGCTAAATAAATAAAGTGGGCGAGAGGACAATTAAGCGATACAGATTTCTGAGGGGATCAGTTTTATTCAAAATTCCTGTTTATACGACAAGATAAAATTCATGTAAAACTTTGCATAGAGAAATGTGATGACTTCGAATCCGATGATGTTGAGGCATCCACTGATGGATTCACCAGTAGGGGTGAGCCTACAATTACGCTCTTCGGGGGCGAGGCCCAATTCAAGTTTGCGTCACCGAAGCATTTTCCATTTTATGTAACTAAAGTTAAGGGGTGATTTAGTATTGAGAATAATCAAGTGATTGATTTTATTGTACTGTATGCATATTGATATCATTCCTCATTGTTTACATGTATAACTGTTTCACGAAATACTATTCTCACATAGTCATAATTTTTATGACTAACCCAGAGCGGACACCTTTTTTTAGACAACAAGACCAACTCCAAGTAGAACACGCAGGATCTTGACAGCTGAATTGGTAAAAGCAATAATTGAAGCCAGAGACTGGCATACAGCTCGTTGTACTGGAGCTACGTGTATCTATTATAATAAGTCTATCTAGTATAAATGATCGTGTAATAAACGAAGAAATGAAATAAAAAACTTGGTGTATGTTCTTTGTACTTTGCATTCTGATGTACTGTGACCATTTTATTCAAAATTGTTGTCCGATCTTTGATTCAGTTAAAAAGCCCAGGATTTAGGTCTCTACAAAAAACGTAGTCCCCCCGCCCGACGTAGGCTTTCCGCAACAGCGCGACGATCACTCTGCCTCCTGCAAACCCTAGCGACGCCTTCCCCGCTCCGTCCCTCAGCGCAAGCCCTTCCTTTTTCCTCTACGGGCGCCGACGAGTTCCCTCCTTCCTTCCGCAGTAGGAGGGCCGGTTTCAACCCTAACCGGTGGAAGTCAAGGGTGTTGAGGCATCGTTTTGGAACCGGTGAGTTTAGTTCCTCACTTGTCTTCATTCCTTTGTGGAAATCCTTCTAATTGGAAATTGATTCTAATTATTCTCATTTTCCTCTTGCCCTAATTAGGGATTGAAGTTCTAGGTCCACCGCAAGTCTGGATTTGGTCGCGTTGTGAGTCTTAATCGCTCTCACGTAGAGGTACTACACTCTGTTGGTCCTTCTTGTGTTTACCCAAGCCATTTTGAGATTTTTTACCGATAACCCTAAAGGGAGAAATGTGTAATTTAGGATTATCATGGATTGCAGATTTTTGGTGGCCTCGGGCCAAGGTTCTGGAAGTCCGCAGTAGTCAGATTTCCTTCGAAAAAACAAATGTCGCCGCGCCGAGTGTACGAGCGTCGCACCACCACGGTAAGGAAACCTAATCCTTGTTAGTTAGACGTATCAAGAAAATTACTTTATGTACGCATGTGTACATTTCGTGCAAGCATCATAACCATGCCTAGAAAGGAGTGGCGGTAGGAAAACGGTCGCGGATTTAGGTGTAGGATAACCCCTTTTCCAAGACCCTAATAGCCAGATTATATATACTAGCGTTAGGTATGAAACCTTTACACGTTTACGCAAGTTTGAGAATTTGTTCAATTAGGGGCGTGAACGTCCCTTCTAGCCACCCACAAGAAAATTAAGGGTCGCTCAGTAGTACACTAAAGAAAGGTCCCAAGCAGAGTAGCGTTAGACCAAAAAGGGTCAGTAAGCACACATAAGTCTTCTCGTGCTTGGTAGAGATGCACTACCTTTCTCATAGGGCATATGATATCCTATGAGTAGTAGAGTCTTGAGAGTTGACTCCCCTGTGAGACAGCAGATTTGAGACCGTGTCTGCGCGACACTAGAACAATTAAGTTCGTAAGATGGTCTTGGGTCGTCAGATTTCAGTTGCGCGTTAGTAGCTACTTTGCCTAGAGCCTTTCAAGTAGAAGTGCAGATTAGACGTCATCTAGAACTCAAACATGGACCTGACGTGAGACAGCGCACTAGTTAGTGAACGCCAGAGCTTGGGTAAATAAAATGAAAGTTCATGAACATAGACGGGTGTATCTTTTGAGCAGGAAGATTTGTAAACGCATGCATATCATCCAACATAAAGATTTTAATGAACCAAACTATTTTTCAAAGGGCATGCATTCATCATTTAAGGAAATGTTTTAGTGTCACTAGGAGGAGTTATTTTTCCTTATTCTGACCCCCTCGTGGGTAATGTTTTTACAGGTGACCCAGGTAGAAAACTACGCCTAGGATGAGCGTCCTTATGGTGTCAGTTTGTAGCTGGTTTCTTTTTCAGTTTTCTTTTATTTCAGTATACACTTGTAACCTTGGATGCTGTATGTGGTTAAAGTTTGAAATGTCATGTATCAGACTTATTATGTCACTTCAGATTTACAGTTCTTTCATCCTATTCATGTTTAGTGGCTCTGTGAATCCAATATTTAAAGGTATGTGGTTACCCTTAGTTTTCTTTCATAGCTTCCGTTGTAAGTTTAAAATTCTCAGCATTCTTCTTATTACCTGCTGTGTACTAGTTTTAATACTGTTTCCTGGTTTTCTTTATATCGCTGAAACGGTCGGACGGCTGATTTTTGAAAAACTGGCAAAGGGTGTTACATAGAAAACATCAAGGGTTAAGCCGCATATGAGGGGGGGGGGGGGTGAATCTCCTATGAAAAAAGAGTTGAGTCGAGTTAAAATCTTCCTGTCTACAAGAGACAGAAGGCCTATTGCGTGTGAGATGTCCTAGATTGGAAGTCTATGTCTAACCAAGGGGCTTGAAGGCCTACTATGTGACAACCCAAAATTCGCAAAACAAAATATTTATTTTTACCCCAATGATGAGATAAGGCAGTACAGAATTTTTCGAGATTTTTTCGCGCATTTTCTGTTTTCTTTTTGGGAGTACCAAGAACTAATTTTATTTCATGATGTCACTCTTGCTTTTATTTGTTGTGTGCCAATAAATAAATGTGACAATTGATTGAGGTTGCTAATAGTACATTTTGGAGGCTTTTGTTGGGCTGTTGTTTTGGTTTTAACCGGCTGGATTAAATATATTTTGGTGAGGTGGCTATGTTGGCACTTGGCTGGCTGGTTGTCGTAAGTATGGTGTGTTGGCAGCTTGATGTTGAGGTTTGGTTTATTTTGCCACTTGGGGTTGTTGGTGGCTGTTTTGGTTTCATTTTTGTGACACTTATTAAGTAAGTTTGGCTCTTTCTTGCCTCTTCACCGTCTATTTCTTCTATTTTAATACCTTGCCTCCCTCCTCTTCTTCACCAACATTAACTCCTGCTCCCTCTTCTACATTTTGTTGTTGCCTTGCTGCACTGCTGCTCCTGAGCTGCTGCTGTGCTACTTTTTGCCTCTGCTTTGCCGCAGTCAATTTTGCTGTCGCTTAGGGCTCCTACTCCCGCGTCTATTCTTCTTCTACTGCTGTACCCAAGCCGTTGTTGCTCCCCAAGCTGCTTCTTTGTCGCTGCTTTGTTATACCTCTGTCACTGGTTTTGAGAACTGTTGCTGCTTCTCTCCCTTGCCTTCTCTTCTCCAGCTTCTTCCTTGGAGTTCTTGGAAGAACCTTGCCGCACCTTTGCACAGCAGGGGTTCGATTGTGCAGCAATTTACTTCCTCCCTCTCCCGCTGTAAGAATGATGTTTTCTCTTTGCTGATTTCTGTTTTTACAAATTTTTGGGGCTGTTTTTATGCTGATTTTTATGAGCTGTTTAGTGGCTGTTTTCTTACTGTTTTTCGGCTGCATTTTCGCTGGTTTTTCGACGACATTTTGCTGCACTGTTGTGCTGTTTTGGTAGCTGTTTGGAGGCAATTTTAGCACTGTTTTTACTGATTCTATGTAAACTTTTCTGGACAACATTTTTATGAGGACGGATAGTCCATTTTGGGGCTGGTTAGCCCATTTTGAGGCACAAATATGGCTGTCCAATAGAGTAGAAAAGCTGATTTTGGTTTTCTATAGTCAATTTAGATTATTCAGAGTTTTCCGGTTTATAATATTTGGCTTTCCGACTTTTCGTAAATCCCTTATGTATTATAAGAGAAAACTCAAATAAAATGCGTGCTATTACAGTGGTTTCCACGGTCAAGAATTAATCGAAGAAGGATTACGTCTCAGGATAATATGAATAAGGGAAAAGCTGCAGTGAATATTTTATTTCTTGAATTAAGTTTATTCACATAATTTCTCATTCTTGTTTACATTTTTAATATGTATTGCTTGTGAATATGAGTTTAACTCATTAAGATATCGCTATGGAATAAAATATGGGCGAGGAAAAAACATAAAAGCGATATATATATTTCTGAGGGGATCAGTTTTATTCAAAACTCTTGTTTATACGACAAGATAAAATTTATTCAAAACTCCGTATAGAGAAATGTGATGGCTTCGAATCCGATAATGTAAAGGCATCTACTGATGGATTCACCGGTAAGGGTGAGCCTACAAATTACGCCCTTCGGGGCAGAGCCCAATTCAAGTTTACATCACCGGGGCATTTCTCATTTTATGTAACTAAAATTAAGGGGTAATTTAAGGATCAGTGTTGAGAATAATCAAGTGATTGCTTTATTGTACTGTATGTATATTGCTATCTCCTCTTTGTTTGCATGCATGACTATTCACGAAACAGGAACCACTCCCATTATTCAAAAAGGAAAGAGATGATTGAAGGCTTTAAGGGATCGAAGAAATGCAGGAAAAATGACTCCCGAATAGTTGGGACGATCTTGTAAAACGTTTTTTTATCATCAGATGTAAATACATAATGAATGAATAAAATGCTGGTATTTATGTTCTTTGTACTGTGTTTCATATGCTGCGACTATTTTATTGAATTACTGTTCGATTCTTGAAATCATTTGAAAAGCCCGGAAATTTGGGTCTTCAAATACTATATGTAGGACTGTCATGTGTAAGCATGAGTTTAAGATGACCTCAGAAGGGGTGGGCCCAAGAATTTGAAAAGATGAATCGACAGGTACCCTTGACAATTACTGATTGAAAATAATTTAAAGAAGACGAGAATAATAGATACACTGATTCAGAAGATTGAATTTAAAGGAAGATCAGGATGAATGAAATTGGATAAAATGAGCATTGAGCTTAAATGAATATAAGAATAAATGAAAAGAATGCAAAACTGAAGACTCAAATAAAGGAACTTCAAGAACTTTAAGAACAAAATAACAAAAAAAAGAATGATTTAGAATATTATTGTTATATACAACATGCTTACTGTTGCTAGAAATTATTTACATAGTATTATACTTTACTATTCTTTTCTTTTATTGCACTTTAAAATGATTATGCATATTGTTACTCACTTTTTTTTGTTTGTTTGTACAACCATTGAATAGGTAAAATACTCACATAGTTATATTGTCTATATGACTAACCCCATAATTGTTTCAGTTTTTTTTAGGAAACAGAAGTTTCCCCAGACACACCTAAGAAGGAAAGATAACTGAGGAGGGAAGAAAGAAGCACAAAGATGATGAATTCAGATTTTGGGCTAAGTTGATCATAGCTGTTATGGATTATATATATATGTAGATAATAGTTCTGTCATAGTTGTATGATCTATACGTGGATGTTGATATATCTATGTAATAAAAGCTTTTAATGAAATGAAATTTATTATTATGTGTTTTACTTTGTACTCATTGTGCATGTTTATGCGATGTGCTGAGATGAACGAATTGAAAATGAGGTTAGATAAAAAATTAATTGTGGGGGACGAAAGGTCCAAACAAAGGAGGGTGGCGTAGAAGACATGAAGCTGATGTTAGAGCTACTGCATGAGCGAGGCTTTTGTTCAAAAGTAATTTATTTGGATATGGTCTGCCCGGAACTCGCAGCTGCGAAAAAATAGTGCTGCCAGCTTCTGAAGAAAGTCAGTCTAAAAGGGAATGAATGTGTTATGAATATTAAGCATGTTGATCACACTACACCTAAATTATTCAACTAACAAAAAACTTTATATTATAGCAACACTCAGTGCACAAAAAGTAAACTGATAATTGTACCATTGTTTTTTCAGTTTAATTATTTATGCTAACTATCTTGTAAATTTGAAATCAACACAACTCAAAGATAACATCAACCAAAGTTACTATAACAATTGCTTTTTTAAAACAGGGATATACTGAATAAGGTGAAAACATTTTAAAGCATATTTACGTAAATTTGCAGTTATTTTGGAACAACTAAAAGTAAAATTGACCAAAGATTTAGAAGTGCCAGACAGAATTCAATGATACCACAAAAACTTTCTGCAGATGAAATTTTACAGGAATCCATAATCTAAACCAAAAACCAGCCTCCTAAATGAATATGAATCAACAGAATACAAATCATGAATAAGGAAACTTTTCCATACCGAATCAAGAATCTTCCCATCAGCATCAGCTACGATAATCCTATGATGGTTGCAGTCAGATAAGAATATGCGGCCTCCATTTTCATCCACTGATAAGGAAACTACAATGCACAAGCAAAAAGTATGTGAGAGTTGAGAGATACTCATTATTATTTACAATTTGAGTATTTATTGTCGTTATTATTATTAGTATTTGCGTGAGTGGGTTTTAGTCCCACACCTTGTGTTAGCGTTCGTATTTCTCTTGTAATATTATAAATAGCCCTCTATGGATGAATAAGAGTAAACAATTGTTTTTCCCACTCAATTCAACTTGGTATAAGAGCCTAGAAAAAAAAACCTAGCCCTCCCGTTTTCCGCTAACTCCTGCTTCAGCTCCCCCCCCCCCCCCCGCTTCCGCTACCTCCGCTCGGGATCGCCTGCCGCCGTCTCTTCCTGCTCGATCTATGGGGCTGACGAGCGGCCTTACAGCCACTGCCGATTGCTGAGAAGGACGTTGCCACCGTCCTTCCATGACGCAGCCGGTCCGCTCTTCTGCATAGCCCGATCGACTTTGCTCCAAAACAAAGATCCGTTGTTGCGTCTCCTCCGACGCCTCCTCCGGGGCCTCCTCCTGCGCCAGATCTGCACCGCCTCCATCGACGCCTCCTACAGAGCAGTCTGATGTGCCCGTCTTCTGTGGCTGAGATGCCAGGTCTGCCGTGCAGTGCCTCCTAGGCCTAAATCTGCTGGATTCCTCCCAGATCTACATTCTAGATCTGTCGATCCTTCTTCCTGGTTGTTTGCGCTGGCGGTGTGAGTTCTTGTAGTTTCCTTTTGCAGTGATGGGTGATCCAGATTCTCCAACATCCTCTTTCGATGTGATTCAACATCAGATGAGTGACCTGCAGCGGTACCACGACCACTCCGGCTCCCTAAAGATTACCACGGTCCCGTTAGATGACACAAACTATCTCGAATGGTCCCGGGCTGCGCAACACGTCATTAACAGCCATCAGTTGTTTGGTTACATTGATGGAACTAATAAGGAGCCCAAAAAATTGATCCCTTCTGGAAGTGATGGGACTCAGAAACTCCCTGGTTGTTTCATGCCTTCTTCACTCTGTCTCTGAAGGTCTACAGGAGTTACATGCTGGTGGACTCCGCCTTTGAAATCTAGACACGTTCCCGTGAGACGTATTCTCAAATTGATAGTTCTACACAGGTTTATGAACTTACTCGCCGCATTTTGGAACTGCGGAAAGGCTCTATGATGGTGTCGTCCTTTTTTTCAGAATTTGAGCGTCTATATCAAGAGTTGGAATATTTTCCGCATTTCACTACAACATGCACTGTGGGCGCTATTCAGTTACAATAATGGGAGGATCGCTTTCGTATCCATGTCTTCTTGATGGGGCTGAACATGACGTTCGATATGGTGCAGACACACATCCTTCACCATTCCCCTCTCTCGTCACTTCGGGAGGCCTTCAGCATGGTCTTTGGTGATGAAGACTGTCGGAAGTCGCTTCGTGTTGGTGCTCCTCCTGAGCGCTCTTCTCTGACTAGCGTTGGCCATGAACATGCTCTCAGCCCTAGCTTGTCTGCTCCTACCTGTGATTATTGCGGCTGCAAAGGCCACACTCGGGAGGTGTGTTACAAACTCCACCCACATCTTGCTCCTCGTGGTTGTGGCCATGGTCGGGGACCAGTATGTGGGGGTCATCGCCAGGGTGGCCTCAAACCTCATGATGTTGCTTACTCTACAGACATCTACGATGAGACCTCCAATGTTGTTCCTGGGCAGCTTACTTCTCTTGAATTGGATGCTTTCTGCCGCCTGTTGCACTCTCAGCCTGATCTGTCTCCGGGTGCCCCTACTGCCACTACTTCTTTTGCTATGTCGAGTGCTCATGCAGCCAATGCCTCATCCTCTAAGTGGGTGATTGGTTCTTATGTAACTCACCACATGACCGGCTCCTCAGGTTTTCTCTCTTATACCCTTTTGTTTGGTAAGGACAAAATCATCTCTGTTAATGGTTTGTTTTCTCCCATTGCTGGAAAAAGGTCATATTTCATGTTCCCCTTCTATTTCTTTGTCATTTGTCTTTCATGTTCCGTATTTTCCCCGCAATTTACTTTCCATCAGTGATATTACTAGATCCCTTAATTTCTCTGTGACTTTTTCCTGATTTCTATATTTTTCAGGAAGTGGGTACAAAGCAGAACATTGGCAGTGGTAGGAACCGCGGTGGACTGTACTACTTGGATCTCCAGCCTTCTTCTCAGTCTTCTTCTCAGGCTCTCTCCTGCATTACTATTATGGCTGATGATGTTCGCCGCAGGCACCTGCTCCTTGGACATCCATCTCCTACATATCTTCAGAAATTGTTTCCTGCTGTTTTACCGTTTTTAAGAGCTTTTGTCTGTGATGTATGTGATATGTCTAAGCATATAAGACATAATTCATCAAATTTGTTTTCTCCGAGTACCATTCTGTTTTATGTTGTTCATTCTAATGTCTGGGGGCCATCCATCATTTTATCTATTTCTGATTTTCGTTGGTTCGTCAATTTTATGGATTGTTTTTCTCGCACAACTTGGGTGTAATTGTTAAAAAAAGAGTGAAGTTTTCTCATGTTTTCAGATTTTCCATAAAATGGTTCAGACTCAATTCAAGGGCTCTATTTGTGTCCTTCGAAGTGATAATGGGGGATGGGGGGATATGACGATCAAGGAGCATTTGGCTCACACCTTACCAGTCATGGTATCATCCACCATACCATGTGTGTCCATATCTCTACCCAAAATGGTGTTGCCGAACGAAAAAATGGCATATTTTGGATGTTGTTCGTTGTCTTCTTGCTACTATACACCTTCCCAAATCCTATTGGGGGTGATTCGGTTCTTACCGCTGCTCACCTTATCAATCGGCTTCCCTCATGAGTTCTTAGCTATGCCACTCCCTTAGCTCGGTTGTTTACCATGACTGTGGTTTATACTTCCCATCTTCCACCACGTGTCTTTGTATGTTTCTGTTTTGTGCATATTCATTTTCCTCACAGAGACAAACTGGACCCTCGGGCTCATCAGTGTGTGTTCTTTGGCTACTCTTCTTCAACAAAATGGTATTGGTGTTACCACCCCCCATCCATACGTATGTTATGCACTATGGATGCTACTTTTCGGGAAGAGGAATCCTATTTTTCACCTTCGACTCGCTCTGTTCGTCAGGGGGAGAGTACTGGTGATACGAATATTCCTCTCCCTCTTCTTCCTCCTCTGCCACTGCAGCTTCCTCCTCCTCATGAACCGGGTCCTCTTATCCTTGTTCCTCTGCCCGATACTCCGATCTCCCCTTTTTCCTCACGTGTACCACTGACGCCCCTCAGGTATACATGTTACCAAGGTTTCGCCTCTACCAGTGCTCGCTTCTGCCTCAGATTTTGATGATCAGGATTTGCATATTTCGCTTCCTGGCAAAAAAACTATTGGCAAGAAAACTACAAGGAACGACTGGTCGCCCAGGGCTATACCCAGACTTAGGGAGTTTATTACCAAGAGAATTTCGCTCCCGTGGCTAAGATGGACTCTATTTTGGTATTGTTGTCATGCGCGGCTTGCATGGACTGGGATCTTCACCAACTGGATGTTAAGAATGTTTTTCTCCACGATGAGCAGGATGGACAGGTATATATGAAATTTCATCCTGGGTTCGTGAAAAAGGGAGTTGAAGGTCTTGTTTATCGTCTAAGGATGTCCTTATATGACTTGAAACAGTCTCCTATAGCGTGGTTTGGCAGATTCCTCACGGTTATGCTCAAATTTGGGTACAAGCAGGCGCAGTCTGATCACACTATGTTTATTCGGACACGTGATCAAGGTATTGTGGTTCTCATTGTCTATGTGGATGACATCGTGATCATTGGTAACGATTTGGAAGAGATTGCGAATCTAAAGTCTCTTTTATCTGTGAGTTTGAGGTGAAAGACTTGAGAAGATTATGATACTTTTTGAGAATTGAGGTGACTAGATCTAATCAGGGTATCTTCATTTCTCAGTGGAAGTACATTCTAGATTTGTTGCAGGAGACCGGGATGCTTGACTGCGTTCCTGCGAACACCTGGATGGAAGAAAATCATGAAATTAATGAAGATAGTGACAGTGATCTGGCAAATGTCTTACGCTATCAAAGATTAGTTAAGAAACTAATATATCTACCTCATACTCGTCCCGATATTACTTTTGCGGTTGACATTCTGAGTAAATACATGCATGCTTCCAGGATTAGACATCAAGAGGTGGCATACTGTGTTACAACATTTGAAGAAAGCTCCTGGTCGTGGTCTTCTGTTCTCCTAGAACAACCATTTGAGATTTGAAGTTTTCACTGATGCTAATTGGGCAGGATGTCGCGATGATCGAAAATCTACAACAGGTTATTGTTCCTTTGTTAAAGAAAACATGGTGACATGACGCAGTAAGAAGAAGAATGTGGTGGCCATATCGAGCGCTGAGGCAGAATATCGTGTTATATCACAAGGCTTGTGCGAGAGCCTACGGTTGCATACTGTTCTACATGACTCAGGGTTTCCAGTGACGTCTCCGTTTTCTTTGTTTTGCGACAACAAGGCAGCGACTAGTATAACTCACAATCCAGTTTAACATGACAGGACAAAATACGTTGAGGTGTGCCGACACTTTATCAAAGATCAATTGGATAAACAAACAGTGGTCACACCTTTCGTCCACTCTAAAGATCAACTAGCATATGTGTTCACTAAAAGCTTGGGAAGTGTTGTGTTCATTGATGACATCAAAAGACTTGGAATGACCGACATCTTCTGTCCGACTTGAGGGGGAGAGTTGAGAGATACTCATTATTATTTACAAGTAGAGTATTTACTGTCGTTATTATTAATAGTATTTGCGTGAGTGGGTTTTAGTCTCACATCTTGTGTTAGCGTTCGTAAGTCTCTTGTAATATTATAAATATCCCTCTATGGATGAATAAGAGAATACAATTGTTTTTCCCACTAAATTCAACCGTGAGAAGATCATTAAAAACTTACTTCCAACTTAATAGTAAAAATATAATAGCACTGGTTCCACCTTCCTGCATCAAAAACAAGTGTTGGTGTGATGCATAACGAGGCTATAGGGTTCAAAGTGGGTCTAATTCTCTATGAGATACGCAGATAGACACTTGCTCAACGGGGGAGGGGTAGACCAATAAATACTTGGATGAAACTAAAAGGAAAGACAAGATGTACTAAGCATTAGTGAGATTATGACTAAAGATAGGGCACAATGGTGACAAAAGATCCATATGTCCGACCCCACTATAGTGGGATAAAGACTTGAGTGTTGTTGTTGTTTGATTTTAATCTTAATCACGTATGTATCTTAAATTTTGTTACAACTCAACATATAGGTAATAAATATTACATTGTCATACTATTAATTTACGTTGCAATCTTGCGTGCGAGTTAATTAACATGAAATTATTTATTTATTATTACCTGTCACGAGATCGTCGTCACACTCTACTACCTCAACAGGAATTTTGGTGCCGTCATGAGACGGCTTGACCGAAGGCGAGGTGGAAGCCCGCTTCCACTTTCTATCTTCTTGCTTTTGCCGCTTCTTGTCCTTATGAGAAGAGTGATCTCAGAGGAAGAAAGTAACGCTCGCGGCTTTTACAACTATCTCTGCCGACTTGGAGTCCATTTCGTCAGCTCGCAGTCTAGATGAAACCCTTGGGGATCCCGTCTTGAATTTACAGACGAGGGAGAATAACAACCCGACAGTACACCTAAAAATCAATTCAGCATATGCACCTCGCCGAATAAGTGTTGGACGATTCTTTCCTAGCTCCGAGCAAGCTTGCAAACAGCGGGGATTGTGTACAACTTGTATTCGCGGAGGGTGGGTCCAACTCATTATAAGTCTTTGGCAATGCGAAGTTAACTGTTGACCAAGGAGAATAACATCGTCCAAGATATACAAAAAGCAGCCAAGTGATAAGCCATTCAGCTTGCCCAGGCCGTTTTAAACTCGCTTATGGACGAGCCCTCCTATTAGCTCACATACGGGAGGGAACCTCCTGTGGTCGCCCATAGGTGAGGCCCCTGAAAGAGGCTCAGAGATCATATCAGCGCGGAGCGAAGGCAAAGACTAAACATCTAGCTATCGAGTCACCTTCAGGAGAAGTCCCGAAACTGAACTAGTCAAGGTTGCCCATAGGCAAGCTCCCTCCTGAGAGCGCATGAGCGAGACTCCAGGAAGCTCGCTAATGAGCTCGCATGGCCAGGGTCAAACTCGCGAGGTCACTCCAAGCGGCCTTATTCATCTCGCCAAACTCCTACAAGCATGACGGGTCGAGTATTTTGCAGGGGCGGATATCCGCAAACCATAAAAGGCCCCCAGTCAGGATTGCCTGTAAATAGGACTTCAGGACACACAGAAAAGACACGTTACCCCCAACCCCCCTAAGGTTTCTCATTTGCTGAGATCGTGCATGTCTTATGCCTAGCGTACTCTTGGTTTTGGAAAGGTAGTTCTTATATACTTCGGGATGCATGGCGGGACCTCCTCATTGCAGCTCGTGGGCCTCATTTATAAGCAGTACAACCTTCAGCTCTCGTAGAACGTCTCTCTTGTCACCAGGTTCATGGTGTTAGACTGCAAGGTCAGTAACCTCAAATTACCCTTTTTGGTCCAAATTTTGTGAACTGGTTTCCTAGTTCCAACAATTGGTATTGTGTTTAAAGGTCAAGGGCATCTTAATGTTACCAGATATTGTGATCTTGACCGCATCGGGTTTTCCAACATATAAGATTTGATCAAGACCATCTCAAAGTAATCTTCTCTTTTCACCGTCTTCATCTGAATAACCCTCGGAATAGAAGATTTGATTGACCAAGTATTTGGAGCCACTCAATAAACTCATCCAAAAAAGGCATATATTTGAATTCAGGTATATCTTTGGCTCAACGTTCACCCAGCATTGTTGATAGCAACAAATTGAAGTAAAAAATTCACGGCCAGCCCTGGCGGGAAATGACTTCATAAATATGATAAAAATGTTAATTGAAGGTTCGTAGCTTTAAAAAATGAAATAAACTTAAACAAAAACCTTTTAAAGCCATATAGCTTTGGAATCAACTAGTTCCCTAGCAAGGTCATAAGTTCAGCAGCAATGAGCAGTAGCCATTCCATGGGTTACGTAGATCAGTATCTTAGAACTTCCAGGCAAAGGCAATAGGGATGAGCTGTAGGTAGGAGGCTCGGGGAACAATGAAATAGGAAACTCCCCAAACCATGAATGCAACACATTTTCTTGATATTGATCATAGAGCAATCAGATATATGCACCCAAGATATTATTAAGCGTGTATTACCATTTAGTTCATTTTAAATGTTTTATGTTTTACTAATTATTAGAAAAGACTACGTAAAGGCTCATATATTGACCCATTTATTTTTTCCTTCTCTTGTAATAATCTCACATCTTGTAAATGAGACTCTTCTCTCTCTCCTCTCCCTATATATATGTACTCGTCTAGGAAGCACCAGTAGTATGGGTACTGGATACGATACGTACCCGGTACAACGGTACGATAAAATTTAAAAAACAAGGATACGAGTACGACATGATATGTTATAAAAAATATAATATATATATATATCACAAATGCGATAAATAATTCTCAAAACATCGAAACATCAAACATAATCATAACTTGAAGTATAAGTCGACAAATCAATGCAACATAATATGAAGTTTTTAAACATTAAGCATTCGTAAATATTACAAAATTTAATATCTTATATGTCTAGCTAAAAGAGATAAAATTAAACTTAAGTCTACTCATCAGACTCTTTCTTCTTCTTCATTATTGGAGATCAACTTCATTATTAGAGATCATCTTTAATCTCCAGTTAGTCTGGAGACAAGTTAGACGTTTTGTTAATAACTTGCGTCGTATCAACACGTTCAATACACGTACTTATGACAAAAACGTTCCAGTATCAGTAACTTACTCGACACAAATACACAACTTAATTGAACGTACCAACGCTTCCTAGCACAGAGCCAATTTTTGTTTACTCTAAAAAAACAGACTCCTATGACAATATGCAAAATGATGTGCTAAGTCCAAGTGTGTCCACATAGGTGTATCCGTCGAGTACCGGGTACGTACCGGTACCGGATACGTATCCGGTACGGGTACACTGCCTTCGGGGAAGTATTCGTGCTACATAGGTACTCATACATTGTATTTATATACTCAACAAGGATATACATGATTTTACTGTTTTTCCTTTGTAGAAACTTAGCCAAAACTTGTATATACTTTGTCATACCCAAAATACAATAGAGAGTACAAATATATAGGAGAAGAGAAAGAGAAAGAATCATATACAAGAGATGTGGGTCTAATAGAAAAAAGAATAAGCGGGCCTATAGATGGGCCTTATACATGGGTTTTTACATCGTTTTCCGTCATATTCTCTAACACTCCCCCGCAAGTTGGAGCGTACAAATCGTAGGCACCAAGCTTGGACATGAACTGATTGTACAATTTCTGAGGTAATGCCTTGATAAGAATGTCAGCAACTTGCCAGAAGCAAGAACATGCTCAAGCTTTAGCATCTTCGGTTGGACCTTTTCTCGAACGAAGTGACAGTCAACTTCAATATGTTTGGTCCGCTCATGGAACACAGGATTCTTCGCAATATGCATTGAAGTCCGACTGTCACAAAACAAAGTTGAAGGTGAGAATAATTTAACTCCCAAATCCATAAGAAGACTTTCAAGTTAGGTTAATTCTGATACAACATGCTCCATCGCACGGTACTCAGCCTTAGCAGACGAGCAAGCAACCACTGATTGCTTCTTACTCCGCCATGTGATAAGATTTCCTCCAAAGTACAGAAACAAGTTGTAGATCGTCGATCGTCCGGCGAGCCCGCATAATCTGCATCAGAGTAAGCAATAAGAGAAAGCTCTGAAGATGATTTATACACAAGTCCTTGTTCAGGAGCAGTTTTCAAATATCTGAGAATGCGTTCCACTGCCTGAAGATGAGAAACCTGTGAAGTGTGCATAAAGCGCCTGACCACTCCAACCGCAAATGAGATATCTGGTCTTGTAACTGTGAGGTATATCAATTTTCCCACAAGACGCTGATAGTATTCCGGATTTGGAAGTAGAGAGTCAGACTCAGATCCCTGAGCACATAACTTGTGGTTGACTTCCAACGGGATCTCCGTAGGTTAGCACCCTGAGAGGTCAGCATCTTGCAGAAGGTCAATGCAATACTTGCGCTGGGATAAGACAAGGCCATCATGTACAACTCATTAACCCGCGAGTAATCATCAATAAATGATAGCCAAAAATACAATGGATCTTATATAGTTCCCAGATATCAGAATGCACTAAAGATAAATGGGGTGAGAGCAGCGGGAGGAACATCGAGATGATACAACCCTTTAGACAGTCGCCCCCTACCAAGAATGTAACGGCCCAAAATCCGCCACAATTTAAATATTCATTTCGAGCAGATTTCTCACAAGTATATGCGCAGCAGTTATAATAAAAGAAAGGTGTACTAGGAGAAAACATAAAACCACATCTCACTATTATACAGAATATACATACTGTCCAACGAAAGTACCAGTATAGAAGTGTCTACATGTATTAAACATCTAAAACACGTACAAAAAGTAGACACATATGTCATATGCTAACCCGTGGACGAGCCACGTCTTCGACTGATCTTCTATCTGCCTCTGCCCGAGTCCGTCTAGCGGGGTCTGGTACACTAGTGCTCAGTTCCTATAAGATAAATCAGGAACCAATTAGTTTTGAAAACTAAGTAAATTCCTTACCCTTACCTGTAGTTTCGCACTGCAAGCAGACAAGAGAGTCAGCAAATCTATATCGGTATGATCATGTTTCTAGGCTAGGAAAAAGGTATAATCAACAATTCTATATCTGATATCAAATCATATTTCGTTCATTCTATATGGAAGTTCGTTCATTCGTGATGCATTTCTCAAAATGCTAAGGGTCATTCAATTTCTTAAACATCTGGGTCCGTCGACCCTTCATATCAATATCCTCTTTAGGGCGCTCACACACGCAGCAGGCTTCAACGCCTCGAAAATTGGATTCTTTTCATATTCTGTAAGAGTTCGACCCCTCCTACGAGGTGTGAGAGTTCTACCCCTCTCACGAGGTGTAGGAGTCTGAAGCATCCCCCCTACCAAGCCGACCCTTAGCATTTCGGTGCGTGGACGCGTTCTCGAGTTCAACTTATTTCATTTCTGAATCATTTTCTTCAATTCATTTCAATTCGTTCAATTCAATTCAAAAATAGAAATTATTTATATTTGGTTCCCCTCAGAGTTCTATCGCCCACTAAGCTACGTTAACGTGTTCGACAATTTATATTTTCAATGATATCAAATATTTAAAAAATAACTAGCTTATCAGTTCATAAAAAGAAACAATAAGGACTCACTCCAGTTTTTCCTTTGCTCTTGTCCCTCGAAGGATGCACATCGCGCCTATCGTCGGACGCCATCCTCTGCAGTATCAAAATATCATCTACTTTAGGGTTGCGCCATAAATAGTTACGAGCAGACTCCTACGACGGTCACAACTACAACCTCTGTTGTCTAGGGAAGGAGTAGCGTGGGTGACTCAAAATGAAGGTACAACATTCGATCAACAAAGGTTTCATATGCCCACTAAAGTGACTCAACAGACAGCCTCAAGAGTTGTCACCATGGCGACGTCAAAGGTTGTGACTTGCTGCTAATGAAAGTGTCAATTCCATCTAAGACCACCAGTCAGCATAAGTAACACCCAAACACAGTAGTCGGGCAACACAGACACCCACAATACACAGCCGACCAACACAAACAACAACCGGCCAAGATGGATCGGCCCCAAAACAATTATCCCTTAACCCGAAATAGGGAAACCCTAACCGAGAGTCGTAGAAGTTAGCCCCCATGAAAGCCCTAACTTTTCTTGACAAAAAACGAAAATCCATAAGGAGATGACAAGAAAAGAAAAAGAGAGGGCTTACAGTGGGGTCTAGGTCTACACTTGTCGGCCAAGAGGATATCCCGTAAACGAGTAAGCCGAACCGGGAACCAACAACACGGAGAAGGAAGAGCAAGGCAAGTGCAGCAGAAAGTCTTACTCACGGAGGCTGGAGCAAGACTCCTTAGCGGCGAGCACGACAATGAAGGAGTACATCGGCGGAAACCCAGGAAACGAAGACGGATAAGTCTCCCACAAGCAAGGCAAACCGCATAAATAGAAGGCCACCGCTTAAGTCTCGGTTCAACCGGCCAAATTGAACTGGAAATTGGTCAATACAAGGTTAAACATTTCATATACGCATCTGGCCCCTCATTTCCAAACCAAACCCACTCTATATAACATCCGGCGAACTCAAGCCAATCCAAAAAAACAAAATGACTGTCGCAAAATCAATCGGAAAATCCAAACATCAAAACTAACGTGCGACATCAAATCAACACTGAAATCATGTTTTCATCATCGGGGATTATTTACATAGTTTTTATATTGCGAAAATATATACATACGTTCGGGTCTTACAAATTCTCCCCTCCTTATCAGAATTTTCGTCCTCGAAAATTCAAACATCTTCTCGATTACCAAAGAAAGAGGGAAAGATTTTCATCAGTAAGTACTCTCGCTCCCAAGTAGCATCCTTGGCGAGGTGGCCGGTCCACCAGACCTTGACAAAATTCACCTGTCGATTCCGAAGATTCTTGCTCTGCCGATCAATAATTTGATATGATGTTGTCGGACTTGACAAATCAACTTCGATCTACACATCACTGACAGATATCATCAACTCTGGGTTCAGAATATACCGTCTGAATGCGGATACATGAAAGACATCATGAAACCTCTGTAATTCAGTAGGCAGAGCTAAGCGATACGCCACCTCGCCAATACGTTCAATCACTGGGAAGGGACCAACATATCTCGAACTCAATTTCTCAATTCGTCGCAATCGTGAAATCCCTTTAAACGGTTTAATCTTCAAACACACTTGATCGCCGACAGCAAATTCTACGAGACGATGTCAGAC
Organism: Platanthera guangdongensis; assembly: GCA_039583875.1. Classification (NCBI taxonomy): domain Eukaryota; kingdom Viridiplantae; phylum Streptophyta; class Magnoliopsida; order Asparagales; family Orchidaceae; genus Platanthera; species Platanthera guangdongensis. The sequence goes on along the minus strand of CM077150.1, from coordinate 19,678,130 downwards.
ATTATAATACTTTTGTTGACAATCATGTGCGATTTTCATTCGTTGTTGGATAATGCGGACTTTTTCCTCAATCTTATATGTCCTCTTCTGCGGAAACAATTTCTTCTCTCCATCATCTGCCCATCTCAACGGAGTCCTACATCGCCACTCATATAGAGCTTCGAATGGAGTCATTTGAATCGTTGCTTGCTAGCTATTATTATAGGCAAATTCAACCAACGATAAGTATTTTTCTCAGGAGCCTTTCAAATCCAAAACCACCATTCGCAATAAATCCTGCAACATTTGGATAGTGTGTTCGGATTGACCACCTGTTTGTGGATGAAAGGTTGTACTGTACAGAAGCCTTGTTCCCATTCTGTTATGCACCATTCTCCACAAATCCGACGTAAACCGTCCATCGTTATCGGACACTATCGTATATGGGATACCATGTAATCTCACAATCATATTTACATAAAGTTCCATCAACTTTGCAGTCGGTCCGATTTGCTTGATCGGTATAAAATGGGCGTTTTTTGTCAATCGGTCAATAATGACTCAGATTCCATCATTCCCTGCCTTACTGCGAGGCAGTCCAAACACAAAATCCATCGCAACGTCATCCCGTTTCCATGCTGGAATGGGAAGGGATCGAAGATATCCAGCCGGCTTCTGATGTTCGCTTTCACTATCTGGCAGGTGTGACATTGAGCAATGCACTGAATGACATCCTTCTTCATATGTGGCCACCAAAATTCTTGTTTCAAATCGTGGTACAACATTGTCTGGCCCGGGTGAATCAATATTGTGTATTATGCGCCTCATACAAGATATCTTTCCGCAAATTATCAGCATCTGGTACACATAGCCTGTCGTTTAGGAATAATAAGGCATCCTTTTCAACAAAGGCACTCGCTTCTCCCCTTCTCAATTTTTCGAATATACCCATCAAGAAGAGGTTCTGCGATATCGCCTTCCGAATTCTCACTTTTAGCGAATATTGAATCTGCATCTGGAATATCTGTGCTTGCTTTTCTTCAAGCATGAAGATCACACAAATTTTCATCTCCTGCAACATGTCAAGAAGCTTCCTATTGTATTGCGGTATCACTGATAGCACAACAATATTCTTTTTGCTCAAGGCATCCACGACCACATTCGCCTTACCAGAATGGTATTGGATATTCAGATCATAATCTTTAATAAATTCCAGCTATCTTCTCTGCCGCAAATTTATTTCCATTTGATCAAATATATATTTTAAACTCTTATGATCCGTGAATATTTCACATCGAACACCATACAGATAGTGGAGCCAAATTTTCAAAGCGAACACAACTGACGCTAGTTCTAGATCGTGAGTCAGATAGTTCTTTTCGGCCTCCTTTAATTATCGGGAAGCAAAGACAATCACCTTTTCACGTTGCATCAATACGCAGTCTAACCCCATGTAGGATGCATCGCTATAAATTTGGAAACCATCTGAGCCTTCAGGCATCACCAACACAGGAGAAGTCGTTAATCTTTCCTTCAAAGCTTCGAACGCTTGCTGGAAATCATCTCCCCACGTAAATGACACATTCTTTCGAGTCAATTGTGTCAAGGGGAGTGCTAGCTTCGAGAAGTCCTTGACGAATTTCTGATAATAACACGCCAAGCCCAAGAAGCTTCGTACTTCAGTCACCGATTTCGGTTGGGTCCAATTGATTATTGCTTCAATCTTAGAGGGATCAACAGATAACACTTCCGCATTAATCACGTGGCCCAGAAAAGCCACCTCGTTCAGGCAGAAAGCACACTTTGTGAATTTGACATACAACTGATGTTCTCTCAGTGTTTGCAAGACGAGACGCAGGTGTTGGACATGCTCTTTATCTGTCTTTGAATAGATCAATATATCATCGATAAACACAATCACGAACTGATCCAAAAATGCCTTAAAAACCTGATTTATCAAGGACATGAAAGCTGCAGGAGCATTTGTTAGGCCAAAAGGCATAACTACAAATTCAAAATGCCCATACCTGGTACTGAATGCTATTTTGAAAATATCTCCCTCCAGAATTCTCAGCTGATGATATACTGACCGAAGGTCAATTTTAGAGAATACAAGTGCGCCCACCAGCTGATCAAATAAATCATCAATGCGGGGCAGAGGATATTTATTCTTAATTGTCAACTTATTTAGTTTGCGATAATCGATGCATAGACGAAGAGACTCGTCCTCCTTTTTCACGAATAACATTGGAGCTTCCTAAGGTGAGGTACTCGGTCAGATAAATTTCTTATCGAGCAATTCTTGTAATTGCACTTTCAATTCTGCCAATTCTTTTGACGTCATCCGATATACAGTCTTTGCCACGGGAGTAGCTCCTTCAGTCACTTTAATTTTAAATTCGACTTCTTTGGCTGGAGGCACACCCGATTATTCTTCTGGAAATACATCCATGTATTCCCATACTACGGGCACAACTGTAATTTCTTTCTTCTCTTCTTTCACTTCTTTAATCATCACCAAAATGGCCTCACAGCCTTTCCGCACCATTTTCCTGGCTTTCATTGCCGAGATCCTAATTTTTGCATCTTCGCCCAGACCCATGTAGATCATCAAACTTCCATCTGGGCATTTGAATGTTACTTCTTTTATTTTACAATTAATAACGGCTTCTCTATTTGATAGCCAGTCCATACCGATGATAACATCATACTCAACAAGTGGTAGAACTGCAACATCGACTTCAATTTGTTTATCGTTAAAAGACAACAAGACCACGGCTCGCTCTTGCGCCATCAGAACCGTATTATTCGGTAGCAACACGTTCAATGGCTTTGCAATTTGAAATGGTAGTGTATAAATTGTATCGAGAATATATGATGAAATAAAAGAGTGATTAGCGTCTGTATCAAATAAAACTTTCAGTACTTGATCATGAACATGCAGCACACCTGTCACAACAATATCGTCTGCTTTCGTTTCTTGCTGACCGAGATTAAAAACTTGGGCCTAAATCAGCCTCTCATCTCTGACACCTTCAGCAGGTACCGATGCAATCGACTCTCCTTCCTTGGAAGTCCCAATGTGATACATCTTCTGAGTCGGCAAAGCTGGGGCTCCCATCGAACTATCATCCCTTTGCATTTTTGGACAATCTTTTCGACGATGGCCTGATTGGCGACAGTAAAAGCAGACTCCGGTCAATCATTCCCCTCTGTGCATCTTGTCACACTTGACGCACTTTGTCGACGTTGATGGGGACACTTGGGTGTTCACTGTCGATGTCGTTTGTTGTTGTTTCTTCTTTTTCCACGGGGCTTCACCCGTTCTGCCCGATTTATCCTGGCTAGCACCCTCTTTGAACCTCTTTCGCATCTCCATCCTCCTCTGTCTCTTTTCATTGTCCAGCTAGACTAATCGAGACTTCTCCACCAATAGCACACTCTGTAATATCAAACGGAACCACTGAAGCGCGAATATCATCCCGCAACCCTTCCTGGAACAGTAAACATCGAGCTTCCTCTGTTGCCACTGCGGACTCTGCATAATATGCTAAACTGGAGAATTTCGCTTTGTATTGCAGGACAGAGTGATTTCCATGCACCAAGCGCAAAAACTTCTCCTGCAGTTGCCACTTTTTTGTCTGCGACACGAACCATTTTGTAAACTCGCGAACAAACTCTGTCCAAGTCACGTTCGCCAAACCTCGAGTCTGAAACCTTTCTTTCATTAAGTTCACCCACCATCGCTTAGCCTCTCCCTCCAGAAGGAAAACAACCAACTCCACTTTCCTCTGCGCTGGACACCGCATAGTATCAAATATCGTATCAATCTGTAAAATCCAGTCTTCCGTCTCGATCAGGGACAAACCACCGCAAAAAGTCGGCGGTTGCAATTCTAGGAATTGCTTCATATTAATATCAATCAGGCGAGGCTGCTCCGGTTCCACAAATGCTGGAGGAGGCACAGCTGGCACAACTGGCACAACTGAGGGTACGATAGGAGGAGGCACAGCAGGAGGGGTGTCCCGAACCGGCTTAATTGCTTCGGCGATGGCTTGGGCAATATCAGCGATATGCACTAAGGAAGATTGTTGCCCACTCACACTTTCCTCAGACTTAGAGTACCTGGAGACCTCAGGTTAATCAAGAGTCTCGCGCATCCTACGACTCAAATACACTTGAAACATTTCCTGAGGGTAAACATGAAACAGTTCAGTATATTCGGATATTCGAATTTCATCGCTGTGAATTATGTTTCATTTTGATACTTTCTGCATTACAGGCACCATGAGAAATCTCCCTCTGATACCACGTAATTGTAACGGCCCAAAATCCGTCACAACTTAAATATTCATTTCGAGCAGATTTCTCAGAAGTATATGCGCAACAGTTATAATAAAAGAAATGTGTACTAGGAGAAAACATAAAACCACATCTCACTATTATACAGAATATCCATACTGTCCAACAAAAGTACTAGTACAGAAGTGTCTACATGTATTAAACATCTAAAGCATGTACAAAAAGTAGACACATATGCTAACCCGTAGACGAGCCACGTCTTCGACTGGTCTTCTATCTGCTTCTGCCTGAGTCCGTCTAGCGGGGTCAGGTACGCTGGTGCTCGGTTCCTATAAGATAAATCAGGAACCAATTAGTTTTGAAAACTAAGTTAATTTTTTACCCTTACTTGTAGTTTCGCACAACAAGCAGACGAGAGTCAGCAACAATCAAATCTATATCAGTATGATCATGTTTCTAGGCTAGGAAACAGGTATAATCAACAATACTATATCTGATGAAGGATTTCACCACCAGGTACAACATTCGATCAACAAAGATTTCATATGCCCAATAAAGTGTCCCAACAGACAGCCTCAAGAGTTGTCACCATGGCTACGTCAAGGGTGGTGACTTGCTGTTAATGAAAGTGTCAATTCCATCTAAGACCACCAGTCAGCATAAGTAACACCCAAACACAACAGTCGGGCAGCACAGACACCCACAATACACAGCCGGCCAACACAAACAACAACCGGCCAAGATGGATCGGCCCCAAAACAACTCTACCTTAACCCGAAATAAGGAAACCCTAACCGGGAGTCGTAGAAGTTAGCCCCAATGAAAGCCCTAACTTTTCTTGACACAAAACGGAAATCCACGAGGAGATGACAAGAAAAGAAAAAAAGAGGGCTTACAGTGGGGTCTAGGTCTACACTTGCCGGCCAAGAGGATATCACGTAAACGAGTAAGCCGAACCGGGAACCAACACCACGGAGAAGGAAGAGCAAGGCAAGTGCAGCAAAAAGTCTTACTCACGGCGGTCGGAGCAGGACTCCTCAGCGACGAGCACGACAAGGAAGGAGTACAGCGGTGGAAACCCAGGAAACGAAGACGGATAAGTCTCCCACAGGCAAGGAAAACCTCATAAATAGAAGGCCACTGCTTAAGTTCCGGTTCAGCCGGTCAAATTGAACCGAGAACTGGTCAATACAAGGTTAAACATTTCATATACGCATCTGGCCCCTCATTTCCAAACCAAACCCACTCTATATAACATCCGGCGAACTCAAGCAAATCCAAAAAAACAAAATGACTGTCGCAAAATCAATCGGAAAATCCGAACATCAAAACTAACATGCGACATCGAATCGGCACTGAAATCATGTTTTCATCATCAGAGATTATTTACATAGTTTTTATATTACGAAAATATATACATACGTTCGGGTCTTACAAAGAATATTCTGTGTTAGTCGATCCTGCACAACAAAGAAAGAGCGTGAGAGGGTTACACAACAACAAGGTCTTGTGTCAGACAGCTAACAAAAAGTAGATTGAAAGGGGATCCTGGAACATGCAGAACCACGGATAAGGAGAGGGAAGAAGTAAGAAGCAGATGAGCTGTGTCAGAAATCGGGACCGTGTCACCATTAGCCACAGTGATGAACTTGGGATAAGTAGAATCTAAGTATTGAGGCGGCTTCTGCGGAGAGAGATGATGCGTATCACCTGAATCCACAATCCAGTAAGAGTTGTGTCAGAGGGAAGATATACTTTCATTTGAGATCGAGGCCACTGAATCAGAGGAGTGACTAACTGCCCCTTGAAGCCGATGGAGTTGACCACGTAGAGCAGCAATATCCTCACTAGTGGCAGAGGGAGGTGTGGGAGTAGCCAAAACAGCAAGGTGAGGGGGCATACCATGCTTGCGGTAGCAAGTGGCCTCAAAATGACCATCCCTGCCGCAATGAGAGCACTTGAAGAGAGTACGGCCACCACGACCTCGTCCTCGAGACTGGCAAACTCCACGAGCCGGGTGACCACAAGTAGGAGCAAGAGTAGCCACGGGTTGCTGAAGGAGAGCTGGAGAGAGAGGCGGAGCATCCGGTGAAGGGGTAACTTTCAGAAGCATCGAACAAACGTCCGAGAGGGACGGAGTAACAACGGAAGAAAGGATATGAGCACAGACACTATGAAGATGTGGTGGAACACGGGCCACCATCATAGCAATCCCAACAGCTTCTTTCTGATGTCATTGAGTAACCAAGTCTGTGGTGAGTGGCTGATGCTGGATCCAAGCCTCCAAAAAAGTAAGCAACAAAGGACGTCAAGTCACTAGTAACTCCAAGGTCGAGGGACTGAAGATCGGTAAGAATGTCGAATAAGTGTTGAAGACTGTCCTTGCCAGAGTAGAGAGAATGAAGGTCCATCCACATTGCGTGAGCCGTCTTGTGATACATGACTATTCGATACGGCTCAGTGCCCAGAGAATTGAGAAGCCAAGATTGGACAAGCCCATCGTCTCGGATCCACTCGTTAGTAGGTTCAGTGGGAGGAGGCCTTGTCAGGTGATGAAGGAGACCTTTAGTTTGCAGCACAAAGCGAACTGAGTGAACTCATTCAACAAAATTTGGTTTGCCACGGAGAGAAATGGTGGTAATATGTAATTCATCACGAAGTTCCAAGGGAGCAACACGAGGATGTCCGGGAAGACTAGTTGAATCGGAAGCAGTCGGCGAGTCAGAAGCCATGCGGACAACGCCAAGAACGGCGACTGGGAAAACTATCCGAGCAGTTAGAAGACCTGGCCGCTACGGCTAAAAGAGCGCGCGGTAGAGAGGCCGCGACAAAGAGATCGTGTGGCGAGCAGAGCACCAGGCCGTTGCGGACAGAGACCGTCGCGGCGATTTAGAAGAAATCGCCAAGGGCCGGAAGCAGCGGTTAAGCCGAGCTCACAACGATTAGAAGAAATCGCCAAGCAGAGCACCGGGCCAGCGGTTATGACGGGACCGCGGCGAGAAGGATAAGGCAAGAGAGGTCGCGGTTAAGAGAGTGCGCGGCGAGCAGAACACCTGGCCGCCGCGGATAGAAGCAACGGTTAAGGCGAGACCGCAGCGATTAGAAGAAATTCCCAAGGGCCAACGGATAGACGAGATCGCGGCGAGAAGGAGAGGCCGAATGACCAAACAAAGCAACCAGAAGCAGCGACAAGGAGCAACGACGAGAGGCAGCGAATAGACAACCCTTAGCGGAAAGGCAACCCGTAGCGGCTAGGCAACCCGCAGAGGCAAGGAAACCCACAACGGGTACAAGAGCGAACATCGGGTAAGGGGGCAGGGGTGGGGCCACCGGTTAGAGAGAAGAGGGCTATAAAAGTAGAGAGAGGGAGAGGAAGAGAGGTGGAAGCCACAGAGAGAGGAGTAGGGGCGGTCAGAAAAGAGGATTCCGCGAAACAGTAGCGGGAAAAAGGGAAGAAGGCGCGCGGATAGCTGCATTTACAAAATGGGTATCTGCTCGGGATCGGATAGGCTTTGATACCATGTAGAAACTTAGTCAAACCTTGTATATACTTTGTCGCACCAAAAATACAAGAGAGAGTACAAATATATAAGATAAGAGAAGGAGAAAGAATTTTATACAAGAGATGTGGGACTAATAGAAGAAAGAATAAGCGGGCCTATAAATGGGCCTTATACTTGGGCTTTTACATCGTTTTCCCTCATATTCTCTAGCATCTTTCATTGTTCTTGTACTTCTCTACATGGTATCAGAGCATCCGGTCATATCTCCTGTTTCGGGCGGATAGCTTTTTGCCTTAACCGTCCGTCTTGTGGACTGCTCTACCCGCTTCACTTCTCTTTTGTGTGGTTTCTCTTTGGCTCTACCTTCTTGATGTTTCTCCTACCATCCTCTCCTTTGTCTCCTCCGTTGATTGACATCGGCGTCTCGGGCATGCTCCTCTTCCGGTCCTCAAGAAGGCTCTTCCCGATATGTCTCTTCCAGTTTTTACCTGTGATTAATGTACTTTGGGAAAACAACATCGTTTCTCTTTTCCTCCACGTTGTACCCGAAGCTCTGCTCCTTTTGTTTTAGTGCATTCTGATATTTGAGTACCGTACAAAATAACTAATGTTTTTGGGTATCATTATTTTATCACATTTATTGATGATTATTCTCGGATGACATGGTTGTACTTAATTCGTGATTGCTCCAAACTTTCTCGCATGTTCCGGGCTTTCGTCCTTGAGACTCGCACATAGTTCTCCGACAAACATAAAACTCTTCGGACAGATAATGCTCGTGAATACACTAGCCATGAATTTGTTAATATCTACTCTAAATTTGGAATTATTCACCAAACTTCGTGAGCCTATACCTTCCAACAAAACGAAGTGGCTGAACGTAAAAATAGACATCTTTTTGATGTTGTTCTCCCTCATAATTCAAATGCAGGTACGCAAGGCTTATTGAGACTTTGCACTTTCGACGACATGTTATCTCATTAATCGTCTCTCTTCCTCTGTCATCTGACTTGCTACTCCGTTTACTCTTCTCTTCCCCTATACTCCGTCGTTCTCTCTCACGCCACGCATATTCGGTTGTACCTGTTATGTTCACTTGGTCCGTCCACAGACAAGTTTGATCCTCTGGCAGCCAAACACATGTTCGTCAGTTATTCTCATACTCAGAAATGATATGTTTGCTACTCTTCTACTACCCGTAAGGTGACCGTTTCCGCTGATATTACCTTTGGGGAAGATCAACCATTCTTCTCTGATCGAAACCCACCTCGTCCACTACAATCCTTGCCAAGACTTGTCATCCCCGTTACCTCTCCTCCACCACCACTCCTCCCTGACCCGGCTCCCATTCTCTACGAGCCCCCTCTCATTCGTGTCTATACTCGTCGTCCTCCTCGCTCCGCCGCCCCAATGCAGTCGGCTTCGACCTCTGACACTCTGCGACCTGCTGATCTGACACTGGCCTCCACCGTCCATCCCATGGCGGATTATGTGTCTTTACATCGCCTATCCCTGGCGCTTCACACCTTTACTACCTCATTATCATCTATTTTTGTCTCTAACTCTGTGTAGAAGGTTCTTCAACATCCGGGCTGGCGGGTAGCCATGGACGAAAAAATGAAAGCCATCTGGGCTAACCGGACATGGGATCTGATTTCGCTCCCTCCAGGCCAGACTACTGTTGGTTGTAAAAGAATCTTTGTCATCAAGCATGCTCCTGATGGGATAATTGACCATCTTAAGGCCCGACTGGTGGCTCGTAGATTTACTCAACAACAAGGTCTCGACTATGAAGAAACATTCTCTCCAGTGACCAAGCTCAACACGGTTCGTGTCCTACTTTCAGTGGCTATGCATCGCCAATGACTCTTACATCAACTGGATATCAAGAATGCTTTTCTAAATGGTGATCTACAAGAAACAGTCTACATGCAACAACCTCCGGGGTTTGAAACCACGGGAGATTTCCGGGTTTGTCACCTCAAGAAGTCGATTTATGGTCTCAAACATTTCCCCGGGCATGGTTCGACAAGTTCAATAAGGCTGTGCGAGAAGCTGATTTTACTCGGAGCTTGACATATTTCTATCTATTTACTCGACATCACACGACAGGCACCATTCTGCTTTTAGTATATGTCGATGACATCCTAATCACGGGTGAAGACTCAAAGGGAATACAAATGATCAAACAACACCTGAACTATGTCTTTCAAACAAAAGATCTGATGAACCTCTGATACTTCATCGGCCTTGGGATCGCAAGACATCCTGATGGTCTTGTCCTATCTCAACAGAAGTACTGTCTCAACCTTCTTCAGGATGTCAGCTACTCAGGATGCAAGCCGACCAATACACCTATGGATGTCAATCATAAGCTATGTGCACATGCCTCAGATACAGATCTACTTCTTCCAAATCCAGAATACTTAGAAAACTAATTTACCCAACGATCACGAGACCAGACATATCTTTTGTGGTTGGGGTTGTCAGCCGGTTTATGCACTCTCCTTGAATGTCTCATCTACAACTCGTTGAACGCATTCTGAGATATCTAAAAACAGCCCCTGGTCAAGAACTGGTATACAAAATCTCTTCTTCTACTCTAACATTGGTTGCGTATTCAGATGCAGATTATGCTGGTTCCCTGGATGATCGACGTTCTACCAGCGGATTTTGTAACTACTTCGGAGGTCACCTTGTTACCTGGCGTATTAAGAAACAAGTTGTGGTTGCTCGATCTTCAGCTGAAACTGAATACCAGTCGATAGCGTCTGTTGTATCCGAGCTTACATGCCTTGAAAGTCTCCTAGGTAATATGAGAGTAAAACTTTCTCACCAGCTACCTTACTCTGTGACAGTCAAGTTGCTATACACATAGCTAAGAATTCGGTCTTCCACGAAAGAACAGAACACATTGAAGTTGATGGACACTTCATTCGGGAAAAAGTTCAAATGAAGAAGTTGGAATTGAAACATGTTCGAGCTACTAACCAAGTTGTTGATCTCCTCACTAAGGCCCTACCGAGTGCCATATTATATCAGTTCTTGTCCAAGCTGGGTGCCTACGACTTGTACGCTTCAGCTTGCGAGGGAGTGTTAGAAAAGACTATGTAAAGGCCCATATATTGACCGATTTATTTTTCCTCCTCTTATAATAGTCCCACATCTTGTAAATGGAACTCTTCTCTCTCTCATCTCCCTATATATATATATGTACTCATACATTGTATTTATATACTCAAAAAGGATTTACTGTTTTTCCTTCATTGTTCTTGTACTTCTCTACACTAATGTTCTTTAATTCATCATGGTAAACAAATATCTATTCCTTTGTTGCAAGTTCAAATTATTTGGCACTCAATTAGTTTGTTAAATGCTAAAAAGTACATTAGCATAGACAATAACGAGTTGCCAATCGGGCACTCTCAAACCATTCATGACCCATACTAGTATCAGCAAGTTATAATAATTAGCATACTATTAGAAAAAAAAAGTACATCAGTAACACAAAGGGAAAATTTGTATTCATTCCATGAAAGAAACTGCTAATGGTGGAGAAAGAAAAACCTTCATAGCTCAGAAGTAAATTTCTCAAAAAAGAAGAGGCAGTAGGTTCCTCAATGGTTGCATATTGACTGGTCCTATAACCATTCAATTCCTCCAACATCTCTTCTTTCTGAAACGAACTTAGATCATCAATTGCTGCAAGTAAAATGTAAGCCACGTGCCTGTAAGAAACTAGAATTATGATCTTAGATCTACTAAAGACTTGGATTCTTAAAATAATAAAAATAGGAACAAAAGGGCTCCAAATAAAGTAGCATCTAGAAATTATTCCCAAAATAACTGATCATATTCATATGAAGGAAAGGATCTAAGGGTTTATTGATGCGGAGCAGAGATGAGGACAAGTTTTGGGCCCAATCGGGGCTGATTTGGCTACTTACCATATATGGTGTGCCAGGATCGACGATCCGAATCCGTGGATGCGTCCGGATTGGCGTTACGAATCAATTTCATATAGAGTTTTGTATTTTTCGGGTTTTATTTCATGTAGTTTTGGCACCGAGACCAACGGCCAATCATAGCCGTAAATTCCAGGTGCCCTAATTTCAGATTCTTATAAATAGGATATTCAGGGCAGCAGTTTTCTTAACGTTGAATGTTTGGAGAAGAGTTTTTCTTCATTCTGGTGATCCCCTCCGCGGTGCCGACTCTGTGGAGCCCCCTTGGTGATGATTCCCCGGGTAAGTGTATCTTGTTTTGATTTTCCAACCTCCACCTCCTCCCCAGCCTGCCATCCAGCCCCTTCAAACAGCCGGCCACCCTCCACAGGTCATCCAGCCGCCCAGGTCTTGCTGTCCAGCAGCCCAGGTCTTGATGTCCAGCCGCCTGTCCAGCTCCCTGTCCAGTCCTGCTCTCCCACCTAACCTCATCCGGCCGCCCCCACTTCAGGCTGCCGCCATTTGGACCTCCACAAGAACCCCCAACCGCCTCCCCTGCCCTGTCGAGCCACCGTTTTCCCCTACAGGAACCCTTTCTGGTTCCTGTCCAGCAGTCGTAACCCCCGCTGCAGCCTCCAGCCACTTCCTCCATCTAATCCCCACCCGAAATTCCCCGAATCCAGGAATTCGAACCCCGATCTACTCTTCCCCACCACCTGCTCGCGGCCAACGACCCCCCATCCTGTGGATCCACCTTGAAACAGCCACCCAACACCAAATCTGTCCAAATCTGGCTATTTTAGCCCGATTCCAGCCATCCCCCGCCCCGATCCAGCCCTCCTAACACCCGACCAGCCTTCTCCTTACCCGATTCAGTCTCTCCACCACTGGAACCCCACTTGTAGGCCTGAAACGTTCAGATCTATCTCATTGGCAGCAACCCTAATATTCTTGTGGTGTTTTTGTATTGGTATTGGGTTGTAAGACATTGTTATGGTTGGCTTATTACATGTTAGTTTGGTTATTCATCTTATTATTGTTTTTTGTGTCTGGATTAATCTCTAATTGCAGGAAGACTTTATTCATCGTGCACCCTTGCTTTGGCCCTCCACGAGGAGGAAAGTCTAAGCTTGTTTGCCCTAATTAATTATTTGTATCTTGATATGAATTTATCTGTGTGGGATATTGAAACTTATTATCTAATTTGTGATTTAATCCCTCGGGCATTGCATGTCATGTAGGGTTAGGTCACCGTTCATCCGGCGCCTATAAATTCACACTACGTCACAAAAGTTACCATACTCAATAGAAAATTAAACTTCTGATCCCAAATTACATTGATGAAAACAGAACAAGTTTAACAAACTAGCTCATTTATATCTATTAAAACAAGCAAATGAAGAGTTGCATAGTTTCCTTAGCTAGCAACTAAATATCCATGCGGATAAAAAGTACCCCTCATTAACTCTGTCTGCAGCCGAGTAAGGAGCGAAAAGTATATAGAGCTAAATAACACTATCCATTTTAAAAGAAAATTATATAGAACATGGGCTAACTCATCTTCAGAATGTGATGATTTCCTGAGTACCAGAGATCCCGACTTTCTTTATTTTTGGGAAATAATGTCAAACAACATGTAATTATTTTATTACTTTATACACTTAATACAAATACATATACATATATTTATAGTTGTGAGGAGTGACAACTCAATTTTAAATCACAATGTGGGACTAGCTATACAAGATACTCTTAATGGGTAATAGAAGTGGGCCTTTACATTGGGATTCATATACTATTCTTTTATACCTACCTGCAAGTTGGAGCGTAGGCTCTAAGTTTGAAAATGAGCTGACGATAAAGTGGGTGTGGCAAGGCCTATGTGAAAACATCAGTTAGTTGGTAAGTAACAGGAACATGTCGAAGATCAATTTTGCGAAGTTGAACTTTTTCTTTGATAAAGTGACAATCTACTTCAATACTAGATTTTCGGCAATATGGATAACAATTTAACTATCGCTGTAAGGATTGTATGAGAGGTAAAAGAAACACCAAAATCAGTAAAAAAAACTCATTAGTCAAGTTCAAAAACTCTTTAGTCCATTTTAAATGTTTTGATGCCTATTACAAGATCATGCCACAACCCTTTGTTTCTTGCTCACCAAGTGACTATATGGCTTCCAAATACGTGCAATAAATGCTAGCCGAGTGCTCATTGATGGAGCCTGCAAATAGACAATCAAGGAGTGGGTAGATGAGAGCTTATGCACAAGCCCTTGACCCAGAGTGTTCTTAAGATACCGAAGGATCCACTCGACTACGTGAATGTGGGATACACAAGGAGCATGCATATACCAGCTAACCACTCCAAAAACGATTGAGATATCTGAAATAGTCACAATGAAATAAATAAGCTTGCCGACAACACGACGATAGTACTCCAGACTAGGTATGAGAGGATCAGAGTCAGACTTGCACAGAGCTTGTGATTTGCATTCATAGGTGTTTCAGCTTACTTACAACCCAAATATCTAGTATCTTGTAGAAGATCAATGCAGTAATTTCATCGAGACAAAACTAGTTCATGTCGTTGAGCTACTTCAATACCTAAGAAGTATCTAAGATGCCTCATAACTTTAGTATGAAAGTGGAGGGCCGGGTGCTTCTTGATCATGGAGATGCCATTCAAATCACCGTTTGTGATGATAAAATCATTAACATACAAAAAAGGATCACAGTCTTGGTGACGATGTGCAAATAAGTAGAAGTTCACCGAGCTTTGTTCTAACTAAAATTTTCAAATCATACTTATAGAAAAGCACACGAGTAATGTTGTAAATCCAGTCAATCTTGTATATCCTTCATGTGTATCTAAATACAATGTATGAGTACATATATATAGGAGGAAGAAAGAAAGAGGATCTCATATACAAGGTGTGAGACTAATATAACAAGAGAAAAGAAAACAAAATGGGTCATTAAGTGGGCCTTTACAATGTCTTTTATAACAGTCCCCCGCAAGCTGCAACGTACAAGTCGTAGGCACTAACTTGGACAAGAACTTATGGCATAGAGTACTCGGCAAGTCCTTAGTGAGAAGATCAGCAACTTGGTCAGCAACCGAATGTCTCAATTCCAGTTTCTTCATTTGAACTTTCTCTCTAATGAAGTGATAATCTACTTCAATGTGTTTTGTTCTTTCGTGGAAGACCGGATTCTTAGCTAAGTGTATAGCAGCTTTGACTATCACAGAGTAAGGTAGCAGGTGAGGGAAGTTTTACTCCCATATCAACTAGGAGACTTTCGAGCCAGGTAAGCTCGGATACAACAGACGTCATTGAACAGTATTCAGCTTCAGCTGAAGATCGAGCGAGGGCCAGGTAACAAGATGACCTCCCAAGTAGGTACAAAAACCGCTAGTAGAGTGTCGATTATCCAGAGATCCAGCATAATCTGCATATGAATACGCAACCTGTTATAAATTGGGACCGGATTCGCGACTACGGTGGTTCGCCGCGGATCTTGCAACGGAAGATGAGCTTGAGCAGGTATAGCAATAAAATTTAAATCCACACACAAAGCACCACAAACGACAAAGAATTTACGTGGTTCGGAGTTAGGGGGACTCCTACATCCACGGGGAGAGCGCGCCGGTAGAATCCACTAATAAACGAGAGGTACAGAAATTACACCGAGACCGAAAGGGTCGTACAAAAAAAAAAGCAAGGAAGAAAAAGGAAACCGAGCTGTCGTCGGGCGATAACGCTGTCGCCGGGCGATAGCGCTTTATCTTCTTCTCCGCGCCGCGTCTGCACTCCTGGGACCGATCTCGCCGGAATCAATCGCCTGTTGTCGCTGCCGCCTGTACTGACCGCCTGCCGTCGTCGGTCGCCGGGAAGAATCCCGACCAAGTGTCGCTCTGCCTGGAGAGATCGCTGTGCCGCTGCGATGGTGGCCGAAACACTCGATCCGTCGATCGAGTCAGATGCCGCCGCTGACTGGTCGCCTGCTGTCTCCGCCGCCTGAGGAGGAGAACTCTCCACCGTGCGCTGTTGTAGCCACCTCCTGAGGAGGAGAAAGCCTCCACCGTCACGCTGCTGTCGCCGCCGCTGTCGGAGAGAAGACCTCCCCTGTCGCCACCGCCGCCCTGCTGCCGCACTTGCTGTCGCCGCCGATATGCTCTCACTGGTGGTGTTGGAATTCTCTTGTAGCTTGTATGACCATGGGATAGAGCCCCCTCCTTTATATAGGCTGAAGATTCCCCCCTTTGGTAAGGAAGGAGGAGCCATTAGAGGAGAGCCAACTATGGCGCCAGGCTGAGCATGGTAAGAATCCAGCCGGCCATTAATGGCTCTTGCCAAAGCAAGAGAGGGCCAGCCAAAACCTTCCTAAAAAACCGGGATCACAATATAATGAGTTTCCTATTAGCGATAAGCCTAGATTAGGAATAACTCCCTCCCATTGATTAGTGACATGGCGCGATCATGGCCGTCCGGATGCAACGAGGTGTCATAATCTAACAATCTCTACCTTGATGCCTCGAGTCACGAGTGTAACTCCACCTATCGCTGGGATCTACCCCGATGGCGACTATGAGCCCCCTCTCCCTGGGGTCGCCCCAATCAACATGCGCTAATATGAGCCAAGTCAAGACAGTGCTTGAACTTGACTCCTGTCACTGATTTGGTTAGCATGTCTGCAATGTTGTCTTCCGTGGGCACCTTCAGCAGCTGAATGTCTCCGCCTGCGACGAACTCCCTCAATTTGTGGTAGCGCACATCAATGTGTTTTGTCCTGGCGTGATAGACCGGGTCTTTGGCCAGACAAATCGCACTCTGACTATCGCAGTGCAGCTTCACCGCCTCCTGAGAAATACTAAGTTCTTTGGCGAGACCTTTGAGCCAGATGGCTTCCTTTGCAGCTTCTACTGCAGCGATATATTCCGCCTCCGTCGTAGATAGAGCCACGATGTCCTGGAGGGTAGCTTTCCAACTGATGGGACCTCCACCTAGAAGGAAGATGTACCCGGAAGTAGATCTTCTATCAAGGTCGCCAGCGTAGTTGGAGTCAACGTAGCCCTCTAGTGTACGAACATCCTGGCTCCTTTGAAATACTAATCCGACGTTTGGAGTTCCTCTCAAGTACCTTAGAATCCACTTAACGGCTTCCCAATGCTGTCGCCCCGGATTCCCCATATACCTGCTGACAACGCTCACATCCTGAGCTATATCTGGTCTTGTACAGATCATAGCGTACATCAAACATCCTACCACACTCGCGTACGACACCTTGAGCATCTTTTGGCGTTCCTCCTCGGTGTCTGGACACTGCTGTGACGACAGTCTAAACTGTTGCCCGAGAGGAGTGGTAACAGGTTTAGACTCCATCATACTGAACTTTTCCAGCACCTTCTGAATATAGCCTGCCTGAGAAAGCCAAAGCATGTCTCGCTTTCTGTCCCGCTTGATTTCCATTCCAAGAATTTTCTGTGCGTGACCCAGATCCTTCATTTCGAACTCAGCATGCAGCTTCTGTTTCAGTAGTTGAATCTCCCGAGCTGATTTGCAAGCTATCAGCATATCGTCGACATATAGCATCAGAATCAGAATGTTGCCATTCGCCAGGAACTTGTGGTAGACGCAGCTGTCGTACTGGCTTCTGCTGAAACCCTGTGAGGTCATGGACGTGTCGAACCTCTTGTTCCACATTCTCGGAGCCTGTTTTAGACCGTAGAGGGATCTCTTTAACTTGCACACCTTTTTCTCGTTGCCTGGTTCGATGAACCCTTCAGGCTGCAGAATGTAGATCTCTTCTTCTAAGTTGCCGTGAAGAAACGCCATCTTTACGTCCATTTGCTCCAGCTCCAGGTCCCACAACACTACTATAGCAAGTAGCACCCGTATGGAACAGTGCTTTACTACGGGTGAGAAGATTTCGTCGAAATCAACTCCTTTCTTCTGTGTGAATCCCTTAGCCACGAATCTGGCCTTGTATCTCCACTGGTCCTTCCCGGAAGTGGACTCCTTTTTCCTAAATACCCACTTGGAGCTGATTGCCTTAGCTCCTTTCGGTAGGCTAACCAGGTCCCAAGTCTGGTTCTTTCGAAGTGAGTCCATCTCCTCCAGTATAGCTTCCTTCCACTGAGAGTTGTCACTACTTTTCATGGCTTCTTGATAAGACTGCGGGTCGGAGGAGATCACTTGAAAGGCATATGCTACAGTGTCCTGTAGCCTGAGAGGCAGTCTGACCTCTCTCCTCGTCCTTTCTCTGGCAATTGAGTACTGCTCCACTTCAGTAGGTTGCACCGCATCGGCATTCTCCGGGTCGGGGAAAACACCATGGTCGTCAGCCTGGTCGCTCCTTTCCAGCTCCACCTCCACCTCCAGGGGTGTGACTGGAGTCTTCACCATTTCTTTGGACTGAGACCGAGACTTCTTCAGCATAGAAGCCTCGTCGAAAATAACGTCGCGTCTGACCTCCACCTTTTTCGTGTCGGGGTTCCATAGCTTGAATCCCTTCGTACCGGCCTTTTTGCCCAGATAGATGCACTTCTTGGATTTAGCATCCAGTTTGGTTCTTTTAGAGTCTTGCACTAGGGTGTACACAGGACAACCGAATATGTGGATATCAGAATAATCGACCGGCTTGCCTAGCCAAACCTCCTGAGGCGATTTCAGATTTAGTGACATCGATGGGGATCGATTCACTAGATAACACGTCGTGTTAATAGCTTCGACCCAGAAAGACTTTGGTAGGCCGGCGAACAGACGCATGCATCGAGCTCTTTCTAACAATGTCCTGTTCATCCTTTCCGTGACGCCGTTCTGCTGAGGTGTACCGGGAATAGTAAGGTGGCGAGTGATGCCCTCCTGATCACAGTAAGTCTGAAACTCGGCTGAGATGTACTCGCCGCCGTTGTCGTATCTGAGGTACTTTACCTTCTTCCCGGTCTGCTTCTCCACCTTAGTCTTTCATATTTTGAATTTCTCGAAGACTTCAGATTTGTTTTTCAGGATATAAATCCAGACTTTCCTCGAGAAGTCATCAATGAAGGTCACGAAGTACTTGGCCCCTCCAAGCGAAGATTCTGGGGCAGGCCCCCAGACATCTGAGTGAATATACTCCAATACCTGCTTGCTCCGCTTGCTCGACGTCACGAACTTCACCTTGTGTTGCTTTCCGAGAACGCAGGTCTCGCAGAATTCTAACTTGTATGTCTTGACCCCCTTCAGTAGGCCCTTCTTGTGAAGCTCCAGCAGTCCTCTCTCGCTCATATGGCCGAGCCTGGCATGCCACAGTAGGGATGAGTCCTCATCTGACGTTGCTGCAACTGCTGCATCACCGACAATTGTGGTGCCGATCAGTCTGTAGAGAGTACCAGAGCACTCTCCTTTCATAACCACTAGAGCGCCTCTCTTGACTTTCAGATATCCGCCTTCGCCGGTGTAGGAGCATCCTGTCGCCTCCAAAGTTCCTAGGGATATCAGACTCTTCCTTAGATCAGGCACATATCTAACGTCGGTGAGAGTCCTAATCGTCCCGTCGAACATCTTGATTCTAACGCTCCCAATTCCCAGTGTTCTGCACTCCGAGTCGTTTCCCATCAATACCCGACCGCCGTCGCATTCCTTGAATGTGGTGAACCACTCCTTGTGAGGACACATGTGATATGAGCATCCGGTGTCCAGGATCCATGCGTCAGTAGTGTCGAGACTGGGTGAGACATGTAGGACGTCGGCATCGCTATCTGGATCTGAAGCTACGGCTGCCTACTGTGGCTCTTTGTCTTTCCCCTTCAGCTTCCTCTTCGGGCAGTTGATCTTCCAGTGTCCCTCCTCCTTGCAGTAGTGACATTTGTTATCCTTGCTCCTGGATTTGGACATAGAACGATTCTCCTTCTTGCCCCTGTCTCTCGATCTACCTCGGGCTGGTTTGCTGCTCTTAACGAATAGACCCTCACCGGACTTTGACCAAGATTTGCTTCTCGCTTCATTTGAAAGCAAAGTTGTCATCACTTCCTCCATCTTTAAGGTGTCTTTTCCATAAAGGATAGTGGTGACGAGATGATCAAAAACCCTCGGCAGAGAGGACAACAGAAGAAGTGCTTGGTCTTCTTCTTCGACCTTTACGTCCATGCTGCGTAGTTGAGAAATCAACTTATTGAACGCATTCATGTGGTCAAGTAGCTGAGAGCCCTCCATCATCCTCAGGCTGTAGAGCTGTTTCTTGGCGTACAACTTATTAGTGAGGGATTTGAACATGTAGAGCTCTTCCAGCTTCTTCCACAAATCCTTAGTACTCTCTGCATCGATGACGTTATACATTACGTCGTCCGCCAGGCACAACTGAATTGTGCTTATCGCCTTTAGATCTAGCTCCTCCCATTCCTCGTCCATCTTCCCGGACTTCTCCTTGCCAAGGAGAGCCTTGTGAAGACCCTGCTGGACGAGAACAGCTTTGACTCGTTTTTGCCACAAGCCAAAGTCAATCTTGTCGTCGTACTTCGGGACTTCAAATTTTGCTGCCATACTTGCTCGCCAAGGTCCGAAGGATCGAACCTCGCTTTGATACCAATTGTTATAAATTGGGACCGGATCTTGCAACGGAAGATGAGCTTGAGCAGGTATAGCAATAAAATTTAAATCCACACACAAAGCACCACAGACGACAAAGAATTTACGTGGTTCGGAGTTAGGGGGACTCCTACATCCACGGGGAGAGCGCGCCGGTAGAATCCACTAATAAACGAGAGGTACAAAAATTACACCGAGACCAAAAAGGCCGTACAAAAAAAAGCAAGGAAGAAAAAGAAAACCGAGATGTCGCCGGGCGATAACGCTGTCGCCAGGCGATAGCGCTTTATCTTCTTCTCTGCGCCGCGTCTGCACTCCTGGGAACGATCTCGCCGGAATCAATCGCTTGCTGTCGCTGCCGCCTGTACTGACCGCCTGCCGTCGTCGGTCGCCGGGAAGAATCCCGACCAAGTGTCGCTCTGCCTGGAGAGATCGCTGCGCCGCTGCGATGGTGGCCGAAACACTCGATCCGTCGATCGAGTCAGATGCCGCCGCTGACTGGTCGTCTGCTGTCGCCGCCGCATGAGGAGGAGAACTCTCCACCGTGCGCTGCTGTAGCCACCGCCTGAGGAGGAGAAAGCCTCCACCGTCACGCTGTTGTCGCCGCCGCTGTCGGAGAGAAGACCTCCCCTGTCGCCACCGCCGCCCTGCTGCCGCACTTGTTGTCGCCGCCAATATGCTCTCTCACTGGTGGTGTTGGAATTCTCTTGTAGCTTGTATGACCATGGGATAGAGCCCCCTCCTTTATATAGGCTGAAGATTCCCCCCTTTGGTAAGGAAGGAGGAGCCATTAGAGGAGAGCCAACTATGACGCCAGGCTGAGCATGGTAAGAATCCAGCCGGACATTAATGGCTCTTGCCAAAGCAAGAGAGGGCCAGCCAAAACCTTCCTAAAAAACCGGGATCACAATATAATGAGTTTCCTATTAGCGATAAGCCTAGATTAGGAATAACTCACTCCCATGGATTAGTGACATGGTGCGATCATGGCCGTCCGGATGCAACGAGGTGTCATAATCTAACAGCAACCAGAGTTGGAGTAGAAGTAGAGGAAGAGGTTTTGTATACCAGCCCTTGACCATGGGCTGTTTTTAGATATCTTAGGATGCGTTCGACAGTCTGTAGATGAGACAACTGAGGAGAGTGCATAAACCGGTTGACAACCCTAACAGCAAAAGATGTGTCAGGTCTTGTGACCATTAGGTAAATCAGTTTTCCAAGAAGGCGTCGATAGTACTCTGGTTTTGAAAGAAGTGGATATGTAACTGCGCCTTCAGCACAAAGCTTATGATTGGCATCCATGTGAGTTTTGGTCGGCTTGCATCCAGAGTAACTGGCATCCTGAAGGAGGTCGTGACAGTACTTCTGTTGAGATAGGACAAGGTCATCCGGACGTCTTGCAATCTCCAGACCAAGGAAATATCGTAGATTCCCCAAATCTTTAGTCTGAAAAACAGAGCACAGATGTTATTTGATCATCTTTATTCCCTTTGAGACATCCTCTGTGATTAGGATGTCATCGACATATACTAAGAGCAGAGCAGTGCTTGTTGTGTGATGTCGAGTAAACAGAGAGAAGTTTGCCAAGCTCCGAGTAAAACCAACCTCTCGCACAGCTGTACTGAATTTCTTGAACCATGCCTGAGGGGATTGTTTGAGACCATAAATCGACTTTTTTGAGGTGACAAACCTAAGACTCCCTCATGGTCTCAAACCCCGGAGGTTGTTGCATGTAGACTGTTTCTTGCAGATCATCATTGAGAAAGACATTCTTAATATCCAGTTGATGTAAGGGTCATTGGCGATGCACAACCACGGAAAGGAGGACCCAAACTGTATTGAGCTTGCCCACTGTAGAGAATGTTTCTTCGTATTCGAGACCTTGTTGTTGAGTAAACCCAAGAGCCACAATTCTGGCTTTAAGACGTCCAATCGTCTCATCAGGAGCATGATTGATAACAAAGACCCATTTACACAAACAGGAGTCTGTCCTGGAGGAAGAGGAATCAGTTCCCATGTACGTTTAGCCCAGAGGCCTGTCATTTCTTCGTCCATGGCTGCCTTCTAGCCTGGATGTTGAAGAGCCTCCTGCACAGAGTTAGGGACAGAAACAGAGGATAACGAAGTAGCAAAGGTGTGAAGTATCGGGGACAGCCGATGTAAAGACACATAATGTGCCATGGGATGGGCGGTGGAGGCCGGTGTCGGATCAGCAGGTCGTAGAGTGTCAGAGGTCGAAGTAGACTGCAATGGGACGATGGAGCGAGGAGGGCGACGAGTATAGACAGTAGACAAAAAGAAAAGGGGGATTTGGAAGAACGGGAGCCGGGGCAGGTAGGAGTGGTGGTGGAAGAAATGTAACAGGGATGACGGGTCTTGACAAAGAAGGTGGTGGAGGAGGTGGGTTTGGTGCGGTGAAGTATGGTTGATCTTCCTGAAATGTAACATCACCAGAAACGATCACATTGCGGGTAGTAGTGGAATAACACACATATCCTTTCTGGGTATAGGAATAGTCGACAAACATGTGTTTGGCTGCCTAGGGAGCCACCCTATCCGAGGACGGACCAGGAACGTGAACATAACAAGTGCAACCAAAGATGCGAGGCGTGAGAGAGAACAACGAAGAAGACAGGAAGAGGATAATAAATGAAGTCGCATTTTGGAGGACGGAGGAAGGGAGACGGTTAATGAAATAACATGCTATCAAAAGAGCAAAGTTCCAATACACCTTTGGGACCTGCATTTGAAGCATGAGGGAGCGAGCAACATCAAGAAAGTGTCTATTTTTACGTTCATCGACGTCTTTTTGTTGTGGTATATAGACACAAAGTCTGGTGAATAATGTCAAATTCAGAGCAGATGTTAGCAAACTCATAGCTAGTGTATTCGCGAGCATTATTAGTTCAGAGTGTTTTAATATTGGCAGAAAACCGTGTGAGTTTCAAGAATGAAGGACAGAACACACGAGCAACCTCGGAGCGATCACAAATCAAGTATAACCATGTCGTCCGAGAGTAGTCATCAATACAGGTGATAAAGTAACGATAACCCGACACACTAGGTATTTTGTACGGGCCCCAAACATCAGAATGCACTAAAATAAAAGGAGCAGAGCTCCGAGTACAATGAGGAGGAAAAGATGAACGATGTTGTTTTCCCAAAATGCATGAATCATAAGAAAAAGGGGAAAGAAAAATGTCAGGGAGAGCCTTCTGGATGACTGGTAGAGGAGCATGCCCAAGACGCCGATGTCAATCAATGGAGGAGACTGATGCGATGATGGTAGGAGAAACATCAAGAAGGTAGAGCCCATTTTGCAGTCGTCCTCTACCAATGATACTCTGCGCCTGTCGGTCCTGCATCATAAAAGAAGTAGAGGTGAATGTGACAGAACAATTCAAATCGACAGTGAGGCGACTGACAGAAAGCAAATTAAACGGGGAGCCCGAGACATGAAGAGCCGAGCAGAGAGATATAGATGAATTGAGAGGAATATCAGCAGAGGCTAAGACAGGAACGGTAGCGTCATTTGCCACAGTGATACACTTAGGATATGAAGAATCCAAGTAGTGATGTGGCTTTAGTGAGGTGATTTGGTGAGTGGCACCGGAATCCCTTATCCAGCGCGGACTCGTGGAGAGACAAGCGATACCTTCATAAGAGATGAAGGCAACAGAGGCAGGTGGGTACCTGAGCATCCCTTGGAGTTGCGGGAGCTGGAGGCGGACTTCTTCAAGATCAGCACGAGTGACAGAAGGATTGTGATCAGCAACAAAAGCAATCGGACGAGGAAGACCATGTTTGCGATAGCAGGTCGCCTCTAGATGTCCATCCTTGCCGCAGAAAGAGCACTTAGGCCGCGACCGGCCACCACAACCCCTTCCCCGAGAGCCTGAACGTCCTCCACAAGTATGAGGGAGAGGGAGTAATGGCGCAGAGGAGTGTTGGAGAAGGGACGGGGAGGGAGGTCCAGTTGTATCAGGAGGCGGTAAAACCTTTAGCAGCATGAAGCACACATCAGAGAACGAGGGAGTCGCAGCATGACAATACCGATTGCTTCCTTTTGAGCGCGCTGAGCAGCAAGATCCGTATTCGGGGGGTTGATGCTGAATCCAGGCTTCAACCAGAATCTTGGACCGGGCAACAAATGAGGTTAGGTCGGTGGCATCGCCTGTGTCAAGAGTCTGAAGACCAGTAATGATATTATAAAGATGTTGGAGACTGTCTTTGCATGAGTAAAGGGAATGAAGTTCATCCCCCATCACCTTGGCCGTCTCATGATACATGTCCATGCGGTAAAGTTCGTCATCAAGAGAGTTGAGAAGCTATGTTTGAGCGTGCCCATCATTACGAAGGCAGTCATCAGTAGGAGCAGTGAGAATACCTTGCGTTAAATGATGCAAAAATCCCTTTGACTGAAGAACCCGACGAACAGAATGCACTCACTCAACAAAGTTCTCCTTCCCTGTGAGAGAGATAGTAGTGATGCGTAACACATCACAGAGTTCAGGAGTGGGAGCAGCGGCCGTACCAGGAGAGGAAGTAGTAGTAGACGAATCCATGAACAGACGGGTAACCGACTAAAGCAGCGGGTAGAGCAGCAGCTAGATCAGAGGTTAGATCAGCGGCTAGAAAATGCGGCTAGATCAAGCTACAAGAGCAAGCGGCAATATCAGCGGCTAGAAGAAGAGGTCAGAGCAGCGGCTAGAGGAAGCGGTCAGAGCAGCGGCTAGATCAGCGGCTATAGCAGGAGATCGTAAGCGGCTAGATCAGCTACTAGAGTAGGAGACCGCAAGCGGCTAGAGAAGGCGGCTATAACAGGAGACCGCAAGCGTTTAAATCAGCGGGCTGATAGACAAGAGCAGCGGCTAGATCAGCGGGCAAAAGAAGTCGCCAGAGCAGCGGTTAGAGCAGGAGACCGCAACGAGAAGAAGTCGCCAGAGCAGGAGACCGCAGCGAGAAGAGAAGAAAAGACTGCGTACAGAGAAAAATCTTGCAGAAAAGAGACAGACAGCACGGCAAGAAGGTTGCGACTAGAGAAGAAGAGAAGATGTTGCAGCAGTTTAGAGGAAACCGCGCAAGAAAAGGCCGCAGTTAGGCAAACAGAGATCGCAGCGGCGAGAAGATCCGCAACGGAAAGATCAACAACAAGAAGAACAATGGCTAGAGGAGAGAAGAGACGCGGTCGAAGAACAGCGGTTTAGACAGAGATCAACGGCTAAGAGGGGAAGACCGCGCGAGGAGTGGTTCCATGGGAGAGAGAAAAGCTATAAAAGCTGAGCGGGAGAAGAAAAGGAGGGTGGTTCCAAGGGAGGAGAGGAGATGCTGGGTAGAACAAAAGAAGACCGCGAAGAAGAGGCGGTTAGAGAAGAGAGCGCAGACGCTGGGCGGGTAGAAAGGGACTAGCCGCCCGAAACAGGAGGTAGGACTGGATGACTCTGATACCATGTAGAAAAGTACACAGATAATGTTGTAAATCCAGTCAACCTTGTATATCCTTTTTGTGTATCTAAATATAATGTATGAGTACATATATATAGGAGGAAGAAAGAGAGAGGAGTCTCATATACAACGTGTGAGACTAATATAAAAAGAAAAAAGAAAACAAAATGGGTCATTAGGTGGACCTTTACAATATCTTTTATAACAATACTCAAGGAAACTATTTCAGGTCATAGATAGATTTCCTTAGGCAATAAACAAGAGACTCCCCCGCCATGGTTTCACATCCAGAAGATTGTTACATATAGAAAATCCCAATTACATCGTCATTAAGGAATACATTCTTGATATATGTGAATACCCATTTACATTTGACTTGGGATAGTCCAGGAGGTAGGGAAAGAAAATCTCAAGTCCTTTTTGCTCATAGGGCCTTCATTTCATCGTACATCACTACATGCAACCCTAGATGCTAGACAACCTCCTACACAAAAGGAGTAGAATTAGAAGACAAGGAGGCCGCAAACCTATGAAGATCTTGTGATAGTTAAAGAAGACACATTGAGTGAGAGGGGGTGAGTGGTGAATGAGTGTTGATCCTCTGGGGGTGTTGTGGGCGGATCGGTTGGACTAATGGCGACATCAGTGGTGGGCAATCTGATGAGGTCGACGACGAGTATATACGTTTAGCAGAGGAGGAGGTGTCAATACCACAATGGACGGCGGGCAGTCTATAAGGACGTTGGGACATGAGAGAGCGGATGGTAAGATGTCGGGATAGACAAGTAATAGAAGAATTGATCCTCAAGGAAGGTAACATCGGTGAATGTCATAATTTATCGATCTGGGGGAGAATAACACACGTATCTCTTCTGAGTTCGAGGGTACCTAACAAAGATATATTTGGTAGCTCCTAATATTAGCTTGTCCAAAGATGATGAACAAAACATTCACACCCAAAAACTTGAATTGTGTAAAAGAGCGGTGTAGAAGGAAACAGGATGGAAGGGGGCGCAAAGTTCAGGATAGTCGATGATATGTGATTAATTAAAGAACCTGTGGTAATGATCACGAAGTTCCAATAAATCTTGAGAACATGCAATTGGAACATGAGAGATCTAGCAACCTAAAAAGGTAGCAGTTCTTTAATTGTATCATACCATTTTGTTATTGTGTAAGAATGGGATGTTTGATAAATAATACCTAAGGTATTGCAAGTTTTCTGAAATTCGTGGCTAGTGTACTCACGAGAATTGTTTGTTCAAATAATTTAATATTAGTGAAAAAATAAATGTGAGTTTTCGCGATGAATGAGAGTAAGACACATATTCTCTCAGATCAATCACAAAGTAAATACACTCACGTCATGCGAGAATGATAATCTATAAAGCTAGTAAAATTCAGGTATCCAGATAAATTAGTAATTTTATATGGACCCCAAATGTCCGAATGAAGTAAATAAACAGAGCATCACAGCTAGCAATATGGGGGAAAAGGTGGAACAATTTTGTTTTTATAGATACAAAATTCGCAAGTAAAATCAGTAAAAGTAAAATCCGGGTGAGCCTTCTGTAGTATTGGAATAAGTATTGGTTAAATTGTCAATGTCGGTCAACAAAAGCGACATAAGAGAGAGCTGAGGTGGGTAAATCCAGAATGTAGATCATTTTTGACAGTCACCCTCAACTAATGATATGTTGCGTCTGTCGATCCTGCGCCACAAAGGAAGAGAAGAAATTGTGATCGAGCAGTAATGATCATCAGTGAGTCGATTAACAGAGAAAAGATTAAATTGTGAACCAGAGGCATGAAGTATACAGCGTGGAGAAATAAAGAAAGAGGCACATTTTCAGATCCTCTAACCGAAGTGGATTTTCCATTGGCAACAATGGTAAACTTGAGTTAAATAGTGTTTGTGTACCATGAGGGATTTTACAGAGTAATGTGATTTGTGGCCCTAGAGTCCACTATCAAAGAGGAGTCATGGGAAAAATACAATATACCTTCATTTGGCGTAGAGGCAATATACTCAGAAGTTCGAGTAACCAACCCCCAAAGATTCTATAGTTCCTCCCTTAATATGTCAATTTCAAATTGAGATGTGTTGGGACTGTCCACCGCAGAAGCTTGGTGAGGAGGGTTTGTCATAAGCTATAGGAACCCATGTTTTTTATAACAAGTTGCCAGAGTATGGTTTGATCGATTATAGTAGGTATACAGGTGTGTTCTTTATCCCTTATAATTATTTCGGCTGTCCTGCCTGTGACAACCCAGCCATATGCGCCAATAAAGTATTTTTCCCCAATGATGAAAAAGGCCCTTAAAAATTTAAGATTTATTTGATTGACGTTATGTTTTTTTTTCTTTTTGGTGGTTCTTTTGGATGAATTGACCCTTCAAATTATTTGGGCTTGTTGCCTTTGGGTGTGAGCTGGTTGGGCTGATTAAATTTATATGTGGGCTGGCTTGTATCATTTGGGCTGGCTGGTATAGTGAGCTGATCGGGTTGAATGAAAATGATGGCTGCTTTTTTTATGTGCTGAATCAGTTAGTTGTTGGTTGGATAACAATTTGGGTTCGGTTATGCGACATCTAAAGCGGTGCTTTGGCGTGACCTTGTCGCTAACCGCTTACTTCCCTGCTATAAATCGAGCACATGTCGCTGCTTCTCCTGCAGTGCCTTTCTGTCACCTTTCTGCTTCAACGATTTCTCGTCGCCTTCTTCCTCTGGTTGCTCTACTTCGACAGAGACGTTTCTCCTCCTTCTTCTACTTCTTCTTCTTGACGGTGCTTTGTTGGGCTTACTGTGTCGTCGCTGTCTTTACTTTCGTGCCGACGACATCGTCGTGCCTGTTGTGTCGTATTTATCTTTGCTTTGCCGCAGTCGACTTGTTGTCGCTTAGGGCTCCTGCTGCTGCTTCTGTTATTCTTCTACTGTTGTACCCGAGCTGTTGTTTAGGGCTTGTTACTGCCCTGCTACTGTTGCTCCTGGTTGTTGCTCCCGAGCTCCCTGTCTAGCTGTACAGTGCCCTTCTCCTCTCACTCTTGCTGTAAGGAAATTCTTTCTCCTTTCCCCTTGGCTGGTTTGGTTTATTTCCTCCTTGGCTAAATTACTCTACTTAGACTGTTTTTGAGTATTGGGGGTACTAAAATTTCTGAATTTCTGCTGATTTCCTTAATTACAATGCTGATTTTGTGGGGAGGACTAATTTGTGCTGATTAGCTAATGCTTTTAGCTAATTTTATTGGTTAGCCAATTTGAGAAGTTTTGTTTTACTTTTGGGCTGATTTTGCAAAGTTTTTTTGAGATATTTTCGAGCTAATTTGGCTATTTTTGTGTTGTTTGGTTGGCTAAGATTTACAGTCTCGGTTGAGGACTGTTTTGGTTGGATACTTTTTCAGACAGTTTTGGCATTTCTTTTACTTTTCGGGATTTTTACGCCTTTTTAACATAACACTATGAATATCAAGTGACGCAACCCAAATAAAAAAGTGCGTATAATTTCAGTGGTTTCCAAGACCCAAAAATAAGAGGATGGCGTCAAAATATAACCAAGGCGGCAATGCAAATAAAAGTATGGATAAAGGCAAGGCTGTGGTGAGTTTCTTATTTCCTGAATTAGTTTTACTCACTTAATTTTCTATTTTTACTTCTGAAATAAAACAGTGCATATGCATATGAGTTTAATTCATTAAGATATTACTATGAAACAAAACGTGGACGAGGGAAAAACATGAAGTGATATATATATATATATTTTTGAGGAGATCATTTTATTCAAAAAAACTTCTGTTTTCACGACAAGATAAAACTAATTTAAAACTCTGCATTGGGAAATGCGATGACTTCGAATCCTATGATGTAGAGGCATCTACTGATGGATTCACCAGTAGGGGTGAGCCTACAAATTACGCCTTTCGGGGGCGGGACCCAATTCAAGTTTGAATCACCGGAGCATTTCATATTTTATGTAACTAAAATTAAGGGGTAATTTAAGAATTAGTGTTGAGAATAATCAAATAATTGCTTTATTGTACTATTGTTATCGTTCTCATTGTTTGCATGCATAACGCTTCATGAAATACTTATCTCACATAGTCTTAATTTTTATGACTAACCCATTGTGAACCTATTTTTTTAGGCAACAGGAGCATCTCCCAGTGCTCCTAAGAGGATTCCTCCAGAAGAACTAGCGAAGGTATGGTTAAAGATCTTTGTAGGCATTGGGGAGGTTCACCATAAGCACAAAGACTCGTGTAGAGATCTGTATTGTGACTTCTGTATTGAATATAAGTAGTACTCATGTTAGTTTTCTTTTATCGAATGTTATAACAATAATAAATAAATGAATAAATACTGTTTTGTATGTTCTTTGTACTGTACCTAGATGTGTTGCGACTCTTTTATTGAAATGTTGTTCAATTCTTGAAATCAATTGGGAAGCCAGGGAATTTGGATCTTCACACTACCCACCACCCCTTCAAGAACACATGTGACCTACTTGGTACCCTATATTTAGAAGAATTCATGGAAACATCAGTGGGTTGAGTAACCTTCAGAGTCATTGAGCAAACATCCGATAAGGATGGAATAGTTGGAGAGCATAAAAAATTGACACAAACGCCACAAAGATGAGGCGGTATCATCATAGCTATGCCAATTGCTTCCTTCGAAGCTCGTTGGGTTGCCACTTCCAAAGTATGAGGTTGATGTATAATTCAAGCCTCGACGAGAGTGTAATATTCACAACGAATGACGTCTGATCGTCATCCAAACCAAGTTCAGCAATCTGGGGGTCCCAAAATAGACCAAGCAGGTGTTGAAGGTTGTCTTTCTCATAGTAGAGAGACTTTATTTCATCCCACGTACCTTTGCA
The DNA here is from genome assembly GCA_039583875.1 of Platanthera guangdongensis. NCBI lineage: Eukaryota > Viridiplantae > Streptophyta > Magnoliopsida > Asparagales > Orchidaceae > Platanthera > Platanthera guangdongensis. Next base: position 19,647,507 of record CM077150.1, on the reverse strand, counting down.
GCTTTGTGGTGCATAGCCATTCGATATGGCTCACTTTTTATAGACTTCAGTATTCAAAACTGAACTCGACCGTCATCCCGAAGTCATTGCTCGGTGGGCTCAATCGAAGGATCACGAGTCTGATGATGTATAAGACCCTTAATCAAGAGTACTCGAAACACAGAGTGGACCCGCTCAACGAAGTTCTTTCTTCTGGTGAGGGAAATAGTGGAGATCTTCAGTTCATCTCTGACTACATATATAGGAGCGGGAGCGGAGAGACAGGAGTGGTGATCGAGGATGAAGCAACAGTTGACCCCATTGTATCATTGGTGGTTACATGCGAACTTCATGGGAACCGACGCGAGTTCAGGTGAGTTTCTTGCGAGAGTTCTAAGGGAGCAGCAGCGAAGTTCAAGAGAGCAACTGCAAGTTCAAGAGGGGGAGCTTCGAGGGAGCAACGAGCTTCGGCGAGAGAAGGGAGCGGTTGCGACTTCAGTAGGGAGATCTTCATGAGTTCATGAGTGGGAGCTTCGGTGAGAGCAGAGGCTTCAACGAGTACATGTATGCAGCAAATTTTGCTCGGAGTAGGAGCGGTTATGCAGCAAATTTTGCTCGGTGACAACAAAGAGATGGTGAGTTTAATCGGCAGGAACGATCTTTGGCAAGAGTAGGTGCTTCAGTGAGTACAGGTGAGTTCAATCAACTCAAGAGCGAGAGCGAGTTCAAGTGCGGGTAACGTGTTCAGGAGCAAGTAGCAAGTTTTGTTAGGAACGGGGGAGAGAGATTCAGTGAATTCAATCGACAAATTTTGCGGGGAATGAAAGCACAATTGGCAGGGGGGGCTCAATCGACGAGAATGAGAGCTCCATCAGCGATAACATGAGCACAAATGGAGAGAGTGGGAGCTCAATCGGCGAGAGAGGACTTCAAGAATCATGTAGCGTTGATACCATGTGAAAAAATGTCAAACATGTCAAACAGGACGCAATAAGTTTATTACTTCACACACTTAATACAATACATGTACACATATTTATAGTTGTGAGGAGTGACATCTCAACTCTAAACCACAATGTGGGATTAAATTATATAAGATAAACCTAATGGGTCATACAGTGGGGCTTTACATTGGGCTTTATATAGTTCTTCTATAATTTTGATCATGCTATTAAGTAATGAACTGGATCAATGATATTTGATTAACCAAACCAATCTAGACCAATAGTGTCCAATCACAACCCAAAAGATACTTTGTGATCTACAAGGGCCCGTTCGGTTCAGGGTTTTTGGGCCTAAAGAAATGGTTTTGATTTAAATATATCAAAACAGACGTTCGGTTCGCAAGTTTTGAGGGGTGGATTAGGAATTGAGTAAAACCTATGACTTTCATTTTACGCAAAGCCCAATTTATGTCCCAGCACTCAGTTGGTCTCCAACGACCGCTGCAATTTCTCTCGTCGCGCCTTCTCCTCCTCGCGTTGCGCCTTCTCCTCCCTGAATCTCGTCGCCGGCGGAAAGATGTGGTGTTTTATTCTTCCTATCCATCTTCCTCATCATTTGTTCTATATTTTCATGCTCATGTTCCTTCTGCAGTGTTGCAATCCAGCGCCAATTCTCACGATCGCCGTCAGTGCAGCAATCTGGCAAGGGTTTCTCGCCCAAATCTCCAGCCATCTTGTTCCACAATTGTTTCTGCTAGCGATTTTCTTCTTCCACGGGGTTTATCTGCTTCTTCTACGGGGTTCCTCGTCCAGATCTTCCGCCCTCTTCGTTTCCTGTGATTCCTCGTCCAGATCTCCCGCCCTCTTTGTTTTCTGCAATTCCTCCACCCCTGTTTTTTCTGCAATAACTCCTATGTTCTTTTTCATACCTAAAAAAGAACATCACTGTATCTAATGGAAGGATAATGAAAAATTCATATTGGCTCTAGGAATGCACTGGTTATTGTGAACTCTATTTCAATCATTATTTTCTTATTTTTCAGTGAAGTTATTGTGCTCAAAAATTGAAATTGTGATTTTGATGGCATGTAGATTATCATCAGAGTATAGGGAAAGTTAGATTATTATGTGAAAATTCTCACTAAAGTCACGGGGTTGTGCTTCAAACTGATCTAAGCCTGTTTTGATCGGCAATTCATTTGTCTCTCCACCGTTATCTCCTTTTGTTTTGATTGCAATGGATCTTCTAGGTGCCAGTCAACTGAAGTTTGACACGTTCATGACATATAGATAAAATTTGTGTTGTTGTTAAGCTTGTGGGTTTTATACTTCTAAATAGAATTTTTAATTTCATGCAATTCCTATTGATGAATTCCATCATGCATCTGAACAACAGAATTATCCAATTTCAATTCATGCAGCTAAAAACATTCCTGCAGCCGAACAACATAATTGGAACTCAGGAAACCAAAACCTACTGGTTTTGATTTTTACTGACCAATTCTTCAAAATCAAAACCTGCGATCCGAACGGACCCTAAGAATTTTTTGAACCTGGAAGAAAATGAAAAACATTTGTGGAATGAAATTGTGAAATGAACATTTCATACTGTAGCTGATGAACCTGGCTTTGCTAACCGATATATAAAACGGGGATGGATGAAACAATAGCATATAAAATAAAAAACATATAATATGAAGTAATTATTATTCCATTCTACACAGACAATGAAAACACAAGCTGAAATCTACCTGTGGAAGATAAATAAATAAATTTAGGTACAAATATAGACAAATTTAATACAGCCATTATTGATTCAAGGATAATATTAGGATATAAACTTCTCACTGACTTAAAAACTAAATAATCAAAATGGGTATAGTTCAAAAGCTATATAGAGATGCAACACCTAGAAAACAACCTAACGACATTATCATTAAATAGATAAATCAAACAAATAATTATTATTTTTATGGTTTTTTATTCTTAATTTACAAATTCAAAAACCAAATCTTGAATAATGTCAAATTACAACATATTTATGGATTTGTTCTTGATTACAGCCTCCAAAAACATCTGCCAACTTAAAACTAGGTTTTCTTACAAGAAACCAAAGGAATATGACTCTTTATTTATCTTTATAGGATTCTTAATTACTTTAATTTAAAAAGTTTAATCTAAATGATATACAAATCAAATTTAAAGCAAACCAATATTTTATCAGACGAAAAAACTTATTAAATCTTATAACTGTTAAAATGGATCTATTCGTAGTTTATTATTGGAAGGCCTATACAACTATTTAAATTATTACAAGTATCATATCATATAATATTACCCATTATTCACATGAATACGTTGCAAAGCTTTTGTGGTATAACTTTTACCAAAAGAATTTATCCCGCCAAATTCCTTCCAACAAAGGGCATGCCATATCAGTCTTATTTCAAAAGATTTAAATTGCCTAAGGTCTTGCCTCAAGGTCCCTCGAGTGCTTACATTGAGCTTGCATGTCTTAGTGGTATTTTTTTACCAAAAGAGTCATTAAAAGAAATATGCAAGATTATATTATAATAGTAGGAATACAGTTTGAGGTCAATACTTGATTAAAGCAGAAATTAATGTATAATAAACAGTGTAACGGCTGATACATCCGTTATCACCATCAAATACTACTATAATAAGTCTATGTATATAGCAATTAAACACCGTATACAATGCTGACTTCTCTTCTGTAAATTAAAAAATAAACTTCGAGAACCATAATAAATGGGTTAAACAACTGCCTTTCTGAATTGAACTCAGCCCTTCTCCTGACTTAATACACAAAGGAGGACTTGTGGAACCTTCAGAGAACAAGAAGACAGCAAAATCTGTCACCTGAATAGAAATAGGATTGGTAAGAATTCGGATACACTGGTTTCGAAGATATGATAACCTGCAAAAGCTCAAGATGATCTACAAATTATTATCAAAGTTCCCAAAAACTGAAAAAATAAAATAAACATAAAAGCTTAACACTTCAAAAGCTAAGCCCAGATAACAAACTTCTATAGTGCAGAGAAGGAAGTCCAACTGCTATAAACCATGAAACTGGCCGCTATATTTCATGAAACTGGACGCTATATTTCATGAAACTGGCCGCTATATTTCATGAAACTGCCGCTATATTTCATGAAACTGGACGCTATATTTCACAAAACCGGGCGCTATATTTCATGAAACTGGAAGCTATATTTCATGAAACTGGAAGCTATATTTCATGAAACTGGAAGCTATACTTAATGAAAATGGCCACTATATTTCATGAAAAAGGATGCCATATTTCATGAAAATTGCACACTGAAAATTACAAAAAGTTTGCGGGTAAAATGAGAATCAATCTAGATTGTCTTGGTCATTTTTCAACCTCATGCACGCAATCAGTTTAGAGAACAGAGCATAATACTTTTATGCAGAAAACTTTCCGAGAAAGGAAAATACATGGGCCTTTACACAATTAAACAGTCTACGCTGGTATTAAAAAAGGCCCAATATGTCATCATAATTGAAAAAAACTTCAAAGAATATCAGAAGTTAGGTTATCAAAGCTGTTGAAATCCAGGATGGTGTTTGAAGTATGTGAAGCTAGCTGTGATTAAAGATTGCAAGAAATAAAAGTGATGCAAATTTTGCTGTGGACGACTACAACAATGACATACGGCAGGTTCTATAGAAGATGACCATGAAGCATGTTTTGTTGTAGATGGCTATGGTTTTAATCTTGTGGGAGATGTCTGATATATTGGTCTTATGGAGATGGTTTTGGTAAAGGTTTTGCAGGAGACAAATGTAACATAGCTTGTTTGGAGATGATTATGGTGCAGATCCTGTTGGGTTTTGCTATACGTCACAACACTTGTGCGGAGCGGAAATGGAATAAGAAAACTCAAAATAGTTCGGATCTAGCGATGAACATTAATCAAGAAGTAAAGTGTGGTAAATAAAATTTTACCTTTGAGGGATTGAGTCAATACTCAACCAAGGTGCTCCGATTGATTCCAACGAACGGCAACGGCTTGAGTTCCGAGCGTAAAATAATGTCCGCGCCTCTACAGGTGATCCACACGAACGGGAGAACCCTTAGACTCTTGTCGCACAAGATCTGGGTCGGAAGATAATATTTTGCGTCTTCACAGACTGTTAGGTCTGCTATAGAAGAGGCGGCGGGGACGGGTACGAACGCCCCGGAAACACATTCCGGCGAAGTACAAGGACGACGAACAGTCGGCGTCGAGATTGGCGTAGTCGGCCTTGGCGGAATAGTTCCGTCGGGAGGGGAGAAGAGCCGACTCGGGAATAGGTCTTCGCGTAACTCTCTTTTTTCGGTTTACTGTATATAACGTTTATATACTAACTACCAAGCCAATCCACACCAGCAGACCGCGCCGAACCAGACTTAGAGAAAATAAACCGGACGAAACAGAATTCGTCGAGTATCACGCCGATATTCGACGAATAAACACTTGACTCGATGAATCGTTGAGTATACACGTCGATATTCGACGAATCAACACTTGACTCGATGAATCGTTGAGTGCACTCAACGCACTCAACGCCTCAACGCCAGACTCGTCGAATCAACACTTGACTTGACGAATCGTTGAATGAACTCAACGCACTCCACGTCATCATTTGACGAGTCAACATTTAACTTGACGAAGGCGTCGAATGATCTCGACGCTCTCAGCGCCTAATTCGACAAGTCAACATTTGATTCTAAGAAGGCATTAAGTGGTCTCAACGCTCTCAACGCCTAATCGACAAGTCAACATTTGACTCGACGAAAGCGTTAAGTGGTCTCGACGCACTCAACGCCTGGCTGAATAGACTTGATACACTCAACGCCATCATTCGACGAATCAACGATTGACTCGACGAATCGTCGAGTGGTCTCAACACTCTCAATGCTAACTCGACAAATCAACACTTGACTCGACGAAAGTTTTGAGAGGTCTTGACGCACTCAACGCATGGCTGAGTCCAGTCCTTTACTCATCTCATATCAGTGTTTGGTCCTTCACTCATCACATGAGCAAGACCAACATAATCCAATCTTCCAAATTCTCCAAACTTTCTTATGTGCGACCTTGATAGGCTCATACTGCGTTGGCAGTGAGACTACATGTTTGATCACTTCCAGATTACCATGGTAGCACCAACACATCATTCAAGAGATGACTGTAGTATAGGTCTTGTTGGAGATGGATATGACATAGGTTTTGCAAAAGACAAAAACTGTGAGTTATTATTTTAGAATGATTATTTTGCAGTTCGTGTAGAAGACGGCAATGACAGAGATCATGTTAGATGCGAGTAAGACATTGATTTAATGAAAAACAATTGAGGTGTGTATCTCGTTGAAGACTACGACGCAGGTTTCATGGGAGAAATTGCAATGCAGGTCTTGTTAGAGACATTGTGGCACAAATTCCAGGATGTTATTGTAGACAAATGTAGCGTAGGTATCACAGAAGAAGGTTACAAAGACGATCAGACAAGAAATGACTAAATTGTAGGTCTTGTTTGAGATCGCTACATCGCATGTCTCATAGAAGATTGTTGCAATGCAATCCTTGTTCGACGTCGATGTGGCATAATTCCCGGAGGAGACTACTTGGACACAGATCTCATGAAAATGGTTGTCATAAAGATCCAATTGCGATGCAGGGGACATAAAAAATGTGTGATGCCTAGTGACGTCAAGTAATAACTGATGCGACGGAGGATGCATCAGAGACGGACTTCATGCAGATTTTGTAGACATGGTCAACATGCAAGTTTAGTGAGAGATGATTATGGCATATGTGTTGTAAAAGAAAACACTAGATTTGGTGGGAAATAACCATGGAGCATGTGTTTTAAGAGAAAACATTGGCGCAAATTTCATGGAAACATATGCATTGTGAATGAGTTCGTAGCACGAATCTTGAAAGAAATGGTAGCATTGCAAATCTGCGAGAGACAATTGTTGCACATTTCTTGAAGGAGATGGATGCAGCGCAAATCTTGAAGGATATGACCGCAACGTATCTCTTAGGTGTCATCTTGTCTTCAAATGATTGATGATGTCAATGTCTTCATAGCAGAGTACACATTAATGTTGTTACAAAAACCATTTTTAGGGGGAGTGAAACGTTGCTCAGTTTCTAGGTGTACATGGGCAATGTGCATGATGCTATGTTAGAACACTATTTATCGTTACAGCAGAAGTCAAAAACCATTAGGAGAGAGGAATGTTGCTTAATTACTAGGTATAAATAGGCAATGTTCATGTCACCTTGCTAGAAAAACTGTAACTAGCATTATGGAACATCGATCTTGACGAAGGAATGTTGTCCAATTCCCAGGTGAAGGGAAGCAATGTATACTTATCATGTTAGACCACTCATTGCAACTTTTACCACAATATCAAGCTTGACAGACGAAGAACGATGCCCGATTCTTAAGAGTAGATGGGCAACTTTTATGTTACCATGCTAGACCACACGTCGCATTTTCTTAACACCAACCTTAATGGAAGAGGAACATCACCCACGATGAGAGATTCTTTAAGCTATTGCATTGTAGTGAAAAGATAGCCTAATGAGGTAAGATAAGTGCATATTTATAGATAAAGAGAAGGGCAACTTTATTTTATCTAAAATATTCTTTGTAATCATCAACAACGAATGTCACAGATTTCGCCCTTCCTCACCCAAACTAGATTTGAAAGATCTTACCTTGGGTTAACCCTTCGACTCACTTGGAGCACAGTTAATATAAGTGATTGACATAGCTGAAATTTGGATGTTCGAATCAACGGGAAAGAAGATCCACCAAATTGAGGGGTCATCAAAAAATGACGACAGTCTCTTCATTTTTTTACATGGGTAGGTTCTTTTCTGTAGGGGTAATAATTCGCATGCAAATAGTTTGTGGAACGGGGGTATGCAAAGATCATAACATCCCCAAGGCATCACTACTTTTATCATGTACTGGAATGATCGAATCCAACCAACATGTATTATTTATATCCTCTAGGGCATCCACTCATCGATTTATATGATATCCGTTAGAAAAGCCCATGTAAAGTGACTCATTTATTTGTATTTCTTCTTTTCTCCTCTTTAGTCCCACATCTTGTATAGGACCCCCTTCTCTCTTTCTCCCACCTATAAATGTGTATTCATACATTGTATTTTATTATTGAGATAGTATATACAAGGTTGAGTTTTTCTCTACATGGTATCAGAGGGAGACGGTGCGGCCTGATTTTTTTTAACCGTCTGCTCTTCCGACTTACCGGGCGGCTTGTTCTCCTGCTTAGCCGCAGTGTTGTGCGGTCTGCCCCCTTTTCTAACCGCTTCCTGGTTAGAGTCTCAGTAAGCGCGGCTTCCCGCGCGGTTAAGGACATTCTACCCGCTTCCTCTGCTCTCTCTTTCTCTCTCTCGTGGCTTCCACCACTTCTTCTCCTTCTCCTCCCCTTTTATAACCTTTATAAAAGGTGGGGCCTTCCCTTCCTTGTTTCCCTCTGCTCGCGCGGTCTCCCTCTGTATCCGTGCGGTATCCCTCTCTCTACACACCTCGACTCCTACCCGCTTTCCTTCTTCCCTGCTCGTCGCGACATGTCATAGTCGCCGCGGCTTATCTTCTCTCCGCGATTTGAGTCTTTTACTTGCTGCGGTCTCCTAGTCTACTGGCTGAGTTCTTCCTTCTCGCTGCTCTGCTCCCTGCTCGCTGCGACTTGTCATAGTCGTCGCGGCTTCTCTTCTCGCCGCAATTTGCTTCTCTTAGTCGCTGCGGCTTCCCTCTTCTCGGCAAGCTCCGCATCTAGGTCGCGGCATCTCCCCTTGACGCTGGTGTACTCACCGTGATCGTGCAGCCTTCTCGATTGGCCTGTTCTCCGCTTAGTCGCTGCAATTTGTCTTGTCGCTATCGGTTTCTCCTATCTACTGTGGGATCCGCATATTGGTCGTGTCATCCTCCTTGCCGCTGGTGTATTATCACCGTGACCGTGCGGCTTCTCTTCTTATCTAGTTGCGGCGGCTTCTCCCAGCTATCTGCTCCGCATTCTGGTCGCGGAGGTCTCATTGCCTTGCCACTGGTGTGTTGTCACCCAGACCGTGCGGTCTCCATTCTGTTCGCATTTTCTGTCTGCTGGCCTAGCCTCCTGCTCGCCTTGCCACGACGACCTCTCCTGAGTCTACCGGACAGACGGCTTCTTCCTCTGCAGACTGCCCGGCCTCTGTTCCTGAACTCCGTGATGAGTTGCGGATTACTACCATTTCGTTAGCTGGGAAAAAGAACTTCGTGGAGTGGGTACACTCTGTTCGCCGCGTACCACAGTCCAAAGGTTTTTAATATCAATTGACCCAAGCGGCACCTGCTGCTCCTACTGATGATTGGTTGCGTAACGATGGTCGGGTTCAGACATGACTCCTCAACTCCCTTGATATCGAACCCTACCGCATGGTCATGTATCACGAAACGACCAAGTCAATGTGGGATGAGCTCCAGTCTCTATACTCCAATAAAGATAGTCTCCAACATTTTTATGACATCATCATTGATCTCAAGTCCCTTGATGTTGACGGGGTCACCGACCTCACCTCCTTTGTTGCTCGGGCCAAGACTCTGGTTGAAGCATGGATCCAACATCAACCTCCTACGTTGGATCTGGCTGCACAACGTGCTCAAAAAGAAGTTGTCGATGTTGCCACGATGATGGCTCGTGTTCCACCTCATCTTCAGAGCATTCAGGCTCAGATACTCTCCTCGACTGCTACCCCCTCACTATCAGATGTGTGTTCCATGCTGCTCAAGGTCTCACCACCTCCTGATAGTTCTGCTCCTCCGTCCCCGGCTCTCCTTCAGCAGACTTTCGTTCCCCTGCTGCCTTCCCCCCTCCTTCTCGAAGGGGGCGTTCCGGATCTCGGGGTCGCGGACGGGGAGGCCGGCCTCGCCAAAAGTGTTCCTTTTGCGATAAGGACGATCACCTTGAGGCCACCTGTTATTGCAAGCACGGGATTCCTCCTCGTCCACAGGCCACTGTTGCTGCTACTGACTCCTCTGCTCGTACTGACTTTGAAGAGGTCCGCCTTCAGCTCCAACAACTCCATGGTTTGCTCAGTCGCCCACCTGCCTCCGTTGTCTTTGCTGCCTCCATCTCCCAAGAAGGTATCGCTTGTCTCTCCACTAGTCTGTACTGGATAGTGGACTCGAGTGCCACCTATCACATCACCTCCCTACGGCCACATCAATACATGGATTCTCCTCATCCTAAGTGTATCGCAGTGGTCAATGGGGACACTGTTCCCGTCTCTGGCTCGGCTGATATTCCTCTCACGTCTTCTCTCTCTATACGCTTGGTTTTTCATGTTCTGGACTCCCCGTTTAATTTGCTTTTTGTTGGTCGTCTGACTAATGATTTAAATTGCTCTGTAACCTTTACCTTTTCTCCTTTTCTGATACAGGATCACAAGACGCGGACTATCATTGGTAAGGGGCGATTGCAGAACGGGCTCTACCTCATTGATGATTCTCCAGCTATCCTCTCTTCTGTCTCCTCTGTCGATTGACATCGGCGTCTTGGACATGCCCCTTTACCAGTCCTCTAGAAGGCTCTACCAGATGTATTTTTACCTTCTTTTCAATGTCAATCATGTATGTTAGGCAAGCAGCCTCGTTCATCTTTTTCATCTCATTGTACTCGGAGCACTGCTCCTTTTATTTTAGTACACTCTGATATTTGGGGTTCATACAAAGTCACAAGCATTTCTGGTTATCTTTATTTTCTAACTTTTATTGATGATTATTCGCGAATGACGTGACTATACTTACTTCGTGATCGCTTCGAGCTTCCCCATGTCTTTTGGGCTTTCCTCCTTGAGACCCGCACGTAATTCTCCACGAACATCAAACTCTCTGCACTGATAATGCTCGTGAATACACTAGCCACGAATTTGCGACTCTTTGCTCTGACTTTGGGGTTATTCACAAAACTTCATGTGCCTATACCCCCCCCCCCTTACAAAACGGAGTCGCTGAGCGTAAGAATCGACATCTTCTCGATGTGGCCAACTCCATCATGCTTCAAATGCACGTTCTCAAACCTTACTGGAACTTTGCTCTTTCGACGGCTTGCTATCTGATTAACTGTCTTCCTTCCCTCTTACTCCACAATGTCACTCCATTCAGCCTCATGTTCCCGTCTACTCCGGCATTCTCTCTCACACCCCGCATCTTTGGGTGCACGCGCTACGTTCACACCCTTGGTCCATCCTTGGACAAATTGGCTCCTCGGGCAGCCAAACACATCTTTGTTGGCTACTCACGGACACAGAAAGGCTACGTATGCTACTCTTCGGCGACCCGCAAGGTGACAATCTCTGCTGATGTTACCTTTCGGGAGGATCTTTTTTTCTTCTCTGCTTCAAATCCTACACCTCTACCATCAACCATCCTATGTCCTGTCATTCCCGTTACCACTCCACCAAAACGAATTCCGGCTCAGGCTCCCCCTGTTGCCAAGCCTCCTGTTATACATGTCTACACTCGTCGCCATCCTGCCTCCAGTGCCCCACTGCAGTCGACCTCGACCTCTGATGCTCCGCGTCTTGCTGATCTGGCACCAGAATCTACAGCTCATCCCATGTCGAATTATGTATCCTTACATCGCCTATCTCCACAACTTTAGATTTTTGTCACTTTATTATCATCGATTTCTGTACCTAACTCTGTGCAGGAGGCTCTCCAACATCCTGGCTAGCGGGCGGCCATGAAAGAAGAAATGATAGCTCTCTGGGCTAACCAGACCTGGAACTTGGTAACTTTACCTACCGATCAGACATCTGTTGGGTGTAAATGGGTATTTGTTATCAAACATGACCCTGATGAGACAATTGACTGTCTGAAGGCCCGCCTGGTGGCTCGTGGCTTCATCCAACAGCAAAGTCTCAATTATGAGGAAACATTCTCTCTTGTGGCCAAGCTTAGCACCGTTCGTGTTCTCCTCTCCGTGACTGTGCATCGCCAATGGACATTACACCAATTGGACATCAAAATTGCGTTTCTCAACGGGGACCTCCAGGAAACGGTTTACATGCATCAACCTCCCGGGTTTGAGACCACAGGGGAGTCCCGAGTTTGTCATCTTAAGAAGTCCATCTATGGTCTCAAACAATCCTCGCGGGCATGATTTGGCAAGTTTAGTAAGGCAGTACAGCAAGTCGGCTTTACTCGAAGTTCAGCTGACTTCTCTCTGTTCACGCGTCATCATGCAACGGGAACTGCTCTTCCTTTGGTTTATGTTAATGACATCTTAATCACTGGAGAAGATTCAAAGGGCATCCAAGCAGTCAAACAGCACCTCAACTCCTTCTTTCAAACAAAAGATCTGGGGAATCTTCAATACTTCCTTGCTCTTGAGGTCGTAAGATGACCGGATGGACTCGTCATCTCCCAAAGGAAGTACTGTCTGGATCTCCTTCAAGATGCTGGCTACTCGGGATGCAAGCCTACTACGACTCCCATTGATGCAAATCATAAGTTATGAGCACATTCTTCTGATGCAGATCCTGCTCTTCAAAATCTGGAATACTATCGACGACTAGTTGGAAAATTGATCTACCTAACAGTCACAAGACCGGATATTTCCTTCGCTGTCGGGGTGGTCAGCAGGTTTATGCATGCCCCGCGAACATCTCACCTTCAAGTTGTTGAGCGCATACTTAGATACCTTAAAACAGCTCCGGGTCGAGGATTGGTATACAAAACCTCATTCTCTACTCCAACATTGGTTTTGTACTCTGATGCAGACTATGTCGGTTCCTTGGATGATCGTCGGTCAACCAGTGGTTTTTGTACATATTTTGGAGGTCATCTCGTTACCTGGCGAAGTAAGAAACAAGCAATGGTTGCTTGATCATCAGCTGAAGCAGAATACCGATCAATGACATCTGTTGTCTCTGAGCTTACCTAGCTTGAAAGTCTCCTTGCCGATCTAGGGGTAAAACTTCCCTCACCTTCCATCCTGTTATGCGACAGACAAGCGGCTATACACATTGCAAAGAATCCAGTCTTTCATGAAAGAACGAAACATATTGAAGTGGACTGTCACTTTATCCGGGAGAAAGTCCAAATGAAGAAGATAGAATTGAAGCATGTTCCTGACATTGAACAAGTTGTTGATATCCTCACAAAGGCTTTACCAAGTATCCTATTCTACCAGTGTCTGTCCAAGCTGGGCGCATACGACTTGTACGCTCCAGCTTGCGGGGGAGTGTTAGAAAAGCCCATGTAAAGTGGCTCATTTATTTGTATTTCTTCTTTTCTCTTCTTTAGTCCCACATCTTGTATAGGACTCTCTTCTCTCTTTCTTCCTCCTATAAATGTGTATTCATACATTGTATTTTATTATTGAGATAGTATATACAAGGTTGAGTTTTTCTCTACAATATACAACATTCCTCATCAAGCTGGTAAGTAAAGAAATGCAACTTGTCAAACATATAGATGACCAAAGGATATCTCTGCGTTTAGTATAAACTTGACAGATGATGGTTTGAGCGAAAATGATGTTAAAATCTCCTTAAACTCAATACTTTCCTGAATGGAGTGACAACCAATCTAGATATGTTTTATTCTTTCAAGAAACACTAGATTTAATGTAATATACATTACAACTTTATTATTAGAGGGTCTTCATGGGTTCTTCCTAAAGAAACTTAACCTTGGTAAGAAGCTCCTTTAGTCATATCAACTCACATATACTCAAAGGCATAGTATCATATTCAGCTTAAGAACTTGATCTAGCCACAACTGCCTACTTCTTTCACTTCCAAGAGATTAAATTTCATTCTATTAAGAATAAACTAATGTCAATCATTTGTCTGGAGGGGCAGTACATTTTACATTTATCAAACAATCTATCGATGTTCTTAATTCAAAAACTATAGTCTTCTAATGGGGGCGCCATTAACATATTGAAGGGCATGAATCATAGCCTCCTGGTGCTACTCACAATGTGAGTTGAGAAGTTGGGTAACTACACTTGCAACAAAAGAAATATTTTATTTTCACATACCAACTTGGATTAGCATAAGGTTTCCGCTATCCAAGTATGAGCTTGATTGTTGAACCAATGGATGTGTCAAGAAGCTTTGAACCAAGCATGCTACCTTCCTCCAAAGTATCCAAAACATATTTCCTTTGAGAAATGAACATGCCTCTTTTTATTCTAGCCACTTCAATTTCTAGGAAGTATTTTAAATCTCTAAGGCCCTTTATCCAAAACATATTTCATTTGAGAGATGAACATATCTCCTCTTCTTCTAGCCACTTCAATTTCCCGGAAGTTTTTAAATATCTAAGGTCCTTGTTTTCAAAAATGGTTATGCAGATACCTCATGAGGCGATCGGCCCCAGTTTCATCACTACCCATGATATGATGTTGTCCAGCATATACTAAACAAATTGAAGAATAGTTGGGCTAAATCTATTCAATCAATCTCATAGTGAATGCTAGGGATGTGCAAAAATAACTCAAAAACCGAAAACCAAACCGAACCGAAAACCGAACCGAACCGAATGGTTTGGGTCGGTTCCAAATAGCTTCGGTTCGGGTTCGGTTCCCATAATATCAGAACCGACAATTCGGTTCGGTTCCGGGTTCCAAGGATCGGGTACCCAGAACCGACCCGAGAACCAAATATCAATGCTAAAGAAAATATTTTGAGACACCGATTATAGTCGTATGATCAAATACGCGAAAATAATTGAGAATATAATTTTATGACTAAAAAAATATTTATTGTACTTGTGTAGTTGTATGATTTCAATATGATATAAAGTCATGATTCAACTATTTTGAGATATTGAAAGTTATATTACGATGAATCATGTGTTGGAAAAGCCATTTTTAAATTTTGTTAGACATAGGTAGAACCGAGAACCGAACCAAAACCGAACCGAAGCAAATGATTCGGATCCGGTTCTATACAATAGGACCGTGGGTCGGTTCGGTGTTCCAAAAGTTTAGAACCGAACCTATATGGGTCGGTTCTTGGTTTTGGGTGGAACCGAACCAAACCGATCCGAGTTGCACCCCTAGTGACTGCTTTAGATAAGAATTTTTTTCAGTATGCAGAACAATTCTAACTTTCCCTAAGAAAAAAAATTAGGTGGTGACTATGTAAACTTCATTAACTATATTGTCATGCAGTGTTGGAAAAGCCCATGTAAAGAGCTCATTATTGGGCCCATTTTTTCCTTTTCTCTTCTCTCCTCTTTAGTCTCACATCATGTATATGATTGATTATCTCTCCTTCTTCCACCTATATATTTGTATTCTCTCCTTGTATTTACACACATGAGAAATATACATAAGTTTTCGAGCTCTTTCTACATGGTATCAGAGGCACCGATCCTCCTTGGGCGGCCTCTCTTTTCTTAACCGCCTACCTTGGGCGGTCTCCTTTCTCTCCTGCGGCCTGCGATCTCCTGCGGCCTCCAACCTTTGTCCGCTCCTCTCCCTTAGCCGTTCGGCTAACTGCGGCCTCTATCTCTGATTCCGCTCCCTCTTCCTCTGCGTGGTTCCACTCTCCTCCTCGGACTTCTTATAGCTTCCTTCCTCTCTGACCCGTGGGGTCCACTTCTCCCAGCTGCTCTCACTCAGTCCGCTGCGGGCTCCTCTTATCCGCTGTGGGCTCTACTTGTCCGTTGCGGGCTCCTCTTGTCTGCTCCGGGTTTCTCTCCTGCTCCTTGCGAGCTTATCCCTTGACCGCTCTCTCTTCTCCCTCGCGGCCTCTTGGTTTATACGGTCGCGGACTACTCCTAACTGCTGCGGGCTCTCCTCTCTACGGTCCGCTGACTTTGCCCCCCTTGCGGACTGCTCCTGCCCTCCGCGGTCTCTCCCAACTCGCAACATACGGCCTACCTCTCCTACTCGCCGCGAACAGCTTCTCCTCTCATCTTGTCGCTTGAGTTCTGCTACTCGCGACCTCTTCTTGCGGCTTCTCCTACCCGCTGCCTTCTCTATCTGCTCGAGTTATTATTCAACTCGCGGCCTCTTCTTCTATCCGCTAGAGTTCTTCTACTCGTGGTTTCCTCTCCCTGTCCGCTCGCATTCTTCTTGCGGCCTCCTTTGCTCTGACCGCTGCAGTGCTCACCCAGACCGTGTGGACTATCTTCTTTCCGCATTTTGGTCGTGGTCTGTCTGATCGCTGGTGTACAGTGTGACCGTGCAGACTGTTGCTTTCCCGCATTAAGGTCGCGGTCTTCTCCTTCCCTCCCTGTCGTGCGATCTCCGGCTCTTCTCGCTGCAGTCTCCATTTCCTGCTGCTTCTATGGGCTCTTCTGTCAACTCCACTGGCCCGACGGCTAGTCCGCCTACAGACCGTCTGGCTTGTCCTGCAGACCACACGGTTTGTTCTGCTGAAGTCCGCGATGAGCTGCGGATAACTACTATTTCTTTCTCTGGGAAGAAAAACTCTATCCCTTGGGTGCATTCTGTTATACGGTTCTTCAGGCCAAGGGACTCTTGTCTCACCTTACTCAGGCACCTCCTTCTCCTCCTACCGATGATTGGCTCCGCAATGATGGCCGCGTTCAGACTTGGCTCCTTAATTCATTGGATGGTGAACCTTATCAGATGACTATGTACCACGACACCGCCAAGGCTATGTGAGATGAGCTGCATTCCTTATACTCAAGCCGCGACAGACTTCAACATCTCTACGACATCCTCACTGATCTTCTCGCTCTCGACACTAGTGGGGCTTCAGATATGACCTCCTTTGTCGCTCGAGCCAAAACCCTTGCTGAGGCCTGGATCCAGCATCAACCGTCCACCAATGATCATGCTGCTCAGTGCGTTCAGAAGGAAGCTGTTTGCATTGCCATCACGATGGCCCGTCTTCCGTCTCACCTTCAGAGCATTCGAACTCAGGTCCTGGCTTCTCCCACAACACCGTCTTTCTCTGATGTTTGCTTCATGCTTCTCCGCGTGTCACCTCCTCCGGATACTTCTGCTCCTTCTCCCCCGGCCCTTCTTCAGCAGGCCCCTTCGCTCCTACCGTCCCCTGCTACCTCTGCTCGAGGCGGACGTTCGGGATCTCGGGGTCGTGGGCGTGGTGGTCGGGGTCGACCGAAGTGTTCCTACTGCGGGAAAGACGACCACCTTGAGGCAACCTGCTACCGAAAAATTGGTTATCCTCCTCGTCTGACGGCATCTGTTGTTGCTGACGCCCCCTCTGCCGCTCCTCCTGATCTTGAGGTCGTCCGTCTCTAGCTCTAGCAACTCCAAGAGCTGCTCAACCCGCCCTCTGCCCCATTGCCTCTGTCTCCAACACAGGTACTGCTTGTTTATCCACTAGCCTGTGCTGGATCTTAGACTCAGGTGTCACTCATCACATTACTTCGCGAAGGTCAGCCCAGTACTCGGATTCTCCTTATCCGAAGTCTATCACTGTTGCCAATGGGGCGACGGTTCCCGTCTCCGGCTCGGCGGATCTTTCTCTCAACCCGTCGATCTCCCTTCGATCAGCTCTTCATGTTCCGAGCTCCCCGTTCAATTTACTCTCTGTTGGACGTCTTACTAGTGATCTTGATTGTTCTGTCATATTCACATCTTCTTCTTTTGTTATACAGGATCGGCAGACGCAGACTACCATTGGTAAAGGCACACTGCGGAACGGGCTCTACCTTCTCAACGACTCTCCCACCATTCTCTCTTCTGTCTCTTCCACTGAGTGGCATCGACGTCTTGGGCATGCCCATCTGCCGGTCCTCCAGCGTGCTCTTCCTGATCTCTCTCTTCATCCGTTTTAGTGTGAGTCATGTATCTTCGGCAAACAGCCGCATTCTTCTTTTCTTGCACATTGTACTCGGAGTGCCACTCCATTTGATTTAGTTCATTCTGATGTATGAGGCCCTTTTAAGATTACAAGTATTTCTGGTTTTCGTTACTTTATCACATTTATTGATGATTACTCTCGCACTACGTGGCTATACTTCGTGATCGCTCCGAGCTTCCCCTTGTTTTTTGGTCTTTTGTCCTTGAGACCCGTACACAATTCCACACCACCCTCAAAATATTGCGCACCGATAATGCTCGTGAATACACCGGCCACGAATTTACCGATTTGTGCTCTGAATTCGGGATTATTCATCAAATATCTTGTGCCTACACACCCCAGCAAAATGGTGTTGCCGAAAGGAAGAACCGCCACTTACTCGATGTAGCCCGCTCCCTCATGCTTCAAATGCATGTTCTGAAGCCTTACTGGAACTTTGCGGTCTCCACTGCCTGCTTTCTCATCAACCGTCTCCCTTCCTCCGTCCTCCACTATGCTACTCCATTCAGCCTACTGTTTCCCTCCATTCCGGCCTTTTCTCTCCCGCATCGTGTCTTTGGCAGCACCTGCTACGTCCACCGTCTGGGGCCGTCCTCGGATAAGTTGGATCCCCGGGCGGCTTAACACATCTTTGTCGGCAATTCGCGCACCCAGAAGGGCTATGTATGTTATCCTACAGCTACTCGAAAGATCTCGGTCTCTGCTGACGTTACCTTCCGGGAAGATCAACTGTTTTTCCCTGCTCCTTTACTCGCTCATCTACCACCAGCTCCTCTCCCTGCCATCCATCCCACGCCCGGTTATCCCCGTTACTACACCACCATTGCCGGTTCCACCTGCACCGGCTCCTGCTCCCTCCAAACCACCTGTTATCCATGTCTACACTCGTCGCCCTCCCGGCTCCGTTGCCCCTCTGCAGTCGGCCTCAACCACGGATACTCCGTGTCCTGTTGATCAGGTACCGCCCTCCACTGCTCATCCTCTGACCAACCACGTCTCCATCCATCGCCTCTCTCACATCCTGCACATATTTGTTACTTCTCTTTCTTCGGTCTTTGTTCCTAACTCTGTGCAGGAGACGCTTCAACATCCGGGTTGGCGGGCAGCCATGGAGGAAGAAATGTCTGCTCTCTGGGCTAACCAGACATGAACTGTAGTACCCCTTCCTCCGGGTCAGAAACTGGTAGGGTGTAAGTGGGTCTTTGTCATCAAACATGTTGCTGATGGAACAATTGACCGTCTGAAGGCTCGTCTCGTGGCTCGTGATTTCACCCAGCAACAGGGGCTCGACTATGAGGAAACTTTCTCTCCGGTGGCCAAGCTCAATACCGTTCGCGTCCTCATCTCTGTCGATGTCCATCGCCAGTGGCCCCTATTTCAACTGGATATCAAGAATGCTTTCTTAAATGGGGATCTCCAGGAGACAGTGTATATGCAGCAACAACCCGAGTTTGAGACCACGGGGGAGTCTCGGGTCTGCCGTCTTTTGAAGGCTCTGTATGGTCTCAAACAATCCTCACGGGCATGGTTTGACAAATTCAGTAAGGCCCTTCGTGATATTGGTTTTACTCAAAGCTCGGCCGACTTCTCACTGTTTACTCGTCACCGAACAACAGGAACGGTCCTTCTGTTAGTATACGTTAACGATATCATCATTACAGGAGATGACTCACAAGGGATACAGACAGTCAAACTACATCTAAGTTTCGTCTATAAGACAGGATCTGGGGCCCCTACGATACTTCTTGGGTCTTGAGGTTGTCAGACGGCCGGATGGGCTTGTCCTCTCTCAACGAAAGTATTGTCTCGAGCTCTTTCATGATGAAGGTTATTCAGGCTGTAAGTCGAGTGACACCCCTATGGATGTAAACCACAAGTTGTGCGCCTAAGCATCTGACTCGAATCTCTTACTCCAGAATCCTGAATATTATCGTCGCCTCGTGGGAAAATTGATCTATCTCACTGTAACCAGACCAGATATTTCCTTCACTGTTGGTATTGTCAGTCGATACATGCACTCCCCTCAAAGATCTCATCTTCAGGCTGTTGAACGCATTCTCAGATACCTTAAAACAGCTCCTGATCAAGGACTTGTTTACAGAACCTCGTCTTCAGCTCCAACATTGGTAGCATACTCAGATGCTGATTATACTGGTTCCCTTGATGATCGGCGATCTACCAGTGGTTTTTGCACCTACTTTGGAGGACATTTGGTTACATGGCGAAGCAAGAAACAAGCGTTCGTTGCTCGATCATCAGCTGAGGCAGAATACCGGGTAATGACATCTATAGTGTCTGAACTGACGTGGCTTGAGAGTCTTCTCACTGATCTGGGTGTAAAACTACCTTCACCGGCTCTTCTCCTCTGTGACAGCCAAGCTACTATACATATCGCCAAGAACCCGGTCTTCCACGAAATAACGAAGCACATCGAAGTCGACTATCACTTCATCCGGGAGAAAGTTCAAATGAAGAAGCTCGATCTAAAGCATGTTCCAGGGTCTGAACAAGTTGCGGATGTCCTCACAAAGGCTCTTTCCAGGCCCCTCTTCTATCAGTGTTTGTCCAAGCTTGGCGCATACGATTTGTACGTTCCAGCTTGCGGGAGAGTGTTAGAAAAGCCCATGTAAATAGCCCATGATTTGGCCCATTTTTTTCCTTTTCTCTTCTCTTCTCTTTAGTCCCACATTATATATAGGATTGATTCTCTCTCCTTCTTCCTCCTATATATTTGTATTTTCTCCTTGTATTTACACACATGAGAAATATACATAAGTTTTTGAGCTCTTTCTACATGCAGGAAAGCAATTTTAAAGGCAAGCTCGTGAAGAGACCGGACATGAATAACATCGAGATTCAAAAACTCAAGCAAAGTCGATCTTGGCGAGAAAGCAACGAGAAAATCAACCCCAAACATCTGCACATATAATTTAGAAAGTAGAGGAGTCTTCAACTTGTCAATATCATCTTCTAGGGAGCATTTGACCAATAGACTTGACGACAACCAATATAAAACTTCTTGTAAGGCAAACCAAATCCCATGTGTCATTTAAATTCAATGTTTCTATTTACTCAAGCATAGCATGCCTCCACCTAGGATGATCCAGAGCATACGACAATGTCTTAAGAAGAAATAAAAACATGATGGTAATGTGATAAATGATCATAATAAATAAATTGTGATATGGGATAATAAGTAGGACATCTATGACAAGGCTTATGTAAGGTTAAGAAGTGATCAACATAAGTGAATGAGGGAGGAATTTGAAAATTTATGCACAAGGACATGGTAAAAACATTATACCTGTAGAAATACAATATCTTTTTTGACTATGAGGTTGTCCTAAGAAGAGACTAGATGGAGTTTTGTGATAATTTATCTCAACCAGAAAATAAGTGATCAACAAAATATGTACACCTAAGCACATGAAGGAGTAACTGATATTGAGGATTACAGAAGAGGGATGGAGATGGAACTCTAATAAAACATAAGAGTTTTGTAGAAAGTAATGGAGCAAACCTTGTAGATACTTCTTCATGTGTAAAATACAAAAGAGAGTACAAATATATAGGAGAAGAGAGGGAGAAATAATCTTATACAAGAGATGTGGGACTAAAGAAGAGGAAGGAATTAGGCCTATAAATGGGCATTTACATCAATATTTCATATATCATCTAACACTCCCCCGCAAGCTGGAGCGTACAAGTCGTAGGCTCCAAGCTTGGACAAGAAATGATAATATAACTTGCGAGGTAAAGCTTTGGTGAGGATATCAGCAACTTGCCCAGACGCAGGAACATGTTCAAGTTTCAACTCTTTTGATTGAACCTTTTCCCGAACAAAGTGACAATCAACCTCAATATGTTTTGTTCTCTCATGGAACACGGGATTCTTTGCAATGTGTATTGCAGCTTGACTGTCACAAAACAAGATTGAAGATGAGGTCAATTTAACTCCCAAATCTACGAGGAGACTTTCAAGTCAGGTTAGTTCAGAAGTAACTGTCGTCATTGCACGGTACTCAGGCTCAGCAGATGAGCGGGCAACTACTGTCTGCTTTTTACTCCGCCATGTGATGAGATTTCCTCCAAAGTATGTACAGAACCCAGTAGTAGATCGCCGATCATCCAACGAGCCCGCATAATCGGCATCCGAGTATGCAAAAGAGAAAGGTAGGAAGATGACTTATACACAAGTCCTTGCCCAGGGGAAGTCTTCAGATATTTGAGAATGCGCTCCACAGCCTGGAGGTGAGAGATACGTGGGGTATGCATAAATAGGCTGACCACACCAACCGCAGATGATATATCTGGTCTTGTAACTATTAGGTAGATCAACTTTCCCACAAGACGGCGATAGTATTCCGAATTCGGAAGTAGAGAATCCTCCTCAGATCCCTGAGCACGCAACATGTGGTTTACCTCCATCGGGGTATCCGCAGGTTTACAACCCGAGAGGGCAGCATCATGCAGAAGGTCAATGCAATACTTACGCTGAGACAAGACTAAGTCATCGGGTCGTCATGCTACTTATAGTTCAAGAAAGTATTGAATATTCCCCAGATCTTTGATTTGAAAGATATAGTTTAGGTGTTGCTTCACATGTTGTATCCCGGTGGAGTCATCATCAGTGATCAGAATATCGTCCACATAAACCAGAAGTATTATGGTCCATGTTGATTGGTGACGAGCGAAGAGAGAGGAATCTGACAAACTTTGTTTGAAGCCAAACTCACGAACAACCTTGCTGAATTTCCCAAATCATGACCGGGGAGACTGTTTGAGACCATAAATAGATTTGTGAAGCAAGCATACACGAGACTCCCCCGTGGTCTCAAACCCGGGTGGTTGATGCATGTAAACTGTTTCAAGAAAATTGTCGTTCAAGAGGGCATTCTTGACATCCAGCTGATGGAGGGGCCACTGACGATGAACAACTAAAGAGAGAAGGACCCGAACCGAATTCAATTTGGCGACCGGGGAGAAAGTTTCCTCATAATCAAGGTCATACTGTTGAGTAAAACCCCGAGCCACAAGCCGAGCTTTCAAGCGGTCAACTGTCCAATCCGCAGCATGTTTGATAGAGAAGATCCACTTGCAGCTAACGCAACTGTGACCAGGAGGAAGAGGCACAAGATCCAAAGTGTGATTACCCCGCAGAGCCGTCATTTCTTCATCCATGTCGGCCCACCACAGCGGATGCTGGAGGGCGTCCTGCACAGAGATAGGTATAGAAATAGAGGAGAGAGAGAGCAAAGGTAAGGAGAGGCGGAGAGAGCCGATGTAGAGAGACATAGTTGGTCATGGGATGTGCTGTCGAGGAGGAAGCCGGATCAACAGGCCGCGAGATTACACCGGTAGAGGGAGGTTGTTGCAGGGCGTCTACACGAGAAGGACGACGAGTGTAGACTTGAATGACAGGAGGTTTGGAGGGGACTGGTGGTGTTGGAGAAACCGGGATGAGAGGAGATGTGGACTGGTGTTGCAGAGGGGTAGGGAGAAGTGGTGGAAGTGGAGACGTGACGAGTATGATGGGTTGAGGTAGCGGAGGAGGAAGAAGGGGATCAGAAGGGCTGGTGTGATATGGTTGGTCTTCTTGAAAGGAGACATCAGCAGACACAACCACCTTACCTGTGGTAGGATAAAAGCAGACATACCCCTTCTGAGTGCGGGAGTACCCAACAAACATAGCTTTGGTAGCACGAGGGGCTAGCTTGTCATTGAAAGGACCAATGTAGTGGACATAACAGGTACACCCAAACACACTAGGTGCGAGAGAGAAGAGAGTTATGGATGGGTAAAGGAGAGTAATGAGCACCACAAAGTTGAGGACAGACGAAGGCATGCGATTCATGAGATGACAAGCAGTAGAGACGAAAAAGTTCCAGTAGAGGGGAGGAACCTGCATTTGGATCATAAGAGATCGAGCCATATCAAGAAGGTGGTGATTTTTCCGTTCCGCTACGCCATTCTGTTGAGGCGTATAAGCACATGAAATCTGATGTAGAATACCGAACTCAGCGTACAGGTTGGAGAAGGTGCGACAAATATATTCTCGAGCATTGTCCGTACGAAGGGTTTTGACACATGTAGAAAACTAAGTGCGCGTTTCGGTAAGAAATGCACGGAACGTAGTTGTGAGTTCGGTACAATCACGAAGTAAATACAACCAGGTAACCCGCGAGTAATCATCTATAAAGCAAACAAAGTACCGATGGCCCAAGACACTAGGAACCTTATAAGGCCCCCAAATATCAGAATGTACTAGGGAGAAAGGAGAATCGCTCTGAGTGCATGAAGGAGAAAAGGAGACACAGTGTTGTTTACGAAAGATACGGGATTCACAAAAGAACTCTTGTAAAGAGATAGTAGGAAGAGCTTTCTTGAGAATTGGGAGAGGGGCATTCCCAAGACGTCGATGTCAATCAGTGGTCGAGACAGATTAGCAGCACCAGAAACTGGGAGTGTGTCACCATTGGCCACAGTGATGTGCTTAGGGTAAGTCGTATCCAAATATTTGGGCGGCAGCTGCGGAGAGAGATGATGTGTATCACCTGAGTCCACAATCCAGTGAGAACTGTGTGAGAGGCACGATATACCTTCCTGGAAGATTGAGGCCACGGAGCCAGAGGAGCGACTAACCACCCCTTGAAGTTGATGGAGTTGAGCACGCAACGAAGCAATATCATCAGCAGTGTTCAAGGCGGATGTCATAATCCTGATCTGCGGCTAGGCACGGAAACCGGTCGGCAAGGATGTATGCGTCTTGCCGGACAGAACCAGCGGCTACAGCCGAGGAAACACTGAGAACTGTGATCAACTACAAGAAGATGCAACCGCGGGAGAACAAGTCGGGCGAGAAGAGCGAGGCCGCAGCCAGAAGTAGAGACCGCAGCGACCAGCAGCAGCGGACTGAAGCAGGAGCCCGCTAGGAAGAGGACAAGCAAGAACCCCGAAGGGCAGGTCGCGGCGAATAGAAAGGGCAGGCCGCAAGGCGCGATTTGAGAAAGGCCGCGGCGGACTGGAGCAGTCCGCAAGAAGGGGAATCACATCGGAACTTGATCAACATGCGAGAAGAGATCCCGCAGCGGTTAGGAGCAGTACGCGGCGGGATATACAAAGAGACCGCGAGCGAGAAGAGAGCTCGGTATGGACGGGTAAAAGCTCGCAAGGTAGGAGAGAAGCAGCGGACAGGCAGAGCAGTCCGCAAGAGGGGAAGAAAGCCCACAACGGACAGGAGGAGCAGTCCACAAGAGGGGAAGAAAGCCCGCAGCGAACTGGAGCAGTCCGCAAGAAGGGAAGAAAGCCCCCAGCGGAATGGAGGAGCTCGCAGCGGACTGAATTAGAACAGCAGGGAGAAGTGGACCCCATGGGACAGAGAGAGGAGGCTATAAGAAGCTCGAGGAGGAGGGTGGAACCACGGAGATGAAGAGGAAGCAGAGGCAAAAATATAGGTCGTAGAAGACTGCAGGCCGCATTTAGCTAGGCGGAGAAGAGCGGATAGACTGAGCAGGTCGCAGGAGATCGCAGGCCGCAGGAGATCGCAAGAAGGCGGATAGAGTGTGGAGGCCGCGGGAGGCCGCAGGAGAGCAGGTCGCAGGAGATAGCACGCCGCAGGAGATCGCAGGCCGCAGGAGATCAGAGGAAGGAGGATAGACTGTGGAGTCCGCGGGAGGCAATGAGTCCCTCTGATACCATGTAGAAAGTAATGGGCAAACCTTGTAGATACTTTTTCATGTGTAAAATACAAAAGAGAGTACAAATATATAGGAGAAGAGAGGGAGAAATAATCCTCTACAAGAGATGTGGGACTAAAGAAGAGGAAGGAATTGGGCCTATAAATGGGCCTTTACATCAATATTTCCTATATCATCTAACAAGTTTGAAATTTGGAAAAAAAATATTTATGGGCATTAATAAACCGAAGGATATGAACATAAATATAAAATTGTGTTGATTTTAGCACAAAAAATTGAGAAACATTCAACAATTAACTTTGATTATTCAGTACAAATAACCATGGTATTCTAGAATATTCGTCAATAATCGTTACAAAATACCGAGAACCAAATTTGGAAACAACTTTATTACAAACTCACATATCAAAAATGATCTACTAGAAAAGTGGTGAACACTCTTACTAAAACTATTAGGAAAAGAGACACGATGGTGCTTTTCCCCGGTTGAGAAAGCATAATACAAAATCCATAAGGATGTACCTTTTGCAAACTCAGTAGTCCTGGAAGCTCCAACTGACTATAAATCAGCAACAATGATTTGGTGGTAATAAGAGCAAACATCAGAGAAGAGCATGCAACAAAATGATAGATATCATTGAATTCATGACATGTACCAATCACCTGTCTAGTATTCAAATCTTGAATGCAACCAGAAATGGTAAATGTTACAATATAATTTTTTTTGAATAAAGTTTATGGATGGAAGATTCAAAAGAAAATTTGGAACAGAAGGGAATTGAGTGCAATGAAAGAGATGGTATCTGATTCTAAGGACTTAGAATATCTTGATGTTTTCTGAACTTGAAGTGTTGTTGTAGTGTCCAAGTTTTTGTCGACCAAAGAATAGAGTTCGTCGAGCTCAGCTCAGAGAATTTTCTCTGAGATCATCGAGTTGAGCATGACAATCGTCGACCTGGGTTCGACGAACGTCGAACTCATTTTACTTGGTCTCTGGAAAATCTCTAAGGTCATATTCGGCGCGCTGGAATTGGATTTCAGGAATTGGTATTGGCTTCCAGAAAGCCAAATCTTTTGTTCGGCATGCACAATTTTTTCGGGTATTGGTTTTACGGAGCAAAACCGATGGTTTTCATATAAACCTAAAAATCTAAAATCTCATTTCTTATCCTCCCGCACGGATATTCTCCGAATTTGGGCGATTTCGCAACTGCTTCCGCCTCCGCCTTCTCCGTCCGCTCGCGATCTTCATTTCATCGCCTGGTAAGAGCCGAATCCCGAACCCCCTTCTTCTTCCTCGATTTCCTCTTCCTCTTCCGGCGGTGATGTTGTCGATGCCGTAGAGGCTTTCCGCCGAACAGGAATCTCTGGGGGATTCTTCGACTTGCAGCCCAAGGAAGGGCTGGCTCTCGTCAACGGCACGGCAGTCGGCTCCGGCCTCGCGTCCATTGTCCTGTTCGAAGCAAATATCCTTGTCGTTATGGCAGAGGTTCTCTCTGCTCTGTTTTGCAAGGTGATGCAGGGGAAGCCCGAGTTCACCGACCACCTCACCCACAAGCTCAAACACCACCCGGGACAAATCGAGGCCGCCGCCATCATGGAGCACCTGCTCGAAGGCAGCTCCTATATGAAGATGGAGAAGAAGATACACGACATGGATCCTCTGCAGAAGCCGAAGCAGGATCAATATGCTCTTTGCACCTCACCACAATGGCTGGGTCCTCAGATCGAAGTGATTCGTGCGGCCACCAAATCCATCGAGAGGGAGATCAATTCAGTGAACGAGCCCTCCTCTCTCGTTTTTTTTAAAAATTTGCGTGCTCATGCATAACATGCGTTGATCCTGGATACATAGAGGTGGAATACACTGCAATGATAAAAAAAAGATGTCGAGGTTGAGTAGTTTCTTGAACCCTAGTGGCGATTAGGGCATCTGGAAAAAAAGAGTTACGAAGTAATGAATACTAGTCAAGTTTCTCACGCGTTAGATGATAACTGAACACGAGCCCTAATCCCACTGGTTGATCGGGAATAGAGATAAATATTCAGGGATGACAAAAATAGTTCCTAAAAATTGTAATTCCAGAAAGCCAATTCTAGTGTGCAGCCGAACAGCTTTTACATATCAATGTCAATTCTGTTCACTGAAAATCATCCTGCAGCCGAACAACATAATTGGTTTTCTGCACAAAACCAATTCCTGCAGATATTGGTTTTCTGGCCAAAGCCAATTCCAGAAAGCCAATACCTGCGCGCCGAACGGACCCTAAGTCTTTGAGTCTCTGGCAGTCTGATGATGGCTGGTCCATGTGATGTTGCTACTGAGCACTTGACCTACACTCTAGGACACAACCATGACCCTGGCTATACATTGTGGGTCAAATAATCTTAACTTAGTGAACCTAGCCCAAATCTTACTAGGGATCCAACAATCTCTCCCTATTTGGGTGAGGTCACTAATTACAGACTCAAATCAAACTGAGAATAAACAAAGCAGAAAAAACATATATCTGACAGAAATCAATAACACATGCAACAGATATATATATACATAAGCTTTGTTCAGAATATAGAGCAGTTATAGATAATTGTAGAAAACAAAAGAGTTCAAAATTTACTTCTTCTATTTTTTTTCCTTTGACATTTCTTGCTTGCTCTTCTCTCCAGGCTTTGTAAACACAATCTCTCTTTTGGGATCTGAAGCTTGCACTTTTGTCATGGTCACATCAGCAGCCCCTATAATCTTCAAAGATGTAGCCCTGTGGACAACTGCTTCTGGGTGCAACTTCATGTAGTCATCAACATTGAAAAACTTGTTTGTTTTATCAAATCTTTTAAGTTCCTCTTTCCTGTACTTTGACATTGTTGAATATTCAGAAGGATCATTTCCTTCAGCTTTGGCTTTGTTAATCATAGAAAGGCCTACTAGTTCCTGGAACCTGGCAATGCTAGCAGTAGTAGCTATTTCTGGATCTTCAAAAGGAACAGGAGGAGAGGATGGTCTTTTAGAGCCTTCAGCTGGTTGATGTTCAGTGAATTGTTGCTGTTGTTGTTGATGTTGTTGTTGTTGTTGATGCTGCTTTCCTGAAGAATACTGCATGTGCTGGCTGCTTCCATATGATCTCCCTTGGTGTCTTTGATATGTTTGAAGTGGGGCAGATCTTTGAGAAGATGTGCTTGAAGCACCAGCAGCTGGAGGAGGTGGAGGAGGTGGATCTTTTCTGAATCTTTGAACTGGAGGAGGAGAGTACCTTCTGCTTTTCTTCCTCTCCTTCTGCTGATTTTTGGATAAACACATCCAAGATGGCATCCCTTTGTATGGAGTTATGTTCTGGAGGATATAATAGGGAGTGTCATTGTTTGGATTTGGCTTTGGAGCAGGAGAAGGAGGAGCTTTTCTTTTCTTGGATACTTGCTTCCTCGTGGGTTCATCATCAGAATCATCATCCTCATCTTCATCATCATCATTATCAGATCCCTGAGGGTTATCATATAAACCATTTAGAGCTTTCAGAGCCTCAGCAGAAATGATATGCTTTTCAGGAGCTGGAGGTAGAGATAGAGCTTGAGCAGGAACTTCAACAAGAGCTGGAGGAGAAGCCACAGGAGAAGCTGGAGAACTGATTCTGACAGTGCTTTCAGCAGCTGCCTTTTCTTCTTCTTCAATATCAGCCAGGATCAAGTCATCCAGAGCTGGCATGGGAGAGTCATCCATTACAAAAGTTGGAGCAGTGATGACTGCTTCTTGAGATGGCATGACTACTGGCTTTGAAACAGCAAAAGTATCCCTGAGTTGCTTGGCAACATTTGGAGAGATTGGGGAAGTATATGGAACAATAGCCAAGGACTAAGTCTACTGTGGGATTTAACAAAAACTTTCAGAAATGCAGTATCAAAAACTTTCAGTAATTGAACTAAGTCTACTGTGGGATTTAACATGAAATCACCAACAGAAAAAATTTCTTCAGTAACTGACTCATCAAAGTTCATGTCAGTCTCAATGAAAAGAATCAAATCAATTAAATCTGTATCATCTGGTATAAATTCTGTATCTGCTATTACTGTCTCTGTATCTGTTGTTGCTGGAGCTGGAGAAACTAAGACTGGAGCTACTGCTGGAGCTGCTTCAGCTTCTTTATTAAGCATCTCCCCCTGCCTGGTTTCAGTGTTAACTGGAGCCAGACCCCTGAATGAAGAGGGGGCAGCAGTGAAGGCAGAGAGTTGAGCAGAAAGGGTGGAGATAGAAGTAGCAAGAGGTGTAATGGCCTCTGCTATAAGAGATTTGAGTAGAGGAGTGATGAGAGTAATTACAGAGGAGATGGTGAAGGGATCCAGAGGTGGAGTAGCAGAATGTTGGGTGAAGACATTTTGAGGGATGGTAGATGTTGGAGATGGTGGAGGAGGGACATCTGTCATGGGGACATCCTGAGTGGATGGATGTGGAGGAGGAGGAGAATTGGGAGGAGATGTCAGGAGATTGAAGGATGGTATGGAGGATAAGTGGGGTGGAAGAGGAGATGAGGGTGGTGTTGGATCTGGTGTAGCATTGGGGGATAGGGGTGATTGAGGTGGAGTGGGTTGGTGGTATTCCTGAATAGGAGATGAGGGAATGTTGGTAAGATCTAGGGGTGGAGAGGTGGCAGAAGATGTAACTGTATTAGTGGCATGAACTGGTTGGAGTTGTTGTTGGAGTTGTGGATGTGGTTGAGGAGAGGGAGTATGAACTGGAGAGATCCATCAGCAAGAGTAATATTGGTAAGGAAATGAGATTAGATAAATGAGAAAAAAGAGTTGCATTACCAAACATATGACGATATGCATGTAAGTCAAGTATCCATGGGGAAGAATACACCAAGAACTAAGTATGAAAAGTAAAGGAAGATGCATTAGAATGGTTTGTCCCACAGATGAAGTAGCATGATGATGGAGGCATGAGTATTCGAAGGCAGAGATGGATAATATTTCTCCCCCTGGTTGGCCATAATGTGAAAAGGTTGCAGAGGTCATATGAGTTGAGTGATGTGGATACCATGGTGGAAATTCACAAAGATTATAATAGGTGTCTCTGGTGTGTCCCATTCTACCACAATGAGTACATTTAGTGCATAATCCGTAATTTGTCGAGATCAGAAGTACCCAAGAAGACGGCTATCCGCGAGCCATTGAGCGAGCAGAGGGGAGCGTGGGCGAGCGTGGGGGAGCGTGGGCGAGCGTGGGGGAGCGTGGGCGAGCGTGGGCGAGCGTGGGCGAGCGTGGGCGAGCGTGGGCGGGTACCTCGCGAGCGTGGGCGGGTACCTCGCGAGCGTGGGCGGGTACCTCGCGAGCCTGGGCGGGTACCTCGCGAGCCTGGGCGGGTACCTCGCGAGCCTGGGCGGGTACCTCGCGAGCCTGGGCGGGTACCTCGCGAGCCTGGGCGGGTACCTCGCGAGCCTGGGCGGGTACCTCGCGAGCCTGGGCGGGTACCTCGCGAGCCTGGGCAAGTAGACCCTTGGAACTCGTTGACAGAGGATGGATACTCGCCTATACCCCCCCCCCCCCAAGGATTTCTCTATAAATAGACACCCAGAGGTACTAGAAATGGACTTTTGGAAGAAATGAAGGTCCCCTGAGTGGATACTCGCCAATTCCATTGCTGCCTAGTACCTCGCCAGCCTTTTGGTTGCGGAGGGAAAGTTTCTCCCAAACTTCCGGGTACGTGGTGAGACCTTCCTGCTGGAGCACTTGATGTGTGCTTATAGATAATTTTCTCTCTCCCGCGATAGCCTTTGAATTGTGGCAATGGGTCGCAGAATCAGTAACCTTAGGTTACCTTGATCCGAATTTTCGAGTAGGAAATTTTCCCGGCTTCAACACTTTGGTGCGGTGAGTGTGGATCGTAGCCGAGGAAGAAATTTTTGCGAGAAGACTTCATAGCTTAAGATAGCGAGCTGGAGACGAAATGAAGCAACTCGCGAGCATTTGGCAAGGTGGGTGAGTTTTCTGGTTACTTGCCCATTGGTGACTTCACACTGGCGACTTTCAAGCTCGGCGGTTTCGTGAGGCGAGCTTCCCTGTTACTCGCTTAGAAGCGAGTTCTAAATTGTGACCTCCTTAGGAGGGCTCCAGATGACGACGTCAGTTGGCCAGTATATGCAAGCAAGTTCATAGAGGTTGGCGAGTTTCATTGTTGCTCGCCAATAGGCGAGTTCCATATGGCGACTGTGAAAACCCAAAATTCGCAAAACAAAATATTTAGGTTTGCCCCGATGATGAGATAAGGCAGTACCAATTTTTCAAGATTTTTTCGTGCATTTTATCTCATGATGTCACTCTTGTTTTTATTTATTGCGTGTCAATAGTAATTTTAAGTGGGCTTGTGTTAATTTATGGGCTAACTTTAGTGGTCGGCTGGCTGAATTTGAGTTAGCATGTTGGTTGGTTTGTGTGTTGGCTGGTTTTGACACTTGGCTAGCCAAGTGTTGGCTATTATGTGCTTTGGGGCTGATTTGGTGACACCTCTAAGAGGTGCAATAACTCTCTTGATTGACTTGTTTGTCTTGTGACCTCTTATCTCTTGTTATAAAAAGCTGAACCACTTTCATTTCTTCACTCCCTCCTCTCTTCCTCTCTTGCCTTTGTGTGGTTGTGTTGTCCCCAAATTGCTTCTCCCTGCTGCTGCCCCATACTGTTGCTCCATGCTGCCCCAATTTTCTGCTTCCTGCTGCCCCAAACTGCTGTTGTCCTGCTGCCCCAATTTGTTGCTGTCCTGCTGCCCCAAACTGTTGTTGTTCTGCTGCCCCGAGTTGCTGCTCCCTGCTGCCCCGAGTTGCTGCTCCCTGCTGCCCCGAGCTGCTGCTCCCTGTTGTCCTATCTGCTGCTTTGTTGTACCTCTACCGCTGATTTTGAGCGCTGCTGCTGTTTCTCTTCTGCTGTAAGGATGTTTTCCTCCCTCTCTATTTTCCGAATTTCAGATAATAAGGTTGTTTTAGCTGGTTTTTCTTGCTGTTTTTTCGCTGTTTAGGGCTGAAGTGTGGTTGTTTTCTTACTGTTTTTAGGCTGCATTTTCGCTGGTTTTTCGACGACTTTTTGCTGCACTGTTGGGCTGTTTTGGTAGCTGTTTAGTGGTTGTTTTGTTAGCTGTTTAGTGGATGTTTTGGTAGTTGTTTAGTAGTTGTTTTGGTAGCTGTTTCGTGGTGGTTTTGGTAGTTGTTTAGTGGTTGTTTTGATAGTTGTTTAGTGGCTGTTTTGGTAGCTGTTTAGTGGTTGTTTTGGTAGATGTTTTGTGACTGTTTTCCTAAATTTATGAAAGCTTTACTGGACAACATTTTATGAGGACAGATAGTCGATTTGGGGGCTGGTTAGCCAATTTTGAGGCACAATTATGGCTGCTCAGCAAAGTTTACGAGCTGAATTTAGTTTTCTAAGGTCATTTCAGAGTATGTTGAGTTTTTCGGTTTATTATATCTGGCTTTCTGACTTTTCGTAAATCTCTTATGTATTATAAGAGACGCAACCCAAATAAAAATGTGTGCTATTACAGTAATTTTCGCGGCCAAGAATTAATCGAAGAAAGATGGCGTCTCAGGATAATATGAATAAGGGCAAAACTGCTGTGAGTATTTTATTTCTTGAATTAAGTTTATTCATATAATTTCCTATTCGTGTTTAATTTTTAATAAACGATGTCTGTGCATATGAGTTTAACTCATTAAAATATCGATATGTAATAAAATATGGGCGAGGGAAAAACATAAAAGCGATATATATATTTCTGAGGAGATCCGTTTTATTCAAAACTCTTGTTTATACAACAAGATAAAATTTATTTAAAACTCTGCATAGGGAAATGTGATGGCTTCGAATCCGATGATGTAGAGACATCTACTGATGGATTGACTAGTAGGGGTGAGCCTACAATTACGCTCTTCGGGGGCGGGGCTCAATTCAAGTTTGCATCACCGGAGCATTTCTCATTTTATGTAACTAAAATTAAGGGGTAATTTAAGGATCAGTATTGAGAATATTTAAATAATTATTTTATTGTAATGTATGCATATTGTTATCTCTCATTTGTTTGCATGTTTGGCTATTCACGAAATACTTTTCTTACTTAGTCATAATTTTTATGACTAACCCTTTGTGAACTCATTTTTAGATAACAGGAGCATCTCCTTGTGCACCAAAAAAAAATCGCCAGAAGAGATAACAAAGCTCAAGAAAGGCACAAAGTCTCGTGTACCAATTTCAAATTCTGATTTTGTATAGATGTTTACTCGTAGGCTCTTTTTATTCAGATGTAATTCAATAAGAAATGAATAAAATATTGCTTTGTATGTTCCTTATACTGTACATAGTTATGATGCGACTATTTTATTGAAATGTTGATCAATTCTTGAAATCATTTGGGAAGCCCGGGAATTTTGGGTCTTCACAACGACAACCCTATGCAAGAATATGCAGAAGAGTTTATGGAGGCGAGTTGCAGACGGCAATGTACTGGCGAGTATAGATAGGATTGGCACTCGCCCATAGGCGAGTACAGGCGGGAGAGGCGAGTATCTTTGTTACTCACCCATAGGCGAGTTGAAGAGGTGAGTATCTTTGTTACTCGCCCATAGGCGAGCTCTGCAGGTGACTTACTCGCAAAGCTGGGAGAGCTCAGAATCAGGGCGAGTTCATCTCCTTTTTCAATAGTGGTGCTTTTCTTACGGGTGCTTTGGTAAAGCCCGTAAGTACCTTTTGTATGATTAACAAACAGGGCGACTCACGACGAGTTCACCACCAGGGAAAAATATACATGGTGCTCTACAAGCTCCTACTTGCGATGATCTCCTTCTACAACCTACATTTCATACTCGCGAGGTCATCTCTTCAACAGCTATGGTGCTCTCCTCTAATTCTGCAAGTTCCATACTCGCGAGGTAATTTCTTCAATAGCTATGGTGCTCTCCTCTAATTCCGCAAGTTCCATACTCGCGAGGTGATCTTTTCAACAACTATGGTGCTCTCCTTTAATTCCATGAGTCCATACTCGCGAGATCACTACTTCAGCAAGTATGGTGTTCACTTCAATTCTGTGAGTTTATACGCGTGAAGCTATCGCTTCAGCAACCAGTCCGCTATGTTATTCATTTCATATCCTCAAACACTTGGAGCGGGGATGACCTGAAAAGGTTCTACCCCTAGCGGTAAAATGTACTGTTTATCTGTAATGTTATTTTTATGTTATTTATACATTTCCTCTCCCCCGGAGGCACAGGTGGTTGCGAGTTGTCTTATTTGTGTTGATTGTTTCAAATTAGCTAGAAGCAGTGAAGTCCATCTCCTCGATCGGTTTGGGAAACCAGCATCCGACCTAATTCTCCTAAAAAGCTCAGGGCGGACGATGAGACGATGCGTCGGGATTTAAGCATTCTTGTAAGACCGAGCACCTGCATTGACGATCAAGATCAACTACCATCTTGTATGTTGGCCTAGCTACCCCCGGGCCCCGATTACATCTCTCCTCCGACTGGAGGAACTATCAGGAACAGGTCTGAACGCTAACCTCCTAAACTCGATGAAGGATCGACCTCACAAAGTGATACCTTGTATAAAGAAATCAATGGTCTTTGAGAAGACTAAAAGGCACGCTCTTAGTAATTGTTTGTCCTATAAGGCAGGACGCGTCTCTGTTGTTGCCAAGGTGGGATAACCCGCCATGCTTTTGAAAACAGTTGGGCAACTAAGCTCTGAAAGGTACGAGCTCGTGGAAGGACGGTGGACTCGAGAGTGTGTCCTGTAGGACCCCCCGAGGGTAATTTCCCTTTGCTTGTACGCTGACTTCCGTAGCCAGGTGGCAGATCCGGCAGCGATCTATATGATCGAGTTTGGAAACGTGTCTTCGACCTAATTCTCCTAAAAAGCACAGGGTAGACGATGGGACGATACGTCAGGATTTAAGCGTCCTTATAAGACCGAGCCCTTGCATTGACGGTCGAGATCAGCTTCCCCTTGTATGTCGGCCTAGCTACCCCCGATTACATATCTCCTCCGACTGGAGGAACTATCAGGAACAGGTCTGGACGCCAACCTACCAACTTGATGGAGAGAAGATCGTCGTCTTTTTAAGAATTTCCTTCGTCATCAAAGAAGTTGATACAACTAACTCTTTGGCTATCTCTTAAGAAACAGGGCGAGTGACCTCAACACTGATAGAAGTCCTCGAGTCGTGGAGTTGTCGTAGTCTGAGTCCCTGCACGAGCTCATCTCCAACATATTGGCTGCCAGCCCCCTCGGGTGAGATAGATTCCTTGTGTGTGTTGTTGTCGTAGTCCGGGCCCCCTGTACGAGCTTCCCTCCTGCAGGTTGACTACGAGCTCAACCCGAGTCGACTCCACCTCCGGTTGAGCTCGGATCCTGAGAGTTGTCGACTCCATCTCCAGTTGAGCTCGGCTCCTGTAAGATGTTGCTTCCACCTCCAGTTGAGCTCGGTTCCTGAGAGCAGTCGACTCCATCTCTAGTTGAGCTCGGCTCCTGCAAGATGTAGATTCCTCGTGTGTGTTGTTGTCGTAGTTCGGGCCCCCTGTACGAGCTTCCCTCTTGCAGGCTGACTACGAGCTCAACCCGAGTCGACTCCGCCTCCAGTTGAGCTCGGCTCCTGAGAGTTGTCGACTCCATCTTCAGTTGAGCTCGACTCCTGTAATATGTTGTTTCCACCTCCAGTTGAGCTCGGTTCCTGAGAGATGTCGACTCCACCTCCAGTTGAGCTCGGCTCCTGCTAGGTGTGGACTATATTCTCCACCTCCAGTTGAGTTCCTCTCATGCGAGGTGTTGACCTCTTCTCCACCTCCAGCTGAGCTTCCTTCTGCTAGGTGTCGACCGTTTTTCCACCACCAGTTGAGCTCGGCTCCTGCTAGGTGTCGACTATATTCTCAACATCCAGTTGAGCTCCTCTCCTGCGAGGTGTTGACCTCTTCTCCACCTCCAGTTGACCTTCCTCCTGCTAGGTGTCGACCGCTTTTCCACCACCAGTTGAGCTCGGCTCCTGCTAAATGTCGGTTATATTCTCCACCTCCAGTTGAGCTCCTCTCCTACAAGGTGTCGACCTCTTCTCCACCTCCAGTTGAGCTTCCTCCTGCTAGGTGTCAACCACTTTTCCACCACCAGTTGAGCTCGGCTTCTGCTAGGTGTCGACTATATTCTCCACCTCCAGTTGAGCTCCTCTCCTATAAGCTGTCGACTCTCCTCTCCACCACCAGTTGCGCTCGGCTCCTACGAGGTGTCGACCACTTCTCCACCTCTAGTTGAACTCGGTTCTTGCGAGGTATCAACCTTCTCTCCACATCCAGTTGAGCTCTACTCCTAGGAAGGACCTCGCACAGCACATCGTCTAGCGTCATCTCTCCGAATTACGGGTTCAACATTGTTTTCCAAGCTCATGTCGAACTCGAAAAAAGCGGGGATTGTGTATAACCCGTAATTCGTCGAGAACAGAAGTACCCAAGAAGACGGCTATTCGCAGGGCTTGGGCGAGCGGAGGCGGGCTTGGGCGAGCGGAGGCGGGCTTGGGCGAGCGGAGGCGGGCTTGGGCGAGCGGAGGCGGGCTTGGGCGAGCGGAGGCGGGCTTGGGCGAGCGGAGGCGGGCTTGGGCGAGCGGAGGCGGGCTTGGGCGAGCGGAGGCGGGCTTGGGCGAGCGGAGGCGGGCTTGGGCGAGCGGAGGCGGGCTTGGGCGAGCGGAGGCGAGCTTGGGCGAGCGGAGGCGCGAGTATGGGCGGGTAGACACTTGGAACTCGCTGGCAGAGGCTGGATACTCGCCTATACCCCCCGCCCCCAGGATTTCTCTATAAATAAACCCCAGGTGTACTAGAAATGGACTTTTGGAAGAGTTGGAGATCCCCCAAGTGGATACTCTCCAAGTTCATTGTTGCCTAATACCTCTCCTAGCCTTTTAGTTGCGGAGGGGAAGTTTCTCCCAAACTTTCGAGTACGTGGTGGGACCTCCCTGCTGGAGCACTTTGGTGTGCTTATAGATAGTTTTCTCTCTCCCGCGATAGCCATTTGAATTGTGGCGCCGGACCGCAGAATCATTAACCTTAGGCTGGCTTGATCCGAATTTTGGAATAGGAAATTTTCCCGACTTCAACATTTAGGACGTGCACGTCCCACACCATGTGCTTCACCACATCCATTGTTGACTACGAACATGACCCAAACTGAAGTATAATTAGTAACTAACACAAAATGATAAGCAACATTATCTTGATCACTCATGTGGGATGCGATAATTTCCATAAAGGCAGCACGAATCACATCGGAATAGACATCAGTGAGATTTGGGACAGGTTCCTCCAAGAATCTAAGATGTGATAGAATCAACTCAGGTCTAACAGAGTGAAAGATCATGATTGTTAACATGTTCTTCTGCTCTTGATGAGTGTGGATGTAGGGTGACTTCGGGAGGAGATCCAAAAAATCAGTAGCAAAGGCCAAAAATTTGTCAACATTCACTCTAATATTTGATTCATACTGATTCAACTAAAAGAAGTTCCTGATAACCTTGTATTCTCATAATGTCTCCCATACAAAGACTATTATTCAAAGACCAAGCATCAAGCATTAGAGAAAAGCACGAAAGATGGACATTAGTTGGGATCAATCGACTCCCATGTTAGGGTAAGAAATTGAGCATCAATCATCTTCTATTGTCGAGCAATGCTTTCCACGACAAATTCCAAATGTTTGTCTTCTCCTTATCCCATAACCCAACTTGAATAGCGAAAGACAACGAACTACAATTCTTGAAATTAAGAGTTTGGTTGACACAGCAGTGGCAATCGTGAACGTGAACGTAGTGGTTATGAACCGTCGTTCGTGAACGCCGGACCACACATATGGAAATCCATAAAATTTTATGTTTAAAATTAGTTATTTTCCTTGGTTGCAGTCATAACCGTTATGTCGCACCCCCCAGTACCTCGCCGCCAGTACCTCGCCACCCCCTTTCTGCCGTCTACCAGCACCGCCCACGACACCTGCTGCCTTTGGGTGGCCTGCTGCCTTCGGGCGGCCTGCAGCATCTTTATTGACTTTTTGTCAACCTCCTACACTTCTTTCTGCCTTCCAACGGCCCTCCCATACCTTATGTCGTATCAAGCCGACCTCCAGAGGCTCCTGCATCCCTCATGCGGCCTCTGAAGCCTTCCAATGGTAGCCCATTGTCCTCTATGTTCTCGTGCGGCACCTGCAACTTTTCGGCAGCCTTCCTGCAACTCCTGCAACATTCCAGCAGCCCTCTAGCGGCTCCGACTCCATTCTGACGGCCCTCCAGAGCCACCTACCGCTTTCTGTCGGCCCTCCACTTTTTTCCACCATGGCTCTCCTTCTAAACTCGGTGCATGCTCGCTGCAATGGAGTTGAAACTACGTTGGATACTCTCCTATGGCGCTCGAGATTCGTCATTGGCTTCTTCCACATGCCCCCTTACGGCCTCGGCCTGCCACTTTACTTCCCAGCGAGGCTCCTCCTGCACCCATCCCACCGCCACCCCTCAATGGGTCTTCAAAAATTAGAACAGTCGACACTTCCTCCTTTTTCGAGACCCCCTTCGTTCCCCCGTTGTCGACCTCGGCACACACCCTCATAATTCGATTCTCATTAGTTGCCCTCCCACCCGCTCACCTGCCGGCATACTCGTGACAGAGGCTCCACTTGGCTCCTTGCCAGCCTTTCACATGTCATCATGGGTTTTTTCTGCCCCCGCCCCCCACCCACCGTTTCTTGGGGACCCCCGCCCGCCTGTCAACTCTCTTATCTCCTCCCGACTCATCTTTTCTCATATCTCTCGAGCTCATTGTTACCCTACCCTCACATCTTGTCACTCTCCCACTTCGACCATCCTTCCCATCAGGTCTCCATCCAAATCATCACAACCTACTCTTCATTAACCTAATGTCAAGCCCTACGACTCATTTAGGACCTGGATAAATTTCCCCCATCAATTTTCATAGCATCTGGCCTCCGACCGCGGCCCTTTCCCAACTGACTTGTTCATCGTTCGTCCTTGAGGATGAGCTATTTTGTGAGTATGTCGGTGTTTCACCTCTCAGGCAATCTCATGTTGAGTTCTACGACCGTTTCGGTCACCTATACCACAGCTTGCAGCAACTGGCCCGCCCGATCCCTCTACGCTTCTGATGTTTCACATGTTCTGCCCACCAAAGGAGTCGCCTGAGTCTAGTCGACACACCAATGGGACCCAGCCCGGCTCGATCTTGAGGAGAAAGTCGCTTTTCAGGACGAGTGTACTGATACGCACACGAGGTGCAGTCAGTCATGTAGTATTGTCCTGCAATGGGGCCTCCATCTATATATGGAGCCTCTTGGGGAGTTATGATGAATCTTTTGAGTCTTAGAGTCTTGGCTCTCTTGGAGAGTGGAGTGTCAAGGAGGACCTAACCTCCGGATGCTTGGCAGGAGTTATCTCCTACTTGTATCTTTCTTCTCGTTAAATGTAATGCAAATCTCTTCTTCTCGTTTTTGATACAACTACAACATATCCGCATATATTAGAGAGAGGATATGATCATGATGAAGGGAAATATCGGAGATCGATTGGAGTTACGTCGACTCAGGAACATTAGCTAAAGGAAAGCAAGGATGAGTAAAGGAGGATTGAAGTAACGGATTTCAGTATTGATCGCCTTCTCATCTCCCCCACTTTTTATTTCAATAATTTGTTCTGCAATGAAAATATAGGAAACTCGGCTCCAGTGTGGGAAGAAACGGTTGATATAAAATGTTGATTGGACAATCGGACTAGAAAGAGAGATATAAGAAAGTATTTAGTCGTTAGAGGAGGGATGTTGGAGACTGGTTTTATGCCCAAACAAGTGTTAATTAACAATCGACACTCGCTTTAAAGTGAGCGCTGCACTTAACGATTGGCAAAAACGTACTTGAGGATGGGTTGAAGAGAGTTTGTCTTAGACGAAAGAGATCGAGGTAGGTTCATTGATTGGATGGGATTGTGGAGCGGACACACAAGGTGCTAGGGATGACAACGAGGCAGCCCATATATACCATGTTAGAGGAGTAACAATTTAGCATGTAATGTATCCGCCAAGGTATCACTCATGCTATTTATATTCTTTTTGTAGAGAAACACTGAATCATGTCTATATTTCTTCGTTATCAAATACAATGTATGATTACATATATATAGGAGGGAGAAAGAGAGACGAGTCCCCTATACAAGTTCTGGGACTAATGTATAAAGAGAAACAATAAAAGACTAAATGGGCTACAAACATAGGCCTTTACATAGACTTCTCTAACACTCCCCTGCAAGCTCGAGCGTACAAGTCGTAGGCACCGAGTTTGGATGGGACATGGAAAAATAGGGTACTCGGTAGGGCTTTCGTGAGAAGATCAGCAACTTGTTCAGTGCCCAGAACATGCTTCAATTCTAACTTCTCCATTTGAACTCTCCTAACAAAGTGGCAGTCCACTCCAATGTGTTTCGTTATTTCGTGGAAGAGTGGATTCTTCTTTATGTGTATAGCAGCTTGACTGTCATATAATAAGGTAGCAAGTGAAGGGATTTTTACTCCAAGATCATCGAGAAGACTTTCAAGCCACATAAGCTCAAGGAAGTATCGAAGGTTGCCCAAATCTTTTGTTTGAAAAACTGAACTAAGATGTTGTTTGACCGGTTGTATTCCCTTTGAATCGTCTCCTATAATTAGAATGTCATCAATATATACCAAAAGAAGAAGTGTTCCTGTAGTTCGATGTCGAGTGAACAAAGAGAAGTCTGCCGAGCTCCGAGTAAAGTCAACCTCCCGAACAGCCTTACTAAACTTATCAAAACATGCCCGAGGGGATTGTTTGAGACCATAAATAGACTTCTTAAGGTGAAAAACTCAGGACTCCCCCGTGGTCTCAAACCCGGGAGGCTGTTGCATGTAAACTGTTTCTTATAGGTCACCATTTAGAAACGCATTCTTGATATCCAGCTGATGTAAGGGCCTGTGGCGGTGCACAACCACAGAAAGGACACAAACTGTGTTGAGTTTGGTCACTGAAGAGAACGTTTCCTCATAATCTAGACCTTGTTGTTGAGTAAAGCCACGAGCCATCAACCGAGCTTTAAGACGTTCAATTGTACCATTAGGAGCATGCTTGATGACAAAGACCCATTTACACCTAACAGTCGTGTGGCCTGGAGGAAGGGGAACCAGATCCCATGTCTGGTTAGCCCAGAGGGCTGTCATTTCTTCGTCCATGGCTGCCCGTCAGCCCGGATGTTGGAGAACCTCCTGCACAGAGTTAGGAACAGAAATAGAGGATAAAGAAGTTGCAAAGGTTTGAAGCGGAGGGGACATGCAATGTAACGATACATAGTTCGCCATGGGATGAGCGGTAGAGGTTGGTGTCGGATCAACAAGTCACAGAGTGTCAGAGGTCGAAGACAACTGCATCGGGGCGGCAGAGCGAGAAGGGCGACAAGTATAGACACGGGTAAGGGAGAGCTTGTGGAGAACAGGAGTCAGGTCAGGGAGGAGTCGTGGTGGAGGAGAGGTAACTGGGATGACATGTCTTAGGACGGATGATGGTGGAATAGGTGGGTTTGGGTAACAGAAGAATGATTGATCTTCCCGAAAGGTAACATCCGCAGAAACCGTCACTCTGCGGGTAGTAGGAAAATAGCATACATACCTTTTTTTAGTACGAGAATAACCGACGAACATGTATTTGGCTGCCTGAGGATCCAACTTGTCCGTGGTAGAACCAAGTTGGTGAACATAGCAGGTACAACCAAAGATGCGTGGGGTGAAAGAGAATGGCGGAGTAGAGGGGAAGAGGAGACTAAACAGAGTTGTATTTTGAAGGACGGAGGAAGGGAGAGGGTTAATGAGATAGCATGTCGACGACAGCGCAAAATTCCAGTAAGCCTTGGGGGCCTGCATGTTAATCATGAGGGAGCGAGCAACGTCGATAAGATGTCGATTTTTACATTCAGCAACGTCGTTTTGTTGGGGGGGTATAGGCACACGACGTCTGGTGAATAATTCCAAAGTCAAAGCATAGAGTAGTAAATTCATGGCTAGTGTACTCACGAGTATTATCCATCCGAAGAGTTTTGATTGGTGTGGAAAACTGTGTGCGAATTTCAATAATGAAAGCCCGAAATACACGGGGAAGATCGGAGCGATCACGAAGTAAGTGTAATCATGTCATTCGAGAATAATCATCAATAAAGGTGATAAAAGAATGATAATCAAATACACTAGTAATTTTGTATGGGCCCCAAATATCAGAATGCACTAAAACAAAAGGAGCAGAACTCTAAGTACAGTGAGAAGAAAAAGAACGGCGTTGTTTGCCCAAAATACATGAGCCACACTTAAAAGCAGGTAGAGAGATCTCTGGAAGAGCCTTCTGGAGCACGGGAAGAGCAGCATGCCCAAGACGCCTATGTCAATCAACGGAGGTGATGGGTTAGAGGATGGTAGGAGGGGCATTAAGAAGGTAGAGCCCATTTTGCAGTTATCTTTTACCAATGATAGTATGCGTTCGTCGATCCTGCATCAGAAAAGAAGATGTGAATGTAACAAAGCAATCCAAATCGGCAGTAAGGCGACTGACAGAAAGTAAATTAAACGGGGAGCCCAAGACATGAAGAGTTGAGTGGAGAGTGAGAGAGGAATTGAGGAGGATATCAGCGGAGCCGGAGACAGGAACGGTGTCGTCATTGGCCACTGTGATACACGTAGGATGCGGAGAATCCAAGTAGTGATGTGGCTTTAGTGAGGTGATATGGTGAGTAGCACCTGAATCCACTATCAATTGTGGACTAGTGGAGAGACAAGTGATACCTTCACTGGAGATAGAGGCAGCGGAGGCAGCGGAGGCAGCGGAGGCAGCGGAGGCAGGCGGGTGGCTGAGCATGCCGTGAAGTTGCTAGAGCTGAAGGCGGATTTCTTTAAGGTCAACACGAGTAGCAGAGGTGTTGTCGGCTGCAACATACGCAGCCGGACGAGGAGGAAGACCATTTTTGCGGTAGCAGGTCGCCTCAAGGTGTCTGTCCTTACCGCAGAAGGAACACTTTGGACGTGGTCGGCCACTCCGACCCCTTCCTCGAAAGCCTGAATGCCCTCCACGAACAGGAGGAGGGAGAGGTAGTAAGATGCCAGTCATCGGTGGGTGGAGGAGGATCCGTAGTGAGATGTTGCAGAAGGCCCTTAGACTGAAGCACCCGTTTGACAAAATGCACCCATTCAATGAAGTTCTTATTCCCAGTGAGGGAAATGGTGGTGATTCTCAACTCATCACGCAGCTCCGGAGCAGGGAGCAATTGGGCGGGAGGAGTGGGTGTGGGTTGCTCTGAAGAATCAATTGAGGACCCCATGGAGACACAGTGGCTAGACTGACAAGACAGCAGCTAGGCAGCGACTAGAAAAGGGGCACGCCGGCACGATCACAGCGGCAAAGCAGGAGAGCCGAACAGACACAAGTCGCACGATACGCCCAGACC
Source organism: Platanthera guangdongensis (assembly GCA_039583875.1). Taxonomy (NCBI): domain Eukaryota; kingdom Viridiplantae; phylum Streptophyta; class Magnoliopsida; order Asparagales; family Orchidaceae; genus Platanthera; species Platanthera guangdongensis. The sequence continues at coordinate 19,603,517 of CM077150.1, read as the reverse complement.
GAGCGGCTAGAGAGTTCGATAAGGTTGCGCGTCATGAGGAGCAACGACTAGAGTAGTCGGCAAGACCGTGGCGACTAGCAGAGATCACGGTGGCAAGGCGAGCACGCGGCGAGAAGATGAGGAGAGTTTGCGCGGCTAGAGAGCTGAGCACTAGCAGGAAACAGGGAAGATCTCAGCGGACAGCGGCTACGGAGAAGCTGCAGCGACTAGAGCAGCGGCAAAAGCAGGCCGCGCGACAAAGAAGCGGCTAAATCAGGCAAAGAGACGGGCCGCAGCGAGAACAGGAGGAACTTTGGGACAGACCGTGCGGCTAACTGGTCACAAGTCAAGGGAATACCTCGCGGCAAAGGGACAGACCGCGCGACAAGAAAATGGCGGGTAGATAAGAAGAGGAGGCCACGGCACGAAGAGAAACCCGGCAAGATAAGCAGCTAGAAGAGGAAACCGCGCAAGAGAAGGCCGCGGTTTAAGCCAGTAGACATCGCAGCGGCAAGAAATCCGCAGCGGAGAGACCGACAACAAGAAGGTCTCCGCGACTAGAAGAGAGACCAGCAACAAAATAGCAGCGGCTACAGCAGAGGAGAGACGCGGCTAGGAGTGGAAGACCGCGGGAGAAGGGGGGGTCCCACGAGAGAGAGGAAAGCTATAAAAGCAGAGTGGGAGAGGGGGGTGGTTCCACGAGAGAGGAGGGGAGAAGCCCGGTAGAGAAGGGAAAAACCGCGAAAGGAGGTGGTTAGACAGAAGAGGCGGATAGCAAGGTTGTAACCATAGAAGCTGGGCGGTTAGAAAAAACGTGTTCGTCTGAAACCGTAGGTAGGACCGGGTACTCTGATACCATGTAGAGAAACGTTGAACCTTGTCTATACTTCTTCGTTATCAAATACAATGTATGAATACATATATATAGGAGGGAGAAAGAGACACGAGTCCCCTATACAAGGTGTGGGACTAATGTATAAAGAGAAACAATAAAAGACTAAATGGGCACAAATATGAGCATTTACATGGACTTCTCTAACACTTCTGAATATCCAACAGGAGCCAACCGACAAGTCACAATGAGTAAAACCTAGAGAAGAGCAACGTCTCCTCCCAAACCTGATGAGTTCCTGAGTGGGGCATGATAAGAATTTTGCACCAAAGCGGAAATTAGATTCCTAATAATATGTCCACTGCACAAAAACTGAGAACACGCCAATAAGGTGAAACAAGCACAACAAATAGCATTTCAATTCTTATGAAAAACCTTTCCAGCAACTTTGTACATTTTTGGAGCATGCAAATAACATTAAAACAACCCTAGAAACCTTCCAAATCAGTCTCAACATCCTTCCCATAATAGTAGCACTTCATAACAGTATTTTCATAGCTAAAAGGTGCAGGATAATATCAATATAGCAGGCATACAATAGTATCAAGCCTCAGATCAGAGTTAAACAGCAGCTGGGCATTTTCCCGAACCAGAAAATACAGCACAAACAGACACGCAACAAAATAGAATCTAGGTTCCGTTTAACAATCCACAACTCAATGCCACTTCTTATGGCTCATAGTTCTTTGCATAAACATGAATAACGAACATCAAACCCAAAAATCGGACTATAAAATCCTGAAACAGCAAACATAAAACTTGAGACAAAGAACTAGATTGGATGGAGATCTAACTCAACACCGAAGAAGATAAGTTGATGACACTACTCTCCGGAAGAGTAATCCAAGCACTAGGGTGGATACTGAGCGATAAGAACAAGGGGCCGAAGAATTAGACCTTGCCGAAGCACAGTCAGCCTCACACATAGCTTCTGTTGTATTCTTTATCCTGGATATCGTGAATACCCTCTTCTTAGGCCCGGTCCCACCCTTTTAACAAAGGATCAATTGCTAAATTACAAACCCACCACATCAAAATATTTTATATATAAAGCCTATTTTATAAATATAACAAAACAAACACTTGAAGAATTATAAATCTTAACAGAAGGAAAAACTTTATAAAAAGGACCCTAGGGCTTTAAAAAACTGAATTAAAAATTAGGACCACCAAAATGCTATAAACTGAATGATTCTGCTTCATTTACAAATACATGAAAATCTAGTATTAAAGTCTCTTTACATTGAATCGTATTGTATCGAATCATGTTGCATCGAGTCGAGTGAATTAGGTGTTTGAATATTGCATGAGTCGACGTATTTACAACGTTGTCATTGGGGTCCTATGAATAGAACCTCAGAGTCATGTAAGAAAAAACAATGAAATATTAAGTTCATTTATCTTTCAAAAATTCCTCTCTCTCTCTCTAAGGTTGTTGCCTTCCCCTAGGGTTTCCTTTCATCTCTCCCATCAACTTCTTCCCTCTCCTCTACCTCCATTCTAGGCCTTGCCCATGTATCCCCGCCTCCATCGATCGCCGGCCAAAAAAATCCCATAACAAATTGGTATCAGAGCCGACCGATCCCCTCCTCTGGCCTGCTCGCCGCTTTTTTAATCATCCACTACCTTCCCTTGTCGACGTCTCCAGCAGCCCGTCCACTCTCATCATTCACACATGCCATCGTTGCTTCATCAAAACCTCAACAAGGCCCTCGCGTGTGTCCAACAAGCCCAGTAATGGCCTGTTCACCTCCATTCGACGACGTCCTACACGCATAGCAGTGGAACGGATATTTCCACTTCCGCTGATCGACATCTTACATCTCTCTATCGACGTCTTTGTGCAATCCAATCCGAGCGGTAACGGGGCTCATCTCCCGACAGGGTTCTGTGCACGCCGGCCTCGTCGACCAAGCTTCATCATATACACGCATAGCCCAGCGCACGCCTTGCTGCCCTCTGTCAAAGCCGCATGTCGTTTGTCTCCTTCCTCGAGCCCCGAACAACTCCGAACAACCCGCACGCTTCAGCAGCCCGCACGCTCCAGTAGCCTACATGCTCCCCGATGTCCCTTCTCCTCGAGCCCCACACCGTGCAGGTCCACCGGTCCACATCACTAGGGAAGCAGCAACACCAACTTAATTGATCTTTTTACTAATTCTTAATTGAATTAATTTAGTAATCAATTAAATGAAATGGACATGAAGCTCACCGCTACCGATTCGGCTATTTTTTGTTCGTTGTTCACATCATTTCAGGACTCTCTGTCTCGCCTCAACGCCAAAATTAATCAATTGAGGAAGGAGGGAAACTTTGAAGTTCTGCCCCCACAAGCGTCATCGCCTCTTCTGCCAGTCCTTCCACTGCTGATCACTTCGGACCGCCTCCCGACGCAGCTTCCACTGTCGACTATTCCTCCGCCTACTATGTTTACCCCTATTTTACCGGCCCTGCCAGCCATCTCTCCGCCCCTTTTGACGGCCCCTACAACCACCTCCACGAATCTTCTATTCGCCCCTGCCCAACCCAGCCAGCCACCTTGTCGCCTCGTCTCCGACCACCTACTATGTGGGCCCCTCCAGACTCGTTCCTTTCGTCTATCATTGTCTCCTCAACCGCCCTGCCACTTTTGCTTCTCGCCGCTCCGCCAAACTAGCCAGTCTCATTCCTTTCGCCGCTCATCTTTTTGATTGCGTCGCCACTACTCATTGACGTCGCCCCTGCCGCAAAGCGCTACCAAGCGTTATTTTGGCGCGAAATCAAGGAGCTAGAGGAGTCGATCATCCTACTGGAGTTCGAGATTTCAAAGATGGGTGGAGTGTTATGGATCCCAAGCCGTTGGTTATCTACTACTAGAATCTTTTTATATTGAGTTGTATGGTATCGAGTCATGTTGTATCGAGTCAAGTGTATTAGGTGTTTTAATATTGTATGAGTCGAGTCATAGTGTTTTAGGTGTTTTTAATATTTTATGTTTTTAGTTTAGGTATTTACAGTTTTGACATTGGGGTCTTATAAATAGACTCTTAGAGTCATGTAAGAAAGCAAGCAATGAAATATCAAGTTTTTTATCTCTCTAAAATTCCTCTCTCCCCCTCTAAAGTCTGCTGCCTTCTACTAGGGTTTCCTCTCATCTCTCCCCTCAACATCTTCTTTCCTCTCCTCTACCTCCATTCTAGGGCTTGTCCATGTATCCCCACCTCCATTAATTGCCAACCAAAGAAGCTCATAACACAATGCCTCATGCAAATTTCTAACCTTTTCAACTGCGAGATTATTTTATCCTTCCTCTCTTCCAGGAATCTGAATCAAAATTTTACCATTCTAATAAAAAAACACATGGTAAACTCAAAATACTTGCATGCTACCTTCATTGAATTTCTGTCTAATATCAGGATCGGAAATGTGATGTACTCATCCATGATGGTTTTAAGCACCTCAGAATGTATTGCCACGGACTTAGCTGAGCTAACACATTGCAAACCAATAACATTAAGTTTTGAGTACCTGAAAAAATATGATTAAATGTCATTATAAAATTGGTGTAAGCCCCAGAATGTGGAGGTGATTGTGTAAAAAAAATACCTTTTTTGAAGAAATTTTACTCCCTCAATCATAAGAATGCGATCATGATGATCAACTAAAGAGTCATGCTCAATGTAAGCATTCACAAGGATCAAAAACATTCCTTCACCATCCAAGAATTTATTTGCATTGCAAGCATTGTTCAACCAAATATGACTTGGCCCTGCATGTGTATGTTAACTACAGACGTCAGCTAGCCATTACCTATGAAATGAACTTGCCATTAACTTGTGAAAAACTTTATTAAAAAAAATACAATTCAGAAAGTTTAGAAGCTATCCATAAAACATAGTGTTCGTGATATTATAGTAAGCTGTAAAATAAAGGCATCAAACCAGAGAAGCACAAATATTCCACACTGTATATAAACTTTGCCATTAAAAATTTCACCTCTCGCAAAGAAAGAAAGTGTTAATTAAAATTCAACTCAAATCATCAACATAGTCACTAAAGCACATCATGGAAATTGAGAGTGAAAAAAATAAAAACAGAAAAACAATACAAAAGTAGGTGTGGTGAATGACCATGACTAGAAATAGTTTCTCTGGTTTGATCATCACAACTGACAAGGTAGGAATTAATATAACCACTACGTCAAGCATCCTTTTTGATGCGGGACAAATGTAGAGAATTGTGTGTCAATGTATTGTCCTAGGGAGAAATCTAAATGATGTGATGTAAAGCAATTGTCAAACGATTAGATAGCACTAAATTCTAAAATTAATAAAGAAATGCACAAATGATCACAATTGAAGTTAGAACTTGAGATTAACAAGTTCAGGTTAGATTAGAGTAAGTGCTACAATTAAATGGTATTATGGTAAGCAAATAAACCTTGTGATACGGATACGACCACTAGGTCACATGCCGCGTCTCTCTCAGCTTATGTATCCCTAAGGGGCATTACCGTTATTTGTGTCTCACTCCTCTATATAAAGACGTGGCAGTGTCTCCTATTTTGGGGTATCTTGCGAATCTACGAAGCACGTATACTTAACAATGCTTTGTGTATCGGCTCGAACGCGTATTGGATATGGGAAACATATGGAAACGCGCGGAAACACGTATCTGAAACGCACAGAGACGTATATTTTAAATAAAAAAGAAACTAATTTTGGAATCGTGCTTCCCGCAAGCAGGATACGTGATTCCCATGCAGACCCTTCCCGTAGCTTATTCATTTCATTTCATGTGACCTATTCATTTCACACGGCGTTTAGGTTTACAAAAAGAACTTTTGTGAGTCCCGAAGATCTCCCGCATCACGTCGCCGAAGCTTTTTGAGTTAAAGTTCTCCGCCATCTATGAGTCGAAGCTCACTGGCATCTCTATGTCGAAATCCTCTGACATCTCCTGCATCACGTCTATCCCGAAGTTCTCCACTCTCTGCATCAAAAGCCTCTTGCATCTCTCGCATCCCGCTGCAACCCTCCTCTCTAGTGAGTTGACTAAATTCTCTTCCGCATTTTATTTTATTTTCTTTTGTTGCATATTATCTACACTACCGGTTGAGTGATTCCTGTTGTTACAATTTTCTTGTTATTTTTTGGGATGTTTTCCTTGTTACTAAATGAGCTTAATATCAACTGATGTACTGATGATTACAACCTTCTATACTATTTTTTTTTATTACTGTTTGGGCTATGTTTGATACCGACCTAATGGTTTTTGATTGAAAAATTCTCATGTTTTCCTTAGATCTTCCATTCATGGTTTCTTGGTTTGAATATTTGACAGGCTTAAACCCGAGTAATTTTTTCTCTACTTAAATCAATACATGAATTAAGATTATTTTAAGTTTGAGATCTTTTAATATGGTATTATACCTTTGGGCTCCTGTTTACTTGCATTCCTAAATTATTTATTAATTGTCTTATTTTTATATTAATTAATACTTATATTAAAATAATTTTAAAAAAATAAAAACATTTCTCGTATCTTTATTTTTTAAAATCATGTTTCTCGTATCGTATCTCGTATCCCGTTTCCGTCCTTGTGCTACATAGTTGAGAACTTGTGAGTGTAGGCTCTCAAAAGTGAGAGAGACTCTTAGGGGAACCAACCCTCAAGAATTTGAGTTGAGCTTGTCTCGACAATTGTATCTCTATTTTGATGTTTAATCTTACAATTTTTCATATTTGATAGTGGCACCTAAAAATTGGTTCGACCTGCATCTCAATTAGGGTTTTCGACACTCTAATTGGTTATCCCTCCCTGTTCCAGCCAACCCACTGATTACATCCCCTTTCGGTCAAACTCTTTCAGTCAGCTTCCCTCTGTCACGACCAGAGCTCCCACAGGCGTCGACCGCTCACACTCGCGCTTCAGCAGGGCCCAAGCTCCTATGCGCCAGCTACCATGCTTCAGCAAACCCGATCGTCATCATCCACGAATCTTCGCTCCAGCACGCATCCGTCACGGCAAGCGCTTTGGATCGCGACCTACCAGCGCATTCTGCTTTCGCTTTTCGTGCATCCGCCGATTCCAACGTTGTCGACCTCCGTCTTCTTCAAGCAATTTCAGTGCTTTCTTTAGCTATTCTAGCGCTCCCACTACTTCCAACACCTCCAGCGTCCCCTGGCGGAACCCGCTCAGTGCGTGTTGCTTTTGTGGCCCCGACACTAATCCTAGGCTTAGTTGTCACCCATGGCCACCCCCATTCAACCACGTAGCCGATGTATACCTTTGGTCTGGTTGTTTCATGCCCCAGACACGTTCATTGGCCCTCAACGTCGACCTAGACGCCTCCGCCTATGCGGATGTCCATCGCATGGATCAACACGAAGCACAACTTGAGGATCTCACTCTCCTCCTTCGAGAGCCCGCGATCACGATATTAAACCGCCCATCGGCCCCACCGCCACCATAATCGCAACCCGCTCGGCCAATCCCGGACTACATGGGGTTTTTCCACCTTGCAATGGACATCCACCATGTTCATCTCTACCGGATGGAGATCTCTATGTTCGACGACACTGAACCCCTCGGTAGGATCGCTCGTGCCGAACAGTTCTTCGACCTTCAGTCCACCCCGTCCAACCAGAAGGTTCCCCTAGCCACTATCTATGTGGAGGGTTAGGCGCTTTATTGGGTGCGTTGGGTGCACCAGCATATTCCTTACCATTTTCGGTCCACATTGAAGGAGTAACTCCACCACCATGACAGTCGTTAGGCGGGCAATGCATACGAGCACCTCAGCTCCGTATGCCAATCCAACACCATGGCCACCTACATTGACCTATCCTCCAACCATTACCGGGGATACTTCGTTGAAGGTCTACAACCGCACGTTCGGATGTGCCTTCGGGTCCGCAATCGAACTACTTTTTCCCGGGCCATGGAGCAAGCTCGTTTCCTCGATAAAGAACTTTACACGGCCCAATCGTCCTCCTCGTCCCGCCCACCCCACTAGTCATTGTCACAACCGCCGAAATCCCTGCCACCACTATCCTGCTTGGGTCACATGCCCCCTGCACAGTCCCCCGCTGTTAGGCTTTCCTACACCGCCGGCAGTTCTGTCGGCCCTGCCTGCATCAACCGACCCCATCGCTTATCTCACGAGCATCACCTCGAGCTTCGACGCAAGGGCCTTTGTTTTGTTGTCTGCAGTCGTACTCGCCCACCCACGTCCATGCTTTCAAAGACTTGAGTGTGTTGGTGGGATATGAAGACGACGGTCCTGACTTGTGCATGTTTATGTAACCCTAAGGGGCTAATTGTAATTTATGTGTCCCACACCCCAATATAAGGAAGTGGTAGCGTCTTTTATTTTGGGGTATCTTGAGAACATGTGAGTGTAGGCACTCTTACGTGAGAGAAGCTTTTAGGGGAACCCATCCCTCGAGTGTTGGGGTCGAGCATGTCTCGACAATTGTATCTCTATTTTGATGTTTAATCTAATTTTTGTATTTAATAATGGCAACTAACACCTTGCACGTAAAACAATTAATGGGTAAATTTGTACGAAATAATATCTCAAATGATATGTTAGTTCACCAAATACGCAACAATAAGCAAAATTGACTTCAAATTACAACTTACACAATTAGTAGGAGTATAGAAGATGTTATGTCGCTTATTCCTGGAACTGGACAGCAATTCCTGCAGGGGGCTGGCTTCAGTTTAAAGATTGATGTAGGATTTAGGATGGGGAAGGGTTACTAAGAGTTTGGTTAAATTGTGGGGAGGGGTTTCAAAAGGCTTCTTGATTACAGGTAGAAAGGGGGCTGATGTAAACAATTCTGGAAACAGGCAGTGACTGGTTTAGGCGCGGGATGATTATTGGCTGCAGGAAACAGTGACTTGAGTGAAAGGAGTAGGAGATTTGCTGGGGGGAACAAGCAGGATATGGGGATGAGCCTCCTGATGTGGGATCTTGGACTTGTTCTTCACATGAAGAATTGTGGGCTAGCTGCTGATATACGTGATAGGAGAGTCATGGTGGGACAGAGCCAGGAAGTTAGTGGGTAGTTAATTGCAGGGTGGAAATTTTAGTAGTTAATGGTGATTGTGGTGGGGAGAGATAGTTATGGGTGGTGGTTTAGTGGAGAATAGGTAGCTAAGGGGTAGATATGGGAGTGAAAAATTGGGCAAGGGAATGTGGCTGTACAGCCACATGGAAGGTGGTGGCCGGTCGGTTGAAGGTGGTGGAGAAAGGTGGAGGCCAGTCAAACAAGGGAAGAAGAGTCTAGGCTTCAGCACCTAGAGTTTCACAGTATCGGGCCTATCGGCATCATGGAGTGATCACAAGAACTCAAAAATTTGTTCAAATTCTCAAATCCTCAAAAAACAGCCCTTTGATCTCTATTTATAGATATAGAGGTCGCTATGGAGGGTCTAGATCATCCAGAACTTCAACCCCTAATAATATATGAAATAATAATAAAACAACAACACTCAATCCTTTATCCCACTATAATGGGGCCGGCTATATGGATCCTTTGTCACCAGTGTGCCCTATCTTTTGTCATAATCTCACTAATGCCTAAGTACATCATGTCTTTCCTTATAGTTTCATTCCAAGTCTTTATTGGTCTACCCCTCCCTCGTTTAACATGCCTAGTGACTAGACTCTCACAACGCCTAACAGGTGACTCTAATGGTTTCCTTTGTACGTGTCCAAACCATATTAGTTGAGCTTCTCGCATCTTCTCTGCAATTGGTGCTACTTTTGTCTTATCCCTGATACATTCATTCCTAATTTTACTCGGTCTCATGTGTCCACACATCCACCTAAGCATTCTCATCTCTGCAACTCCCATTTTTGCTCATGTACATAATTCCCTACCCAACACTCAGAACCATAGAGCCCCGCTGGTCTAATTGCAGTACGATAAAACTTGCCCTTAAGTTTTAGTGGTACTTTATGATCACATAAGATCCATGACGCGTCTCTCCATTTCAACCAACCCGCTTGGATTCTATGTGTCACATCTTTATCAATACCTCCATCTTTTTGAACTATCGATCCAAGATATTTAAAACACTCAATATGGGAAATATCTTGATCACCCAACTTAATAACGAAGTCATATGTCCTTCTTGTATTGCTAAATTTAAGTTTCATATACTCAGTTTTTCCCTGCTCAACATAAAACCCTTCTTTTCTAAGTATCTCGCCAAGATTCAAGTTATCTCGCGTCTCATCAACCAAAACGATATCATCCGCAAAAAATAAACACCAAACTATTGCTTGTTGGCTATGTCTGGTGAGCACATCTAAGATAAGGGCTTAAATCTAAACCTTAATGTAAGCCGACAGTGATAGGGAATTTCTGTGTTAATCCTCCAGATGCCCTCACCTTGTCACTGAATTTGTATACATATCTTTGATTATGTCAATATATGATACATTTACACCATTCTTTTCTAAGACTCCCCATAAGATCTCTCTTGGAACTTTATCATAAGCCTTCTCAAGATCAATAAACAGCATATGCAAATCTTGTTTTCTTTCTCGATAGTTGTCAATGAGTCTCCTCAAGAGATGTATAGCTTCCATGGTCGACCGCCCTGGCATAAATCCAAATTAATTCTCCGAGATGTTAGTCTCCCGTCTTATTCTTTTTTCTATTACTAGTTCCTATAGTTTCATGGTATAACTCATCAATTTAATTCTTTTGTAATTAACACAATTTTGTATATCTTATTTATTTTTATACAAAGGTACAAAGATACTTTCTCTCCACTGGTTTGACATCCTCTTTCACTTCGGTATCTTATTAAAAAATCATGTAAGCCACAAAATTCCTTCATTTCCTAGACATTTTCATTTAAGTCTCCTTCTATGAAAATCTTCTCTCTTTGTGGGATCTCTTACTAAATCATCTAAGTCTTCCCAAAATTGCACTTTAATAGTTTCATGTAATCCTACTTGTGTCGCGTAAGCACTAATCACATTAATAGTTTCATTTCCTATGACTAATTTAATAGCTAACATTCTATCACATTTTCTACCTACTCCAATAATTTCATCATTTCAAGTAGTATCATCAATAATACCTACTTCATTATTTGTTTTATTTTTTTTTGTATACCATAATTTAAAACCTGAATTATCTAAAAATTTAGCTTTCTCACTCGCTGGTCTAGTGTCTTACAGGCATAAAATATGTATCATTTTGCTAATCATTGTATCCACTACTTTCATCGTTTTTCTCGTTAGCGTATATATATTCCAACTTTCAAACCCAAGTCGATCCCAATTTCTACGGCATACTTCCCTAGGACGTCTAATATGTGAGGACTTTAGCATATTTAACACTACACCCAAGTCTTCTTGGAGGTGCAGTGGTCCTGTCAAGACGTCGCATTCGGACCATACGGCGAGTACTCTTGCATATTAACACCACCCAAGTCCTGGAGATGCAGCGGTCCTTGCCAAGACGTCGTATTCGGACCATGCGACGCGTTACTTAAGGGGAACAACCTATCTTTTGCACAATTTCTCAAATGATCCATATTCATACGGGTGACTAAATTTTTTGTTTGTCGACTACCTAACACAACTCTCACCATTTTTCATCCGAGCATGGGACCAGCATAGACTGGTTTATATATGAAATAATAATACAAAACAAATATAAATCTACATAGAAATATCTTGTCATAGCTCTGAACGTGACCACGGGCTCAGATAAGGGTCAACCCGCTTGCGATCCATGATCCCATAACTTTCTTATCACAATCAACAAAAATATTGGCTAAAGTTTTTAACTTCAAGAGAAAAACATGCTGCTAAAGTGTACCTTCAATCTCATAACAATATGATTTGATGATGTTAAATATCTCTTTCCCAGGAATAGAATTATTGTGTAATCTTGACAAATGAAAGCCTGAAAAGTAACTGCTACTTAAACGTTAGAAGCTAGAAAAGGAAAACATATGGGAGAAACATCTACAGATAGTGAAGTAAAAAAAAATACAAAGAAAATAACAAATCAAAATTCCTCGGCACCAAATTCAAGCAACAAACTAAGGACCGCTCGTTCGTGAGATATTGAAAACCTCTAAAAAAAAGAAATAGCATTCAAAGGAAAATTTGTAAGGAACAAAAAAACTCTCAAAATTACCTCCGCACAGGAGTCATCATTTCCAAAAGTTCCCCACTCGACTTGTGCCACTGAAATGGCAATGCTGTTGAAAATCTAATAAAAAATCTTCTGAATGAATCTGGAACTGAACAACAACAAAATTAGAGTATGTGTTGGAAAAGCCTATGTAAAGAGGTCCATGATGGAGCCCATTTTTTTTATTTTTTTTCTCCTCTCCTCTCCTCTTTAGTCCACATCATGTATAGGGATCTCTTCTCTCTTTCTCCCTCATATAAATGTGTATTCATACCTTGTATTTTATTATTGAGAAAGTACATACAAGTTTCAGGCTTTCTCCACATGGTATCAGAGGGAACGGGTCCTCCGTGCGGTTAAGCCTTCTCTAACCGCTGCTTCCCGCGCGGTTACGCCTTCTCTAACCGCTGCTTCCCGCGCGGTTAAGCCTTCTCTAACCGCTGCTTCCCGCGCGGTTAAGTCTTCTCTAACCACACCTCCTTTTGCTCTCTCGTGGCTTCCACCTCCCTTTCTTCCTCTTCCTTTTGGCCCTCTTATAACTCTCTCTCTGTCAGGTGGGGTCATTTCCCCTTTCTCCACCTAACCACGTGGTTTCTTCCTGTCTACCCACTCCTCTTTCTACTTGATGCGGTCTCCTTACGCGATCTCCTTGTTTACTCGCCTTGCCGCCACATTCTCGCCTTCTCGAAGTGTGCTTGCCTTCGCTCCACGTGCTTGTCGACTCGCCTTCTCGCTGCGGCCTCCTCTTTCTTCTCACTGCGACTTCACTAGTTGTTGAGGCTTCTCTAACCGCCGCGGGCTCCGTATCTTGGTCGCGGCATCTTTTCTTGCCGCTGGTGTGTTGTCACCGTGACCGTGCGGTCTTCTCGCGAGGTTTATTCGCTACTTGGTCGTTGCGACTACTCTAATCGCTGCGGCTTCTCCTCTCTGTTGCGGGTTCCGCATTTGTCGTGTCATCTTCCTTGTCGCTGGTGTGTTGTCACCTTGACCGTGCGGCTTCTCTTCTCTAGTCGCGACGGCTTCTCCTCTCTAACCGCTCTGCATCTTGGTCGCGGCCTCTTCCTTGTCGCTGGTGTGGTGTCACTGAGACCGTGCAATCTTCTCGCATGGTTTACCGTGCGGCCTCCTTCTGCTCACTGTTCTGATCACCCGATCTGCTCGCGCGGTCTCCTCTCTATTCGCTGGTCTTCTTGCTGCCGGTCTAGCCTCCTGACCGTCTTGCCATGGGGTCCTCTCTTGATTCTACTGGACAGGCGACTTCCTCTCCTACAGACCGCTCGGCCCTTGTCCCTGAACTATGGGATGAATTGCGGATCACCACTATTTCTTTAGCCAGGAAAAAGAACTTTGTAGAGAGGGTGCACTCTGTTCGCCGAGTTCTTCAGTTCAAAGGCTTTCTACATCACTTGACCCAAGTTGTTCCAGCTGCTCCTACTGAAGACTGGTTGCGCAACGGTGGTCGAGTTCAGACTTGGCTCCTCAACTCCCTTGATGACAAACCTTATCGCATGGTCATGTATCACGAGACGGTTAAGGTGAAGTGGGATGAGCTCCATTCTCTCTATTCTGGCAAAGATAGTATCCAACACCTGTATGACAGCATAACAGATCTTCAGGCTCTTGACGTTGGCGGGGTCGCCGACCTCACCTCCTTTGTTGCTCGGGCTAAGACTCTGGTTGAAGTCTGGATTCAACATCAACCCCCTACGATGGACCTTGCTGCCCAAAGTGCCCAAAAAGAATTTGTCGATGTTGTCATGATGATGGCTCGTATACCGCCTCATCTTCAGAGCGTTCGGGCTAAGATCCTCTCCTCTGCTGCTACTCTGTCACCATCTGATGTGTGCTCCATGTTGCTCAAGGTCTCACCACCTCTTGACAGTTTTGGACCTCCGTCATCGGCCCTCCTTCAGCAGACTTTTGCGCCCTTACTGTCTCTCCCTCCTCCTGCTCGTGGGGGATGTTCAGGTTCTCGGGGCAGAGGTCAGGGTGGCCAACCACGACCTAAGTGTTCCTTCTGCGGTAAGGACGACCACCTTGAGGCCACTTGCTACCACAAGCATGAGATTTTTCCTCATCCGCTTGCCTATGTTGTTGCCAACGACTCATCTGTCACTCGTACTGACCTTGAAGAGCTCCGGCTTCAGCTCCAACAACTTCATGGTCTGTCAGTCGCCCACCTGCCTCCATTGCCTCCGCTACCTCCATCTCAAATGAAGGTATCGTTTGTCTCTCCAGTAGTCCGCGTTGGATAGTGGATTCAGGTGTCACTCATCACATAACCTCACTGCGGCCACATTAGTACTTGGATTCTCCTCATCCTAAGTGTATCACTGTGGCCAATGGGGACACTGTTCCGATCTCCGGCTCTGCTGATATCCCTCTCACTTCTTCTCTATCCCTACGCTCGGTTCTTCATGTTCCGGGCTCCCCGTTTAATTTAATTTTTGTTGGTCGGCTCACTGCCGATTTGAATTGTTCTGTAACATTTACATCTTCTTATTTTCTGATACAGAATCGACGGATGTGGAATATCATTGGTAAGAGACGACTGCAGAACGGGCTCTACGTTCTTGATGACTTTCCTACTATCCTTTCCTCCGTCTCCTTTGTCGATTGGCATCGGCGTCTTGGGCATGCCCCTTTACCGGTCTTCCAGAAGTCTCTACCATATGTATTTATTCCTCATTTTCAGTGTGAATCTTGTATTTTCGGCAAACAGCCCCGTTCATCTTTTTCATCTCATTGCACTCGAAGCTCTGTTCCTTTTATTTTAGTACATTCTGATATTTGTGATCCGTACAAAATCACTAGTCTTTCTGGGTATCGCTATTTTTTAACTTTTATTGATGATTATTCTCGAATGACGTTACTATATTTACTTCGTGATCGCTCTGAGCTTTCTCGTGTCTTTCGGGCATTCATCCTTGAGACCCGCACGCAATTCTCCACGAACATCAAAACTATTCGCACTGATAATGCTTACAAATACACTAGCCACGAATTTGCGAATCTCTGCTCTGAATTTGGAGTCATTCACCAAACATCGTGTGCCTATACCCCCCAACAAAACGGAGTCGCGGAACGTAAGAATCGACATCTGCTTGATGTTGATCGCTTTCTCATGCTTCACACATGGGTCTCCAAAGCTTATTGGAACTTTGCGCTTTCAACGACATGCTATTTGATTAACCGTCTCTCCTACCCCATACTCCACAATGTCACTCCGTTCAGCCTCTTATTCCCCTTTACTCTGGCATTCTCTCTCACACCCCGCATCTTTGGTTATACTTTCTACGTTCACATTCTTGGTTCATCCACGGACAAGTTGGATCCCCGGGCGAACTAACACATCTTCGTTGGCTATTCACGAACTCAGAAAGACTAGGCGTACTACTCTCCTGCTACCCGTAAGGTGACTGATTTTAATGATACTACCTTTTGGGAAGATCTTCCTTTCTTCTCCGCTCCAGATCCAAATCCTCTACCACCACCCGTCCTACGACCCGTCATTCCCGTTACCACTCCACCACCACCAATTCCTGACAGGGCTCTTGAACTTCCCAAGCCGCCTCTTATACATGTCTACACTCGTCGCCATCCTGGCTCTGTTGCCCCAATGCAGCCGGCTTCAACTTCTGACGCTCCGCGACCTGCTAATCCGGCACCAGAATCAACCGCTCATCCCACGGAGAACTATGTATCTTTGCATCGCCTATCCCCACAACTTCAAACATTTTTCACTTCATTATCCTCGATTTTTGTACCTAACTTTGTGCAAGAGACTCTCCAACATCTTGGCTGGCGGACAGCCATGGAAGAAGAAATGACTGCTCTCTGTGCTAACCAGACATGGAACCTAGTACTTCTACCTACCGGCCAGACACATGTTGGGTGTAAATGGGTTTTGTCATCAAACATGCTCCTGATGGGACAATTGACCGTCTGAAAGCCAGACCGGTGGCTCGTGGCTTCACCCAACAGTAAGGTCTCGATTATGAGGAAACATTCTCTTCAGTATCCAAGCTCAACACCATTCGTGTCCTCCTCTTCGTGGTTGTGCATCGTCATTGGCTCTTACACCAACTGGATATCAAGAATGCGTTTCTGAATTGCGACCTCCAGGAAACAGTTTACATGCAGCAACCTCCCGGGTTTGATACCACGGGGGAGTCCCGAGTTTGTCATCTTAAGAAGTCCATCTATGGTCTCAAACAATCCCCTCGGGGCATGGTTCGACAGGTTCAATAAGTCAGTTCGGGAAGTCGGCTTTACTCGGAGCTCAGCAAACTTCTCTTTGTTCACTCGACATCAGGCAACAGGAAAGGTTCTTTTGTTAGTATATGTTGATGACATCTTAATCACTGGAGACGATTCAAAGGGAATCCAAGCGGTAAAACAACATCTTAGCTCTGTATTTCAAACAAAAGATCGGGGAAACCTTCGATACTTCCTTGGTCTTGAGGTCGCGAGACATCCGGATGGCTTGTCCTCTCCCAATGGAAGTACTGCCTTGATCTCCTTCAAGATGCTGGCTACTCTGGATGCAATCCGACTACTACTCCAATGGATGCAAATCATAAGTTGTGTGCACATGCTTCCGATACTGATCTTCCTCTCCAAAATCCTGAATACAATCGACGACTTGTTGGAAAATTGATCTACTTAATGGTCACAAGACCGGATATATCTTTTGTTGTTGGGTTGGTCAGCAGGTTTATGCATTCTCCTCAAATATCTCACCTTCAAGTCGTCGAACGCATCCTAAGATATCTTAAAATAGCTCTGGGTCAAGGCTGGTATACAAAACTCATCCTCTACTTCAACATTGGTTGTGTATTCTGATGCAGATTATGCTGGTTCCTTGGATGATCGGCGGTCAACCAGTGGTTTTTGTACCTATTTTGGAGGTCATCTTGTTATCTGGGGGAGTAAGAAAGAAGTCGTGGTTGCTCGATCCTAAGCTGAAGCAGAATATCGATCGATGGCATCGATTGTCTCTGAGCTCACATGGCTTGAAAGTCTCCTCGCCGATCTAGGAGAAAAACTTCCCTCACTAGCCATCATATTATGTGACAGCCAAGCGGCTATACACATAGCAAAGAATCAAGTCTTCCATGAAAGAACGAAACATATTGAAGTGGACTGTCACTTTATCCGGGAGAGAGTTCAAATGAAGAAGATAAAACTGAAGCATGTTCCGGGTACTGAACAAGTTGCTGATATCCTCACAAAGGCCCTACCAAGTTCCCTATTCTATCAGTTCCTGTCTAAGCTGGGTGCCTATTACTTGTACGCTCCAGCTTGTGGGGGAGTGTTGGAAAAGTCTATGTAAAGAGGCCCATGATGGACCCTATTTTGTTTATTTTTCTTCTTCTCTCCTCTTTAGTCCCACATCATGTATAGGGATCTCTTCTCTCTTTCTCCCTCCTATAAATGTGTATTCATACCATGTATTTGATTATTGAGAAAGTACATACAAGTTTCAGGTTTTCTCTACAGTATGAATAACCGATGAATCATCAAACAGGATAAAAGACCCCCAATAAGGTGAAAGAATTCAAAATAACCAATTTAGCCTAATTGAAACTGTAGATGCACATCAAACAAGTACTATTGAGAATACGAGAGCAAAATTGCATATTTTTCTATCTTTCTACAAGTCCTAATCATTAAACGGTTGTAATTAAGATTTGTATCCAGCATATGATTGAATTGCATTTATCATGAAGTTCTTACTGCTATAGTTGGTTATACTACCCTAATAAATGCATGAGAGAAATATTTGAAGAGAATATGAGAGACAACAAATAGCTGAAGTTTCAATCTAACAATAATGGAATACCACCCTCACCATTAAAATAAACTCCCTTAAAATAACTAGCAGTATATTTTAGATGTTTGCAATAAAAAAGGCTTAGTTGTAGTATGTTTCTCGGAAATATTCTATTAAATAAAATAGGTCACCATAAATTTTGATTAAATAGCCTCTTGACATAATGATCAGATGGATTTTTTTAAACAGCAAGAATTTTCAAAGATTTGCATATAGTACTTACCAGCCATACTATTGGGAGGGATACAACTAGAAACTTGTCTTGAAATGACATGAGCAAGTGCAGAAGTACAATTTTTCAGCAAGTCCCCGCAATTACACAACTGCAAATTCACATGAAGAGCTGTAAAAAAATGTTGTAAATGGAAGTCAACGGAGAAAGAATTAGCAAATACATCCATCAAATGCAGTTATTGGAAATAATTGTGTCGGAAAAAACTAGAATCAGAACCAACATATTCAAGTGACCACTAGCATGCATGCATCAGCACGCATCAAGAGAACCAGGCATATATCGTCCAGCAGCAAATCACCTGTTACACAATTCATAACATCACCGCAGAAGTATTCAAACTGGTTAATTTACTTACTACACTGCCCACAAACATTTGACAAATTCCAAGTGTTTAAGCCATGTTAATAGGTTGTTCAGCATTTCTGATGCTGAGCTTGTAATGTGACTCAAGCAACATTGTGCTCCATAGCAATGTTGTGGATATCGTACAACATGGCCGACATAAAGGCTTCATGGACAAAACAACACGTTCCTGATATATTTTTAGAAAATATCATTTTGAAATATATCATCTAATATACCTTCTATCAACCGATATATTAGCCGATATATCGGCTCATATATCCCGACATTATATCATTTGACTTATTTCAATTATTTTTATTTAGTGTTTATGGTCTAATATACAATAAACCAAAATTATTTTGTTGCTAGGCTGCTTTGTGTCCTTGCTCTAACTTTTTTTCTTGTGCCAGTCCGTCATTGACTTCAATTTTGATTGGCCTTTGGATTTTGGAATTAAGGTTTTTATCTTCCATCATTTTCGACGACATCCTGACTTCCTCTTGCATTCTTCCATTTTATACTGTTATTAATTGTGTAACATAAAATATTTATACTAGTATGGTAGATTTAGAAATTCAATACATGTTAAATTACTAAGACATTAATATATATAAATTAAAATAATTATTACATATTTATATAATTATGCATATAAATAATTAATTATTAAAACCAAACATATGAAATACCCCCCGACATATTAAAACCAACATAAAAAACCAAAACCGACGTGTCCCCAACATGTGACATTTATAACCTTGCTCCATAGACAACTGTTAAAGATAAAATAGAATTAGCCCATTTGGGAGGCTCATGTGTATTGGCCCATGTATAGCTCCTTTAGTCCCACATTGTAAAAATAGATATCTCTCCCTTTATCTACCTTTATATAAGTGTATGTATTCAAATTTTTTGAATATAATACAATTAAGGGTGATTTTCTCTCCCTTTCTACATGGTATCAGAGGGAACCATCCCCTCCTGCGGTTTCCGAATTCTATCCGCCTCTCTCTACTCGTCAGCGACCAGCTTCCCTCTTGCGGCCTATTTTTTCTCTACCCGCTAGTCTATCTAGCCGCTTGGCTCCTGCGGACTGCCTTTTTTGAACCCTCTTCCTCCTCTCTCCGTGGTACCACCCTCCTCCCCGGGCTTCTTATAGCCTTCTCTCTCTACCTCGTGGGGTCCACGAGTTCTTTTCTTAATCGCCGTGGGCTGCCTCAATTCGCGCCCTGCCGCGAACTTCTCCTTGTCGCCGCGACTTGTCTCAAGTCGTCGCGATCAGCCTCAATTTGTGCCTTGCTGCCTCTCACCGCGACCTTCTCCTTGTCGCCGCGACTTGCTTCTTGTCGTCGTGACCTGTCTCAACTCGTCGCGGTCTGCCTCAATTTGCGTCATGCCCCCCCCCATCTTCTTTGCCGCGACCTGCTCTTAGTCGTCGTGTCTGCGATCTGCTCTTTATCGCCGCGACCTGTCTCAAGTCGTCGCGACCTGTCTCAAGTCGCCGCGACCTGTCTCAAGTCGCCGCGGTCTGCCTCAATTCGTCGTGACCTTCTCCTTGTCATCACGCCCTGCTTCTCCTCCCTGCGACCTGCTCTTTGTCACCGCGGACTGCTCTTAGTCGTCGCGACCTGCTCCTCAAAGTTCCTTACTCGCCCTCCTTCTCCTCCCAGCGACCTACGACCTGCTCTTTGTCGTCGCGGAATGCTCTTAGTCACCGCGACCTGCTCCTCAAAGTTCCTTGCTCGCCCTTTCTCCCCTTGCGAGCTCCTGCTTCAGTCCGCTGTCCTCTGCTTCCAGCCGTCCGGCCTGTTTCTTCTATCCGATGTGGCATCTAGTGTCTCAACCGCGGCTTCCTCCTCTCTGCCTGCCCGGGCTGCTGCCCTGCCTCCCGAAGTTCGTGATGAACTTCGTATCACCACTATCTCTCTCAGCGGAAAGGCAAACTATGTCGAATGGTCCCATTCCGTTCGTCGTGTTCTGCAGACTAAGGGTCTCCTTCATCACCTTACTCGGGTCAAACTTGTTGATCCCTCTGATGACTGACTTCACGATGACGGCCGAGTCCAATCTTGGTTGCTTAACTCTATAGACACAGAGTCTTACCGAATGGCAATGTATTACGAAACGCCTAAGGAAATGTGGGATGAGCTGCACTCCCTCTACTCTGGCCAGGATAGCTTACTGCACCTTTTCAACATCATCTCTGCTCTTCAAACACTAGACCTGGGCATCACTGGCGACTTAACTCCCTTTGTTGCCAAGACCAGAGCCCTGGTAGAGGCCTGGATACAACACCAACCTCCCTCTGCAGACCTTGCTACTCAACGGGCACAGAAGGAGGCTGTTGGGATCGCTGTGACGATGGCCCGTATTCCAAGTCATCTTCATAACATCCGGGCCCAGATTCTCTCTTCTTCTACTACACCCTCTCTGTCTGATGTTTGCTCAATGGTGCGTAAGGTTACACCACCTCCCGAGGCTCCAACCACCTCTTCTCCGGCTTTGCTCCAGCAGCCCCTGCTCCCTACTCCTGTTCCCTCTGGCCGAGCATCTTCTACTCGGGGAGGCCGCTTCACGTCTCGTGGTCGGGGACGTGTTGGGCGCTCTACTCTCAAGTGTACTTACTGCGGTCATGATGGCCACCTTGAAGGTACTTGTTATCGCAAACATGGTATGCCTCCTCATCTTACTGCTCCTGCTGTTGTTGTTGCTCCTGCTCCTGCAGGCCCCTCTCCCACCGACCCCTCATCTACTTCTCAGAAGGATATTAATGACCTCTGCCTACAGATACTGCAGCTTCAAGGCATGGTCAACCGTTCCTCTGGCTCGGTTGCTTCCTTCTCTACTGAAGGTATCTCTTGTCTCTCCTACAGCTCTCAATGGATCCTAGACTCTGGAGCCACCCATCACAGTACCTCTCAGAAACCTCCTCGGTACATGCACACCGAGTATCCCAAGTTTATCACTGTGGCCAATGACGATACTACTCCTGTGTCTGAAGCTGCTGATCTGCAACTTACTCCTGCTATCTCATTAACCTCGGTCCTTCATGTTCCGGGATCTCCCTTCAACCTACTGTCTGTTAGTAGGCTTGCTCAAGATCTTGATTGTTGTCTAATGTTTTCTCCTTTTTTCTTTTGTCATGCAGGATCGTCGAACACAGACTATCATTGGTAGAGGATGGCTGTCAAACGGGCTTTATCTCCAGGACACTCTTCCCACTTCACTCTCTGTTGTTCCCTCCGTCAACTGGCATCGTCGTCTTGGCCATGCTCCTCTTCAGATCCTCAAGAAGGCCCTTCCTGATATCTCTTTACAGGAATTTTCTTGTGAGTCATGTATCTTTGGCAAGCAGCATCATATTTCTTTCCCTCCTGCATGTAACCGGAGTAGTACTTCATTTTATTTAGTTCATTCTGATATCTGGGGTCCTTATAAACTTCCCAGTCTTTTTGGTTATCGATATTTTGTAAACTTTATTGATGACTATTCACGCCTCACATGGCTTTATTTACTTCATGATCGTACTGAGCTACTTCTGTTTTCCGTGCGTTTATTATTGAAATACGTATGCAATTTTCTACTACCGTACAAACGCTTCGCACTGACAACGCTCGTGAATACACTAGTCGCAGCTTCTCCAACTTATGCACCGACTTTGGGATAATTCATCAAACTTTGTGTGCGTACACACCCCAGCAAAATGGTGTGGTCGAGCGGAAGAATCGTCATCTCCTTGATGTCACTCGGTCAATCATACTTCAAATGAAGGTCCCCGCTGAATATTGGAACTTTGTTGTCTCTATTACTTGTTATCTCATTAATCGTATGCCCTCCTCCGTTCTTAACTTTGATTCTCCATTCAGTCTCCTATTTCCTTCCAAGTCTCCTTTTTCTCTCACGCCTCGAACATTTGGATGTGTCTGTTATGTTTACTCTCTCGGACCACCAAGTGACAAACTTGCCGCCCGCGCCACCAAATGTATATTTGTTGGCTACTCTCGTACCCAAAAGGAGTATGTTTGCTACTCTTCCACAATCAACAAGGTACTCGTCTCCGCGGATGTTACCTTTGCTGAAGATGAAAGCTTCTTCTCTCACACATCCACTCTACCACCTCAGACCACTATTCCTCGTCCGGCTGTCCCCGTCACATCACTGCCTCCCACTTCTTTCGCTCCTCCAGTAACAACTTCACCACCTCTCCCTCCTCCTCCACCTCTCTGTATCTACACTCGCCGCTCGTCCAGGATTGCAACCCGACAGCAGCCCCCTACTACAGATGATCTTATGTGCATTGACGATCAAGCACCACCCTCTACAGCTCATCTCATGGGAAACTATGTATCCCTACATCGCCTCTCTCCACCTCTTCGCACTTTTGCTCTCTTTCTCTCCACTATTTCCATTCCTAACTCCTTGCAGGATGCTCTACAACATCCGGGCTGGCGTGCGGCCATGGATGATGAGATGACAGCTCTCTGGGCTAACCGGACTTGGGACCTTGTTCCTTTCCCTCCTGATCAGTCGTGTGTTAGCTGCAAATGGGATTTTACAATAAAACATGCTCCTGATGGAACAGTTGATCGTCTCAAAGTCTGTCTGGTGTCCCGGGGCTTAACTCAGCAACATGGCCTCAATTATGACAAAACGTTCTCTCTGGTGGCCAAACTAAGTATTGTATGGGTTCTGATCTCTCTTGCTGTGCACCGCCAATGGCCCCTTCATCAATTGGACATCAGAAATGCCTTTCTCAATGGCGATCTCCAAGAGATTGTGTATATGTACCAGCCACCTGAATTTGAGAACACGGGGGAGTCTCGTGTATGTCTTTTCCGGAAGTCAATATATGGTCTCAAACAATCCCCTCGCGCTTGATTTGATAAGTTCAGTAAGGTGGTTCGCGAGATGGGATTCACTCGGAGTTCTGCTGATTTCTCTCTTTTTACTCGTCATCAAGCAACAGGGACAGTTCTTCTTCTTGTCTATGCTGATGACATTATGATTACGGGAAATGATACCATCGAGATCCAGAGAATCAAACAACATCTGAACTTCGTCTTTCAGACAAAAGATCTGGGTAATCTGCGATACTTCCTTGGATTTGAGGTTGCAAAGAGACCTGATGGACTAGTCTTATCTCAACGGAAGTACTGCATAGATCTTCTACAAAGTGTGGGCTACTCGGTATGCAAACCTACAGATACTCTGACGGATATGAATCATCAGCTGTCGAATCATGACTCTGTGAATGACCCTGTTCTGACCAATCCAGAGTACTATCGACGCTTGGTGGGGAAATTAATCTACTTCACAGTTACGCGGCCTGATATCTCATTCGTTGTTGGAGTTGTAAGTCGATTCATGCATACTCCTCGGACTTCTAATCTCCGAGCCGTCGAGCGGATCCTCAGATATTTAAAGAAGGCTCCCGGACAAGGACTTGTTTATAAGTCATCGTCTTCTTTATCTCTTGTTGCTTACTCTGATGCGGACTACGCAGGGTCACTTGATGATAGACATTTTACAACTGGTTTTTGCACCTACCTCGGTGGACACCTTATTACCTGGCGCTGAAAGAAACAGACTGTTATTGCTCGCTCGTCTGCTGAGGCTGAATATCGTGATATGGTAGCGGTCGTATCTGAGGTCACCTGGCTAGAGGGCCTCCTCAGTGATATGGGTCTCACACTCTCCTCTCCTACTACCCTGCTCTGTGATAGTCAAGCGGTCATACATATTGCTAAGAATCCGGCGTTTCATGAGCGCACAAAGCATATTGAAGTTGATTGTCACTTCATTCGGGAGAAGGTTCAATCAAAGAAGATAGTAATGGAACATGTATCGGCCTCCAGTCAAATTGTTGATACCTTCACCAAGGCTCTCCCTCGGACTTTGTACTATCAGTTTTTATCCAAGCTTGGCGCTTATGACTTGTACGCTCCAGCTTGCGGAGGAGTGTTAAAGATAAAATAGAATTAGCCCATTTGGGAGGCTCATGTGTATCGGCCCATGTATAGCACCTTTAGTCTCACATTGTAAAAGTAGATATCTCTCACTTTATCTACCTCTATATAAGTGATTTTCTCTCTCTTTCTACAACAACTATAATTTAGTGGAATAGGCATAGCATGTGCTGATGAAATGATAACAGTAATGACAAGGCCTACTAGATAACAGAGGGCATAGACATAAATTTTTGACTAATTCATGAATAAGACAAGCAGATGCCTATATTTTAATTAAGAAATGTAAAGGACTGTTTCTATGAGTACAGGCAACATTTCTGAAAAAGAAAGTTACTAAAACAAAAGAAAATTGCATATTCAGGACAAAGTGTAGCATATCAAACAAACAGTCAAAATCCCATCAACTTCGAGAAGCCTTCATACCTTTCGGGACTGATAGATAAAACGAGAAGCTAACATGCCTGCACCTCACAGGAAATATGTTGCATACAGTCCTCTTGACAGCCTCCTGTAATATTATTATTTCTATTCACCTGTTATCGTCTGGAATGGCAGATAAATATCGTTCAGTTTTGAATGTAACTAAGTTACTGGATTTTCTAATGATGCCCCAAATTTTCAACTAAAAACAATTATCAACTAATCCTTAAACCATGCTGATTCCAGACGATGTCGACCCAAAATGGGAATAAAACAGAGAAATGAAAGGAAATTCAAAGAAAATTGAGGAAGGCACATCATCGAAGGATCTTCATGACATGAAATCATCAACAATAAAAAGGCACAAATCATTTTTTATTTCAGTTCTAAGAAATCCGGTGATATATTTCTCCATGGAGAGGTGGGTCTTTGAGTAATGTAATCAAATCAACAAGTGGGGAGAGAAAAATTAAGGAAAATTATCCAAAATTTTAAAATTTGTTTGCAATCAAGGTTTAAGAGTATTGAACTAAAAGGTTGAGGGATTCATTGAACAAAAGCATGATAACACAGGCTTTGTGCTCTTATAGTGGCTCCTGATGGGGCGAAGGCACTTTAGGGTTCAGATAAATTCTTAACTTACAGACAATCTGAGTTGACTATTGATCCATTAGTTCAGTTTTTTTTTTCATTTTATTTACTAGAACTTCCACAGATTCATACTTGATTGAATGTATCTGTTGAAGAATGAAGAATCAAGGCTCATAAAATAGTCATTATCCTTGTTCATATATTTGGCCCAGCCCATATAGTCTTCTTTGTTTATTAGTCCCACATTATGTATTTGGAGTTTATTTGTAGTTTGTCTACATATATAAAAGACGTAGCTGTACATGAAAATCAATGGAAAAATATAGAAATTATATTTAATTTCTTCTCTTTCCTCATGGTATCAGAGCCACTAATACGATCGATTTTGACCTCACGTTTGAGCCAGGCTCACGTAGGATTAGCCAATCCCGCATCCGCTCTAACCACGTGATCGCACCTCTTTGTGTTTCCCATCTGGATTTCTAGCACAATTTGCTTCCTGCACGCACGGTGGCAGCGGTTTCACTTGTGCCAGTTGAGCCCGCGGCTCCAGGGACCGCATCTCTTGTGACCTCTGCGACTGAACTCACCAGTCTTATGTTCTCTCGTTCACGGCAACTGCAAATGTCGAGCTCCTCTGTCTGCTAAGCTCGTTGTTGAGCCCGTTGTGACTACTATAATCTGTAATTGTGTGCTCCTCTATGATTATTGTGGTCTTTCCTGCGACCACAGTGTGTCTGTTCTCTCTACTTCTGCTCTGTGAGAAGTCGGCAGATTTGCGCCTATATGCTCGCCGCTCCTGCGTCTGTGCTCAACCGCAATCCTTTGTTCGTTGAACCCGGGCTTGTCTGCTGTGTTCACGTGGTATGCTGAGATCCCTTATCGCATCGCTTGAACAAGGTCGCTTCTCTGTTGCTCGTGCTTGTTGATCTTGTGTTGGCATCCTTACGTGATTTGACTCCTCTACTCGCCTTCTCGCGGGTTCGCTCGGCTTGCCCCCTGGTTCTAAGGGCTTATCAACACCTCTGATCCTTCTGGTCGCAACTGTTTGAGTCTGGTTCCTGCTACTCTCCATGGGGACTCCAGCTTTGCTTCCCCGATTTGCAATTCAACCTTCCTCCAATAGTAACTCGATATCTTGCAGGATGAACTTAAGCAACTACGAGAGCTGCTTAACCACCCAAATGGACTTGTGTCCTCTTCTTTCCATGCCATCCTCGCTTATTTCCCTCTTGGCTCCTCTTGGATAATGAACCACGAAGCCACCAATCATATTTCTCCACAAAAGCCCTCTCGCTACACTAATGCCCTTGCACCCAAATTTATCTCAGTTGCAAATGGTGCTACCACCCTTGTTTGTGGATGCAAAGATCATGTTGTAAATCCCTCCCTTTCTTTACGTTATGTTCTTCATGTCCCTAACTCTGTCTTTAATCTTCTCTCAGTCAGCCGCCTTATTCAAGAGCATGACTATTCTATTGTTTTTACCTTGTCTTCTTTTGTGGTGCGGGATTGATGGGCACGGCGTGTCATTGGTACTAGTCGAGTGTCAAATGGGCTCTACACTCTAGGCATTCCCACCTCCATGTTATCCTGAATTACTTCTGTAGACTCGTATCGTCGACTTGGTCATGCTCCTCTTACTATCCTACGAAAAGCTTTTCCTGATTTTTTGTTTACTAAGTTTCAATGTGAAACTTGCGTTGACAGCAAGCAACATCGATCTACCTTCCCCCTAGTTGCTCTCGAAGCTCTACTCCCTTTGACTTGGTGCACTCAGATATTAAGGCTTCGTATAAAACTGTCAGTTTGTCTGGCTACCGGTACTTTCTGACCTTTATTGATGATCATTTTTGCATCACCTGGTTATACTTACTGTGTAAGCGCTCGGTGCTTCCGCTCCTTCATCATTGAAACTCGCATTCAATTCTCAAGCATCATTAAAATTCTTGGAATTGATAATGTAAGTGAGTATACAAATCGTGAATTTCAACTTTCAAGACTCTTGTAACCTCCTCGACAATTTTCATCACACATCATGCGTCGATACACGACAACAAAATGGTGTCGCCGAGAGGAAAAACGGTCACATTCAGGAGGTTGCTCGTTCTCTTATGTTCCAAATGCATATTCCAAAGTAGTATTAGAACTTTGCTGCTTCAACTGCGTGTTATTTAATTAGTAGCATGTCGTCGACTGTCCATGACTTTGCTACTCCCTTCTATATTTTGTATCCTTTCACCAAACTCTCCTCCCTCCCTCCTCGGGTCTTTGGATATACTTGGTTTGTCCATCATCTCAGACCTCCTGTCGATAAGTTGACACCCTGTGCTACCAAGTACATCTTCGTTGCGTACTCTTGTACACAGAAAGGTTATGTATATCATTCTCCTACTACTGGGAAAACAACAACATATGCGAGCATTACCTTCTTTGAGGATCAATCGTTTGACTTACTGCCTCCTCCCACTCTCTGTCAATGCTCTCCCACATCCGGTTGTTCTCACTCACACTTATAAATGAGTAGAGCGCAGTACAATATCATATATCACATTGAGTACCAACTATGTACATTATCACTATACTTGTCATTGCATTAAAGGTAATACATGTCAAAAATTCTACTTTGAATATATACATACCCAACTATCATATGTAGTCAAGCTTCAGAATTTCTTTTCGTTACACATTCTTTTTCCTAAAACATAGACAACTAAAGGGCAAGTCTTTAATAAAGACCAAGTGAGAACTTTACATCTTTTATTACTTGTATATGCAAAAAAGGTGAATCAATAACAATGTGCATACATATTTCCTTATTTCAGTTGGATGCATATGTAGTAGTAAATTTCAAATTCGTAATAAGATTTCTTTTGAGTCAGTACATAATGTATCATAAACAGTAATAAACAGTTACTTGCATAGAGCATAATGATATATTTCATGTTGCAGTTATATAAACAGTAAGAAAGTAATCATAAAAAATGTAATGAACAAATAACATTTATGGTGTAATGTGCATTCTTCATAATTTATGGTTTCCTATTTCATTTCATTACTTTCATGTTCTTTTTGTACTTTTGTACTCCTTTTCCATATGTTTTCATTTAATTATGTTAATTGAATTGTATTTATATCAATCTTCAGTCTTGGACCCGCTCCACTTTGGTTGAACTTAGTGTGTCCAACTCGCTTAAGACCCGTTAAGGCCCAACTGAGTTGACCCGGGAGTTTGATTCAATGTGTGCAACTCGCTTAAGACCTATTAAGGTCCAACTGGGTTTAAATCAGTCCACAAATACCCTTAATGTATGCATTGATGCAATCCATATTTCTTTCATTTGTCTTTATAGACTTTTATCTTTATACTATAAGCAAACTCCAAAACAGACATGGTGTAACATTCTTCTTCCCAAAATACCCCCTCAGCCATGGTGTAACTTTTTAATGTCAAAATACCCCTCATTTTTCTTATTCCTCTACTCATTTGCATGGTTTTTTTGTCATCTGATCATAAATTTTCTTATTCTCATACTCATTTGCATATGTTTTTTTCTTATTCCCCTACTCGCCGCCCCGCCAATGTCGCCTCCCTCGCCAATGTCGCCACCCCCGCCCCCGCCCAATGTCGCCACCCCTGATCATTGTCGCCGCTCCCGACCAATGTCGATGCCCCCCGACCAATGTCGCCGTCCCCGACAAATGTCGCCGCCCCCGACAAATGTCGCCTCCCCCGACAAATGTCGCCACCCCCGACAAATGTCTCCGCCCAAGACCAATGTCGCCGCCCCGCACGGGGTCTCCCGTGCACGACTGCTTGTATACTTATATGGGAAGGAAGAGTATCAGTTATCCATTTATTCCCTTTAGTCAGTAATGGTAATATTATCTATCAGTTATAATGAATTGTGAGCTTATATAATTTTATAATAATTCAGTTCACATGCAGAGAAATAAGCTCGCTATAAAATTTCATAACAATGTCTATAACGAAATGACTTGAAAAAAAAGCATAAATTAAAAAAGTAATCCTCGCAGTAGGTTTCTCCTTTCTTTTGTTTTTCCCTGGGTCATCGTCGCGTCGAACATGGGACGTCATTCTTCTTTGTATATGTAAGTAAGCATTCTTTTTAAACCTGATTCGTGTCGTTAACGAGTCATAATATTGAATTTAAGGTTGATTGACTGTTAAAAGGGTCCAACTAGCCCTGAGTAGGGTGATCGACAGAGGTAAATGTGGTTCGCAAGTGAATGGTTACTAGCCCCCTGCGGATGGTAGAACAGTGAAAAGAAAGTGTCGCTGGCAGCTGCGAACACCATATTGGACCCGCCGCGGTGAATGCCTCTCTTGCGATGGGCCACTCTTTATTATCTTGAGAAGGATTACAAGGTGTGGTGCAGCCACCCGGAGGGTATGCGCGCGTACAATGACTGAAAGAAGAAAGGGATGGAGTTTAGTGTTCGCACCTACAACGTGGCAGGTTCGGGGCTAAGTCCGCGTGTCTTTCAAGCACCCCGGTCCCCCCTTTTATACTAAAGGATAGGTTGCGTGGACGGTGCAAGAACCGACGGACATTTAATGCTTTATTAACAGTGACATTTAATAAATGCGCAGCCGCCTAAGGTACATGAAGAATTGGGTGACGGAGACTAAAAGAAGAGGTCGCACGAAACCGCATGACGATGCTTGAGCTGTATCAAAAAGGAGTCTGTGCAGCCTTAGTTGTAGTGTACGCGCGTACTTTAGACTGGAGCTTCCGTACTGTATCTTGAAAAGCAACCTGATGGTCGCCTGCTGACTGCCCACACCGGACTCTGTCATGCCCCCAGGAGGGTGTCTCCGAGTACACCGAAGTGTCCGCCCGAGAGGTCAGCGGACACTGTGAACAACTGCCTGACAAATAATCTTTGCTTCCTATGGATGCTTTCCTTCGCCGTCGCAGGATTTGGGTTAACATAATCTCCGCACTTTTTTAACAGACCGCGCGGGCTCCAAAAAATTAGATTGGTAACCGCAAAAACTGAGACTCGCACTTAATGCCTTGAGGGGTCTATAAATAGTGCAGGTCTTCTCTTAAACAAGCCACTCATAATTCGTTAGCTTCTCCTTGCGTCTGTCCACCATGAGCATGAACCAAGCTTTGCTCGCAGGATTAGGCATTAACGTGGATTCCACTAAGAAGTCTGATCCGAACATACTAACAAAGCCCGTCAAATTCTCGGGCAGTTCCTCTAAGCAAGGGACACCCAAGAAATCCTCAGAGAAAAAGTCCAGTTCAATCCCCACCGTTTTTGAGGTCGCCAAATTTTTGGACGACAACCCTGTATTGGAAGATTCTAACCGCGTGAACCTCCCAGCGGACAGCCAGCTTCTCACACCATCTTCGAGTACTTCACAGAAAAAGAATGAACCTGGCTCCCAGAGGCCGAAAGTTAGCAAGGCAGTCGTTCCTTCAGATGCCACACTTCCTTCAAAAGTTGTGAAAATTGTGGTGAAGAATTCGCAGGATCTCCCAGAGAAGTCGACCACCCAAAAAATCCAGATCCTTTCCATCATCAGATCCTGCCGGAAGAGGCAAACCGGCAGAAATCGACCAAAAAGCCTGTAGAGGTAGGGGAGTCGGAAGAGGAGGTTGGCGATGGTGATGATGATAATCAAGAGTGTAACGCCCCAAAATCTTAAATGAGTTTGGGGTGCGTTTAGAGGGTTTGGTCTGCCGATAACGGTTTGGGCTAGGGTTTTTATATAAAAACCTAAACCTAATCTTTCTCCCTCTCTCTCGATCTCTCCCTCTCGCTCTCTCGGCTTTCTCACGCGCAGCAGCAGCCCCCTTTCTCTTTCTCTCCCGATATCTCTCTTTCTCCCTCTCCCCTGATCCCCTCCCCCGTCGCCGGCTAGAAGGGAGAAAGAAGCCCCCGCACTCCCTCTACGTCTCGCTCTCTCTTCCTCACTCGGCAAAATCGGAAGGAGGAGAAGAAATCCCGCACTGCCTTTCTCTGTGATATCAGAAGGGGAGTAATCGGAGCCCTATTCCGGCCGCCGTCTGTAAGGAGAAGCCTTTCTCTCCCCTGGCCGACTGGAAGGAGGAGCCGAGCCCTACACCTCCCTCTCCCCCCTCCTCCTCACCGAGCCGAGGAAGGCCGACCTTCCTCCTCTCCTCTTGGCCGACCAAGAGGGGTAGGGTTTGGGCTTGGACACTGAGAGAGGTCAACCGGTGATGTCAGAAGAAGAACATCCCCTTCGGAGCTCGGACCGGTGCATGGACAGCCACTACGAGAGTTGTTCGTGAGTCCGTAAACAAGTCATGCCTCTGAAACGCACGTCAAGGGTAACGACTTTTCTTCTTGGGCAGGTGAAGCCCTTAATTAGCATATTTGCATGGAAGTCTCTCTCCACCGACGGGTGGGGGAAGGGTGCTCTCCGACGGCTCGATGTTTACATCCCGCTATTAATTGCATTAGCACCCGGAACCGCGAGTGCGATTTAGGCATGTTGGGTGAAGCCCATCCGGACATGTTGGTCTGGATTGGTGATGTTCTGGGGTTCCCGGAGAAGACTCCGTGAAAGTTGAATATTTCGGAATGGGGGTCTGCCCGGGGCGGCAGTTAGTACTGGAGGTGTGCTCCAAGAAACACCATAATGTTTGCACGAAGTCGTTGGATCGTCAGCATTAACTCCCGGGGAGTTTTGTCGTGTTTGTGTGAAGCCCGTCTCTCGGAGACCGTAGGGCTAGTGTGTGGAGTTATGTGCCTTGAGTGCGCAACTCAGGTGGCCGCGAGTGTCACCTTTGTTACATAACAATCGGTTATGTAGGCGATAACAGGCAAGGGGAGGTTGACCCGCGTCGTGCGTGTTGGGTACGACGATTTGAGCAACGGGCTTGACTGAACTGTACCTGCACTATGTGGTGTAGTTCGACTACCTAAGGAAACTGGCGGATTGCTACAGGCATAGGAGAGAGTTGAGGACCTTGAGTCACGGCTAGCGAATGCTCAATGTATTGTCATTCAGTCCAGGACTGAGGATGGTGGTGGGACCCGGGGATATCTGGTACACCGTTAAGGTTCCCTGAGTGCACGAGACGTTGGGTCGGTCGCGCCAACGTTTGTGATGATTGGTGCTTAAATGACACATTCTTGCTTTATGTGATTATGCTAATCCTCTTGCAGGGAAGAAGCACCGTCACCCCGAGAAAGGGGTGGGGTCGTTATAATTTGGTCAGCCCTTTCTGACTGTTGCTTTGTTTGTCACCGCTTGGTGGAATGTTTGCTTGCAGGTGCTGCGGAGCCGAGCGGGAAATAGCGGGCTGAAGCTCTTCTTACTGAGCTGGCCCTCGAAGGCTCAATTGTTTGTTTAGTCGTTTTTCATGTGTTGCCGGTCTGCGTGCCGATGTATGCAAATTAATTTTATTTGGTTAAACATTATTGATGTAAGGCCTTAAGGCCAAATCTGTGGTTTTTGTATTTCATTCCTAATGTCATGGTTAGTGGACATTCGCCTTTGGGCGTGGTTTTTGTATAACTGCTTTTATTCTTCTGCTAGAATGCAACTCTGTGTTATGATGCGTTTTCAAAATGTTATGGGTTTATGGTTTTATTTAGTAACTCTTCCGTCTGTCTGTTTCATATGACGTGGGGCCCCGGTCGGACCTTCTGTTATATTATTTGTGACGGATGGGGGGTATTACAAAGAGGATGCTGATAACGGGCTTGATGCAGGGATGGAGAGGTTGAAAGCGACATTTATGTCCTCCAAAGTAGTTATTACATTGTTGTCCACTGCGCACACTTTGTTATGGAAGAGGAGAGGAGAGGACGAGATGGAGGACACGGTCTTCCCAGAGAGCGACCTGGCTGCGGGTATTTACTGCAGACAATTTTCTATAAAACCTCGGTTAGAAACCAAAAAGAAGTCTATTCCTCTTTGTTTTCCAGAGAACGCCTCAGCAATCGCGGCCCTTCAGAAAGGACTCGAGGACATCGTCGCGCGCATAGCGCGCCTGGAGGAAGGGTTTGATGTGCTGAAGCAGAACGTCAGACGTGACGCTGTGTTAGGTTTGCGGTCTGAGCATTACGTCATGGCGCAGGGTTCAACCCCTCCAGAGGACGTCGTCCAGAAGTGCATGCGGAATGTTCGAGAGGACATCGACGCCATCCACGCCCTGATCTCCAAGCTGAACAAGTATCATGTGGGTGCGTTTAGCATGCTCGTCAAGATTACTGACAACTTGACGTTCATGGGCATGGAGCGGGTGTCCGGCGAGGAGGTTTCTTAGGGTTGAGGGGAGAACTAAAAAAATAATTTTATGTTAATAATAAACAGAATGTGGACAGACAATGCGCATGCGTGCGAACACTAACAGGCCGAGACTTTTATATGTCAACCATGCTTTGTGTGTGGAAGTTTTTATTACTCTCTGTGGTGCGTTGCTTGCTTGAAACTTACTGACCAATGAGCGATCGCACGATACCTTTTTTTTGCAGGACAGGAAATGATCATGTGCAGTGGTCGCAGCGAACATCCCCTGCGGACAACAAGCGTCCGCGACGTTTTGTGTTTCGAGAAAAACAAGGTAATTCCCATAAATAGGTCCGCAGAGCTCCCTTTTTTGGCAGATACTGACGATCACCATGGAGAATGCATGAGCTCCTCAAGTTGGGTATACCCGCGCGGATGTCGTCATGGCCTTCATGCTGCATGAGCCCCCTACGATCAGGCTTCCCGATGAGGTGTTTGTCAACCACCAGTCTTATATTCGTGTATCTCCCAATAAATACATTGTGCGGCTTCCTGACCCTGGTGAGCACCCCCACTTGGTGTTCGCTGATGAATTAGTCCTCTTTGAACATTTCAATGCGGGATGGACCTTACCCATCTTCTCGGAGATGGTGAAAATGCTCAATTATTACGGCTTAATCCCCGCGCAACTCACCCCAAATTCCATCGAGGTTGCTACCGCCTTCTTTGTCTTCATGCGACTTCAAAGAGTCCTCTTTATCCTAACTGTGTTCAGGCGAATATTTTAAGTCCGCTCGCTCTTAAAGGAGCAACTACATAACGGGTCTAACAAGTGGCGGGTTTTGAACCTCGCGAACAAGGATCAAGAATGGAAGTCTAGGTTCGTCATATTCAAAGTGGACCTTAGAGAACTAAGCCCCTACCCCCCACCGCGGATGGAGGACTTCCAAAGCCCACCGTTCGAGGGAATAGAAAAGAACATTGTGGAGTTCTTCAAGAAGACTCCTCTTGACATCCCACACTACGTCGTCCGCCTGGGAGAGGTGGCTGAAATGGACACCGCATAATATAAGTTTTAAATTATAAAAATTGACGTACCTGCGGGCTCAAATTTTTTGTCGTTCTACAGGTTCCTGCGGAGAGACCCCACGAGCCACCTGGCGGGGTCCTGACCGCCACGGAGAAGAGAAAAGTGGCCACCTTAAGGAGGTCCGCGACTCAGCAGGAGCAGCAGGTACCCCCATGCAGGGGTCACGCGAGCTCTCCCGCTGGGCTAGACCCGACGTCGGCGCGGACTCCCTCGGCCAGGGTGCAAGACCCTCCTCCATATGGGGAGTCCTTGACGGGCAGTCTTGGCGGCCCGCTGATGTCCTGGGACGCGGGCGCGGTTACGTTGAGCACAAGCCTTCCACTCTGGAGGGAAAAGCAGGAAACAACCCCACATGCCCTGGCGGTCTCTTCTACGGTTGTTGGTGATGAGGAGGTCGCGGAGATGATGGGCATTCCCCAAGACCAGCTGGCACAGAGGGCGTACACGGCCTCCTTGAGGGCGTTGTCATACAGCACTACCTGCTGGCGAACTCTGGGGGAGACGCGGCACGCCCTTTGGCAATCTCAGGAGGAAGTCCACCTGCAAAATCAGT
This sequence comes from Platanthera guangdongensis, assembly GCA_039583875.1. NCBI lineage: Eukaryota > Viridiplantae > Streptophyta > Magnoliopsida > Asparagales > Orchidaceae > Platanthera > Platanthera guangdongensis. The sequence continues at coordinate 19,568,215 of CM077150.1, read as the reverse complement.
TGAAGGTAATCCTGACAAATTCGAAATTGCGAGCTCGCGTGCCTTGAGCATGATCGCTTAATCAGTCTTCTTTTCGCCAGGCGAGCTTGTTCGCGGAGAACCCGGCATTCATGCGGGAGATACTGAAGGCGGGAAAGGTTTCTGGGAAGATCGTCCTGAAACGCGCGTGAGATCTGGATCTCTTCAAGCGAAAGTTGGCAAAATTCAATATGAAGAGCTATTCCCGGAGGACGCAGAGTCCGATTCGGCGGAGTCCTCCCCTCGGCGATCCGTATCCCGCGGGTACACTACTTCGGAAAGCTCAGGGAAAAGACTTTGTTCTGCCAGCACCCATGATGACTCAGAGGAAGATGTTTAGCCAGTAGATATTTTTTCCTTTTGAACGCGCGCTCGCGCGCTATTTTTGTAAAGAACACTTATAATACTTTTTGATCCACGATTTTTGCGGGCATAGTAGATGAATGTTATCTTTTCATGTATTGTTTCTTTGGTCACTCATTGCTTGTCGATAGTTCGCACGGTATTAATAGGGGCTTTCGCGCGTCCAGGGATAACTGAGTGTTCGAGCGGCCCAAGAGTGTCTGGAGTGCTCGTCCGAACACACACTTAAGAAATTCGATGACGTTATTCTATCGGTTGGGTCCGCTGTCAGAGGTTAAGGTCGTCATTTCTAGCACAAGGCATCTGCAGTGCTCTCGTCCGCACGCAGCATTGTAGAACTTTGGAGGGGTATAAGCGCCTGTTGCTCGGATTCTGTCCTCAGAAAGGAGACTAGTAACAATAACAACGTCTCAATCAATGTGCGACTGATCAAAACATTCGGACCCGCCACTTATGTCAATCGATAGTATCTCTCAAGAGCAATCATAGCGGTCTTACGGTGGCGGAAGTGACCTATACCGGCTGGAGGGTCGGAGGCTCGATGTCTGCCTCCAGCTCAGAACGTCCGGATTCGTTCGAGGGGGTCCATGCAAGCTTCGGGACTCACTAGACTAGAGGCCACGTGTGTCGCGTGTGCTTGTTAAGATGTTCTCTTACGCTACGTTGCGCCAAGGGTTTCCCGCAGAAAGAGCAAAAAACTTTGTTTCTGAGAATCGAGTCCGACTTTGAAGGGGAAGAAGCGCACCTTGCTTTAGGAGCTCAGTCGCTTCAGGTGTTGGACAGTTCCTTGCACTCATATGACTGCAACCGATAGGTTCCATTCTTGAGCGCCTCCTTGATGGCAAAAGGTCCTTCCCAGTTAGGCTTTAGTTTTCCAACCTAGGTCGCACTCCCAGCTGCATCTGCCTCTTTTAGCACGAGATCACCCTTCTCGAATTGTTTTATCTGAACATTCTTGATAAAATATTTGGCTATCCTCCGCTTAGCCTCCGTCTGTCGGATTACCGACTGATCGCGGAGTTCTTCGATCAGGTCGAGACTGCACCTCCGCTCTTCATCGTTGACTTTCATCCAAACGTTGGTCCCCTATCTGGTCAACAACACTCGAGGGCTCTCTATGTCAAACTCTACTGAAATAAGGGTCACGGATCCGTGCGAAAGCCTGAAGGGAGCTTCACCAGTTGCTGAGGAAGGAGTCGTACGGAGGGTCCACAGAACTGCTAGTAATTGCTCTGCCCAATTACCACAAGCATTCTCCACCTTCTTCTTAAGTAAATTTGAGATCTGTTTGTTGGTCGCCTCTACCTGACCGTTGTTTTGTGGGTGATGAACGATGAGAATCGGAGCTCAGTCCCCAGCTGGTCACAGAAGTCAACCAGTTCTTCACTTGCAAATTGAGGGTCATTGTCAGTCACAATGGCGGCTGGAACTCCGTACCGGCAGACAATCTCCGCCAAGATGAAGTTCTTTATTACTTGAGTGGTAGTTCGGGCGAGCGCATTGGCCTCTATGCACTTGCTGAAGTAGTCAATCATTAATAGGATAAAGCGAAGTTGCCCACTTGCCATCGGGAATGGACCAATCAGGTTCATCCCCCAGACGACAAAAGGTCTGGGAACCGAAATAGTCTTGAGTTGGCGCCGGTTGGACCTGAAGGGGGGGCAAACTTTTGGCACTTCACACCAAGGTTGTAAATATCGGATGTTGGGTTCATGTCGGTTTGAGTTTGAAATGTCGGATGTCGGATTGCAGGGGATATATCGGGGATATTTTACAATATCGGATTTTAGTATTTAAATAAATTTATTCATATATATTACACAGTTATTATAAATATGTATAATTGTATACATAATGTATGTTTATAAATTACATAAGAAAACGAGTCATCGACTGTAATAAACGAGATAAAGATCACCAAATGAGCGCTTGATGAGAAAGTAATCGATACTAGACTTAGCGAGATGCACAAAATGAAGCACAAAATAAATTATTTATGTTTGGTCTCCTCAAAAGGGACAACCCAGTGCACAAAGCATCCATGTGCAGTGTGGGTCTAAGGAAGGATCCCACCACAAGGGTGAAATGTAGGCAAACCTTACCCTGCATTTCTGCAAAAGGTTGCTTCGAGGACTCGAACCCGTGACCTCAAGGCCACACGACAGCACCTTAACTGGTGTTTCGTCTCTTCAAAAAATGGAAAAAACAATATTTGTAATACTCTCGACGATATATCGGTCGCGAAATATCGTCTGATATATCGGGTTAAACGGATATATCGGGAGATATTTTCAAAAACAACATATTTGCATAAAATATCGATGTCGTGACGTTTTACCCCCAAAATCTTTATGTTGGACATGTCAGCTGACATCTAAAACACTGCTTCACATACTTATTGGCAAAATCTGCGCAATCCTTCCTGGCCAAAAGTATCCTTGACGAAGAATCCTCTTCTCAAGGGTCCTGGCCCCTGAGTGGCTATCGCACTCTCCCGAATGTACTTCTTGCAGGATTTGAGGGACCTCTTTTTCTGTCACACCTCTTGCAAGGGCGAAGAGAAGAGTCTTCTGATAGAGGATACCTGACACTAGAGCATAGTGTGCTGCCTTCGACTTGAATCTCCTCTTATTGCTTACTGAGGGGTAAACCTTCCCCGTCACGAACTAATAAACGGAAGGATATATCCATGACGGACGTTGGTCTATCTCCATGACATCCACTTCTTTTATTGCAGAACGAAACAGCCCTATGAGAGTCTCTTCGGCCAGACACTCGTATTTAGTCAATTCATCGGCTTCCGTATTTTCCTTGGAATATGGTGTATGTTGAACGTACTAATCGTCCTACGCACTGCTTGATGTGGGCCAGATACCGCTGTAGGAGTGGCTCCCTGGCCTCGAAAACTCCATTGACCTGTGACTCCATGACTAAGGAATCAGTGTTTATCTCTAAATCTTTGACACATATCTCCCGGGTCAAGTTTAGTCTTGCTATCAGAGCTTCGTACTCGACTTTGTTGTTGGTCACGGGAAATGGAAATTTCTGGCCTGCTCAATCCTGATTCCACAAGGGTTGACCAAGACGATCCCTGCTCCTACTGGTTTTTGGTCGGAGGCGCCGTCCACAAACATCTTCCAACTCAATGGACCTGGAGCTTCTTCTCTGGCGTCGCTACCGACTGCGAAGTCAACAAGGAAGTCAGTCAATACTTGTGCCTTGATGGAGACCCTTAGGATGTATGTGATGTTGAACTCGCTGAGTTTGATGGCCTACTTGGCCAACCATCCTGAATGATCTGGCTTTTCCAAGACTGCTCTTAGGGAATGATCAGTCACAACTCGAATAGAATGAGCCTGGAAATATGGTCAAAGTCTTCGTGCTGAAACGATCAGGGCTAGTGTCAGCTTTTCCAGGATTGGGTAGCGGGTTTCTGCACTCTTCAATACATTGTTAACATAGTGCACGAAAAATTGCTTATTGCCTTCTTCTCGTACCAAAACTGAACTGATGGCATCCTTCCCAACTCCCAAGTATAGGAATAGGTCCTCCAGTGGGCGGGGACTCTGAAGAAGGGGAGTTGTGGTTAACTGATGCTTCAGCTCCTCAAAAGCTTGATTGCATTTTTCGGTCCACTCAAACTTTTTTTTCCTCAAAAGGTCTTGAAGAAAGGGCGCACTTATCTCCTGATCGTGAGATAAAATGGTTGAGCCCTGCTACGCTTCCTGTTAACTGTTGAACTTCTTTCGGACTTCTCGGGGGTTTCATTTCCAGGATAGCCTTTACCTTGTCTGGATTGGGCCCCAAGCCTTCGGGGGTGAGCAAGTGCCCAAGGAACTTCCCACTGCTTGCTCCAAAAGTGCATTTAGCGGGATTAAATCTCATGGTAAACCTACGAAGCGTGCCAAACGTATCTGCTAGATCTCTTAGGTGATCGTCCATATTATGACTTTTGACGAGAAGGTCATCCACATAGACTTCCAGGTTGCGGCCTTTCTGATTCTTGAAAATGTAATCCAACATCCTCTGATACGTTGCTCCGGCATTCTTCAATCCGAATAGTATGACCTGGTAATAGTAGCACACCTAGTCTGTGATGAATGTTGTATGAGGAGTTTTGGGCTCGTGCATCTTTATTTGATTATGTCCGTAGAAGGCATTCAAAAAGCTCATTGTCGAAAACCCTACTGCAGAGTCAACTAATGCGTCTATCCGGGACTGTGGATAGCAGTCCTTGGGACATGCCATGTTGAGGCGTGTGAAGTCAACACACATTCTTCATTTTTCGTTGGGATTTTGTACCATCACTATTTTGGAAATCTAATCAGGATACTGAACTTCCCGAACAAATCCTGCCTCCAACAACTTAGACACTTATTCGCGGATGGGACCAGCGAGGGTAGAAGCCATTGTTCTCTTCTTTTGCTTAACCGGCCTGAAGTTTGGGTCGATGTGGAGACGATGACACGCGACCTCTGGACTGATGTCAGGCATGTCAGAAGCCGACCATGCGAAGACATCAAGGTTATCAAGCAAGCACTGAACGAGGAGTGCTTTGCTTTTCTCTTCTAACTCGGTGTTGACAGAGACAGTCCTGTTTTCGTCTTCCCCTTGGATGGGTACCTCCTAAACCTCCTATGCGGGTTCGAGATGCACCACACCCTCACGATTTACAAACCGTCATTGAGCGTCCGCGCCAACCTCGCGATCTTCTGCGAGTGTCCGGCGTCCGCTCGCCTAGAGGAGAGATCAGTAACATTCCCCTTGAAGGCCTCCTGCGATCTCTGCTAGCCCCGCGCGGGGACCAGGCTACTCCACCAACTGGTTAGATCTGATGTTCACGGGGCGAGCACTACAGCTATTGATGGCAAGGGTAATTTATTCAATCACTTGGGTCAACTATCACCGCACCAAATCCTGTTGAAACCAAAAAATGATGTCAACTCTCCACGCACTATCCCTGAATAGGGTGGTCAACATAGGTAAATGTAGTTCACAAATGATTGGTTATTAGCCCCCTTCGGATGGTAGAATAGTGAAAAGGAAGTGTCGTTGGCAGCGACAAACACAGGATTGGACCCGCCGCGGCGAATGTCTCTCTTGCGACGGGCCTCTCTTTATTATCTTGAGAAGGATTACAAGGTGTGGTGCGGCCACCCGGGGGGTATGCACGCGTACAATAACTAAAAGAAGAAAAGGATGGAGCTTAGTGTCCGCACCTACAACATGACAGGTTACGGGCTAAGTCTGCATGTCTTCCAAGCACTCATGGTCCTCCGTTTATACTAGAGGATAGGCTGCGTGGACGGTTCACAAAACGACGGGCATTTAATGTCTTATTAACAGTGACATTAAATGTGCAACCGCCCGAAGTACATCGAGAATGGGGCGACAGAGACTAAAAAAGAAGTCACATGAAACCGCGCGGCGCTGTTTGAGCTGAATCAAAAAGGAGGAGTCCAGGCAGCCTTAGTCGTAGTGTCCGCACGTACTTCAGACTGGAGCTTCAGGACTGTATCTTGAAAAGCCACTTGATGGTCGCCTGCTGACTCCCCACACCGAACTTTGTCACGCCCCCAGGAGGGTGTTCGCGAGTACTCCGGAGTGTCCACCCAAGAGGTCAGCGGACACTATGAACAACTGTCTGGCAAATAATCTTTGCTTCCTCTAGATGCTCTCCTTCGCCGTCGCAGGATTTGGGTTGACAATAGTAACTTCTATTTTTTATCAATCTCGGTATAAGGATATTTTCCATAAATATTTAAATGTTTTCAAATGTTTTTTATACCATTAATGTTTGTTCAAGGGCTCCGTTTGACACGGTGGTGACGGTCATAAACGTGATGATTATGAACTGCCCTTCGTGAACGCCCAACCTCACCTAAGGAACTTCGTCCACTTTTATATCAAAAACTAGCTTTATTTTCTTGGTGTTGGTTTTTTCATGCCAAACATACATTCTATGATGGTTTTTGTCCAAACTCACCCGAGCAAAAACGCCGTGCCAAACAGAGCACAACTATATTCCTTGTCAATAAAATTAAAGACTACCAAGCTTCTCATGTCTCTCTTCATAACCTGTGATATGAGTACGACCCTATATATTTGACTTACTCTTGTACTCATTTTTATGAAGGGGTGAGTTAAATGAATTAGCATCGCTTACAACGTGAACCATTAACTAGTAAATGTTAAGCGCTAAGATCACTTGCCACCCATACTTGACATAATCACAGTAAAGTTTGCACGCCAACAGTATGATTATTACCCGTCAATCGTCCCTTGGGCTCTCATTTCCTGCATTAACGTAATGCAATATACTAGGTTAAAATTTGGACATATTGTTGGTTCATTTTTTTGTGTTCCACTAAATTCTTTTTCATCTGTGCCTTGGCAGCATTTGTGTATTTGCCTCCTTTTCACTTGTATTATTTGTGCACTATATCGGTGACCGGACAGCCAGTATGAAGAAGAGGAAGCAAGCTTGGGAGGTAGGCGGAGTATGATACCTCCGATTTCAGGCGGTCGGCGGCATTGCGGGTGGGAAGAGTAGCCGAGGAGCTGGCGGCGGGGCAGTGATAGAAGCAGACGATCCGGTGTTCCGACGGCGTCAGAATTCTTAGAGAAGACCTGCCGGCAGACAGCGGCGTCGAGAGAGGAGGAGAGTGGGTGGCAGGGCCGCGTCGGGAAGTCGAATTGTGGGACGACGGCGACTTGAAGGGTTTGAGGATATTCGGGTGTTCCCGTTGCTTCGTTTGGCGCAGCTTATTTGTCCCAAAAAGCTTAGTCAAATACATCATTATCATAGCGTCTTGTTATAAAGCGTACGTAGTTCACTGATAAATACATGCTAAATTAAAAAAATCATAAAATCTGTAAATCCATTCAGAAATTAGGAATTGACATGCATATAATCATTTCCAAATACACGATTTGCACATAATCAAGGACTTTTGGCACAATACACGCTTGAAATAACAAGGTTTGGCACATTGCACCCTAATGTTTTCATTTTGGCATTTTGCATCCCTCAAATATATTCCATTTGGCATGTTGCATCCTCACCGGATTTTCTCAGTTTTTTTCATTTATAATGAAAAAGCAAAGGGCAATGTTAACCTAGAAATCGGCGATCCTTCCCAAGGTTGCCAGCTGGCTAGTCGCGATCCTCAGATTCTCCCTATTGATCGCGACAAGTCCCAGTGTGGGCGGATAGTTTTCTCTGCCCGCCTAAGTCTCCTAGCAACCGCGTGCCCTGCGAAACGGCGGGCTATTCCCATAGCTCACCCTCGCAGGCCATGCGGTTGGCCCCGCTAACCGTGCAGTGCTTTTCCTTGCAGGAGGCAACCCACCATCTGGGATCCCGCCCGCAGGAGGGCGCCCGCTTCGCAGCTAGCCAAGCGGACTCCCCCCGGAGTCCGCCCAGGCCGCCCGCAGGGGGCGGCCTCCGCTCCAGCCGGGCGGACTCCCCCTTGGAGTCCGCCCAGGCCGCCCGCAAGGGGGCGGCCTCCGGCCTGCCAGGCGGACTCCCCCCGGAGTCCGCCCAGGCCGCCCGCGGGGGGGCGGCCTCCGGCCCGCCGGGCGGACTCCCCCCGGAGTCCGCCCAGGCCGCCCGCAGGGGGGGCGGTCTCCGTTCTCTCCCGGCCTCCTGCCGCCTGCTTCGCCCGCCGACCTGGCGGACTCGTTTTTCCAGTCCGCGGAGTCCGCACAGGTCGTCATGCTGACGTCACTGGGCCTCGCTTCTAGTTGGTCCTCCCGGGGCCTATAAATAGCCCTTGATACCTCTCATTTAGGGGGACCAAAGGAGGAGACAAGGCTTGCCAGCAGACTCTGCGGACTCCATTTTCCAGTCCGCGCAGTCCTCCATCAGTTGATCCAGCAAGCTCTGCGGACCCAGTTTTCCAGTCCGCGCAGTCCCCCACAGCTCACCTGCAGCTTGCCAGCAGACTCTGCGGACTCCATTTTCCAGTCTGCGCAGTCCTCCATCAGTTGATCCAGCAAGCTCTGCGGACTCAATTTTCCAGTCCGCGCAGTCCCCCACAGCTCACCTGCAACTTGCCAGCAAGCTCTGCTGACTCAGTTTTCCAGTCCGCGCAGTCCCCCACAGCTCACCTGCAGCTTGCCAGCAAGCTCTGCGGACTCAGTTTTTCAGTTTGCGCAGTCCTCCATCAGTTGATCCAGCAAGCTCTGCGGACTCAGTTTCCCAGTCCTCCACAGCTGCTAGCAGCCTCTTTTACTTTGTCTCTGGCAGCTTCTTTTCTCTAGTCTCTGGCAACTTCTTCTCCCTTAGCTGTCAGCTTCCCTTTGTACTCCTTTAATGCTTTGTTGTGAAGGTGTACTAGTAAGCTTGTAACCTCTCGCAATTAATCAAAGGAAAGCTCGTCGCAAGAGAGGCATTTGAGCCGCGGCGGGCGAAGTGTGTTGTTGCCTCTACTAGCGGCCCCTCCTCTCTTCTTCCTATCTCAGCTCAGTTCTCTCGACGACCAACCTGCACGCAACCGTCATATTAACCATCTGCTCGACAGCTCCTGATCAACCTCCTCTTCCTCTCTTGATCAAACCTCTCTGTTGATCAAGGCTCTCCTCTGCTCTCAGCAGCCTCTCCTCTATCCCTGCAACTCCTTGGTAAGCTGTTTGCTCCACTCTCGAGCACTCAGAAGCTTCCTTCTCCTCTATCCCCGCAACCTTCTCCTTCCTCCTCTCCTAGCCTGTGAGACCAAACACCCCCTCCGTGTTAGTTGTTCCCGGTGCCATTTTCGTGTATCAACAATTTTGATGTGGTGAGCGTGGAACAACAGTTAACACGCGACCTTCAGATCCGAACAGACGGTGAACAGTGACAGTTGACCATGTCAGACCGCCAACCCTCTCAGAACATTCCTCCTACAAGCGAAGACGCTCTTTGGGAGGCACTCTTGCTGTTACGTCGGGAAACTTCCCAGCAGATAGCAGCGATCAATGACACCTTAGCCATTATAGTTCAGCGGCTAGACTCTCAACCTGTAGCAGCACCAGTTGCTGCAGTCAACCCGGAAGTGGGGAATTCACATTTTAATATGCCAACTCTTCTGCCAGTTGTCCCTTATGCTTATCTGACAAGTTGTCCATCCAGCCAGACCACAGTCGCTGTACAGTTTCCAGTTACCGGGCAAAAAGAAAGTGTCGGCAAACTCAGCCCTCAAACAACCGTGTACGCCTCCACTGGCCCAATGAAGTTACCTGAACTTCCGATTGGGAGGAAGAGAGGCCCAGAGGTTTTTCCCCCTACCGAACGACCTCCAAACTCTCCCCAAAAGTGTCTTCCATCGCAAGCAAAGAAAGGGGGATGTTTTCGAAGTCGTCAACGTCTCTTCCAACGCAAAGGATCCAAGGTTGAGAACACATTGGGTGGGGCAATTCACACCATCAAGAGCAAAACAAGCAGTATGGTCCCTCAGCCTGCTGATCGGAAGGGCAGAAACTCTGACCAATACTGTGAGTACCACAAAGAAAGGGGTCATGCAACAGAGGACTGCAGAGCTTTTCGGCGATTAGTGCAAGAAATGCTGAAGGAGGGTAAAGTTCAACATCTGCTCCAGATGAGGGTCGGTTACCCTTACTCTTCTCTTCATATTTTCCAAACAATCATCACATTCTTGTTTTTCATGCTTTTATCAGTCCTCAAGTTCTCCTCTTGTGGTGCTCCTTCCTCTAGCAAAGAGATCCTCGCACCCACTATCGGTTGGCACCACCCTTATGGCGGGCCCATATGTGTAGTCTTCTCTTCATGTTTTCAGAGTGTGTGCAATGTGTTAGCCCTGTTGTGCTTTGCATTTTCATTTTACCAATGAAACACTTCTCAGTGTGCATTCTTGTTTTTCAATAAAGCTTTTATCAGGGATCTCATACTGACACAGTTCCCCTCTTGTGATGCTCCTTCCTCTATTTTTCTCTTTGCCAAAGAGATCACTACTCGCCTGAATCCTGTTTCCCAGTCACCTATCACCGAGTGACACTGATGAATGCATGCATTCCCTGCACTGTAGTTGCATGTTCTGACACCACCGACTTTCCGTTTATTTACCCAAGTCCTGACGTTCCTAACTAGTATATGTCTCACGCAAGGGAGTATACCCATATGTGTACGCGTGGGGACGCATTGTTCAATCACAATGTTGGGATACCATATGCTCATGGATTTCGGATCCTAGTCCGGCATCTTTTCTGACACAGAGTGTGTGCTAGGGGAGTTCCCCATGTGTTATTAGCCTACTGCTATGCATGCTTTACGCATATGCGGATATACATTACAGTTATGATGTAATCCTATCTTTGCCCCGACCCCGCAAAATCCTGTCAAGCAATGACGAGATTAGTAGCGTAGCATCCACCTCGTGTGAACTCTTAGGGCAAACGAACGATAAACATCACCTAACTGTCCACCGGTTATGGCTGAACACTCTATAGGGCTTGCGGGACTCTGCGGGAGACGATCTGCGTGCGATTTATTCCCGAGAGAAAAGGGGGGGGGGGTATTTAATATATTGCGGGTTTATTGATTAACCGCTCTATTGGCACCCCATTTGGTCAACTCCTATGTGTCAGGCAACTCAAATTTCGGATGTTACTGATCAATCCATAGACAAGCAATAGGCCACTTGGCGTAACTAGTCTCATTGATCAGTGATGATTGTACCCGAGGCAAGAGAGCAGTGCATCTGTCGCTTCCTTCTTAGGATTTTTTGCGCATGTCTCCCTTTTGTGCTCTGTCAAGGGAGTATAGCTAGTTCTCCTTTTTTGTCAATTGCCTTCTTTCACAGATGAACAGGTTATTCCGACCTACCAAAAGGATTTCTAGCAATCATTTTACCTATGCTTATTTTGTATACATTGCTTGCTCAAGTTCTACCAGATGGTGATTCACAAAGCTATTCATTACTCTTGTCATAAACTAATGATATCGAGCATTGATCAAAGAATCATACTCTTCTTGATCATCAAGCCATGTTATTGCAATCTAGTTAAGATTGGCAGAATTCGTCAAGTTGCTTCTCTGCTAATCTGATCATATTCATCCAGCCATATCAACAGCTAACGCTCGATTTATTTATCTGGGCTTCATGATAAAGTGTTCATTAGGCATTTTCCTTGCTACTTGGTCATATCAACCTTATCTTATCAACAGTTTTGGTGTTGTTATTTTCATGACTTGTTTGCTTCTAACTCTTCTCCTTGCAGAGATTAACAAACCCTTGCAAGCCTTCTCCACAGGTACTTGCAAGCTCCTTTCATATATATATTGTCTGCTTCTAACTCTTCTCTTTGTAGAGAACAACAGACACCTGCAAGCCTCATTCAGGTACTTGCAGTTTAATTCATTATTCTATGTTTGCTGCTCACTCTTCTCTTTGCAGTGGTTAGCAGACGCCTGCCTGTCAAATTCAGGTACTTGCAGCTTATTTTTGTATACAATACCTGCTGCTAACTCTCTTCTTGCAGAGATCAGCGGACCCTTGCAAGTTTCTTCACAGGTACTTGCAAGTTGCGCACATATATCATGTTTGTTCTTAACTCTCATTTTGCAGAGATCAACCGACACTTGTAAGCTCTATTCAGGTACTTGCAAGTTACTTTCATGCATTGTGCGTACTTTTAACTCTTCTTTTGCAGGATCCAGCAAAGATTTACAAGTTCCTTTCAGGTACTTGCAACTCATTTTTCTTTCTTTCTTGTATACTCTTCATCCTTCCCTTTTTTGCAGAGGATAACAGGTGCTTGCAAGCCTCCATCAGGTACTTGCAAGTTATTATGTCTTTGTGTTTTCCTCTCACTACCGTTTTGCAGAACTTAGTGGAAGACACACCTTTTTCGTTTTACAAAGGCAAACTCAGGTACACACTCGATGTACCACCCATACATGCCTACCCTAACACTCCTCTTGCAGGAAAATAGACAAGCGGCACCGAGCTCCTAAGGAGAGGCTTCAGGTTTTGTCTCTCATCACCCCCCCCATCCTTTCTTCTTCCTTTGGGGTGGATCACGATTTTCGTGGGTCTCCAACTTTTTCGGAGTTCCCTTCAGAACTTCAAAAAGTGCGGGGATTATGTTAACCCAGAAATCGGCGATCCTTCCCAAGTTTGTCAGCTGGCTAGTCGCGATCCTCAGATTCTCTCTATTGATCGCGACAAGTCCTAGTGTGGGCGGACAGTTTTCCCTGCCCGCCAAGGTCTCCTAGCAACCGCGTGCCCTGCGGAATGGCGGGCTATTCCCATAGCTCACCCTCACAGACCATGCGGTTGGTCCCGCTAACCGTGCAGTGCTTTTCCTTGCAGGAGGCAACCCACCATCTGGGATCTCGCTCGCAGGAGGTCGCCCGCTTCGCAGCTAGCCAAGCGGACTCCCCCCGGAGTCTGCCCAGGCCGCCCGCAGGGGGCGTCCTCCGCTCCAGTCGGGCGGACTCCCCCTTGGAGTCTACCCAGGCCGCTCGCAAGGGGGAGGCCTCCGGCCTGCCAGGCGGACTCCCCCCAGAGTCCGCCCAGGCCGCCCGCAGGGGGGCGGCCTCCGGCCAGCCGGGCGGACTCCCCCGGGAGTCCGCCCAGGCCGCCCGCAGGGGGGCGGCCTCCGACCCGTCGGGCGGATTCCCCCCGGAGTCCGCCCAGGCCGCCCGCACGGGGGAGGCCTCCGGCCCGCCGGGCGGACTCCCCCCGGAGTCCGCCCCGGCCGCCCGCAAGGGGGCGGTCTCTGTTTTCTCCCAGCCTCCTGCCGTTTGCTTCGCCCGCCGACCTGGCGGACTCGTTTTTCCAATCTGCGGAGTCCGCACAGGTCGTCATGTTGACGTCACTGGGCCCCGCTTCTAGTTGGTCCTCCCCGGGCCTATAAATAGCCCCTGATACCTCTCATTCAGGGGGACAAGAGGAGGAGACAAGTCTTGCCAGCAGACTCTACAGACTCCATTTTCCAGTCCGCGCAGTCCTCCATCAGTTGATCCAGCAAGCTCTACGGACCCAGTTTTCCAGTCCGCGCAGTCCCCCACAGCTCACTTACATCTTGCCAGCAAACTCTGCGGACTCCATTTTCCAGTCCGCGTAGTCCTCCATCAGTTGATCCAGCAAGCTCTACGGACTCAGTTTTCCAGTCCGCGCAGTCCGCGCAGTCCCCCACAGCTCACCTGCAGCTTGCCAGCAAGCTATGCGGACTCAGTTTTCCAGTCAGCGCAGTCCTCCATCAGTTGATCCAGCAAGCTCTGCGGACTCAGTTTCCCAGTCCTCCACAGCTGCTAGCAACCTCTTTTACTTAGTCTCTGGCAGCTTCTTTTCTCTAGTCTCTGACAACTTCTTCTCTCTTAGCCGCCAGCTTCCCTTTGTACCCATTTAATGCTTTGTTGTGAAGGTGTACTAGTAAGCTTGTAACCTCTCGCTATTAATCAAAGGAAAGCCCGTCGCAAGAGAGGCATTTGAGCCGCGGCGGGCAAAGTGTGTTGTTGCCGCTGCTAGCGAACCCTCCTCTCTTCTTCCTAGCTCAGCTCAGTTCTCTCGGCGACCAACCTGCACGCAGCCGTCATATTAACCGTCTGCTCGACAGCTCCTGATCAACCTCCTCTTCCTCTCTTGATCAACCCTCTTTGTTGATCAAGGCTCTCCTCTGCTCTCAGCAGCCTCTCCTCTATCCCCGCAACTCCTTGGTAAGCTGTTTGCTCCACTCTCGAGCACTCAGAAGCTTCCTTCTCCTCTATCCCCGCAACCTTCTCCTTCCCCCTCTCCTAGCCTGTGAGACCAAACACCCCCTCCGTGTTAGCTGTGCCCGGTGCCATTTTCGTGTATCAACAGGCAATGTGGTCATTTTAGGAAAGTAGGGTTATTACTTCTGGTTTCTTAATTCACCGTACTCCATTTATTGTCACCGCAGCCCTCCTATTTCTTACTTCCAGCGCAAGGTCGAGCCCCATCTTCACCTCCGGTGGAAAGCTGTCCACTCCTCTGCGGCGCCCGGCGATCCCCCTTCCCGCCTTTGCAGCATCCGGAGGTCCTGTACAAGTCGACGACAGAGGATTTTTGTTGCGACTTGTATCTCAGGAAGCCCTACAGCCGATCAATGGAAGATTTAGGGTATACATCTTCACCTCCTTTTTTACATTTTAGCTTTTGTTTTAGCAATAGCAGTTTGTTTTACAAGCAGAGCAATGCAAGATTTAGCAGTTGATTTTATCCTAATGCTGCTTCTGCATCTCGCCCTAAATCAGGGATTAATGAATCCTTCAGTAAATTTTTTCAGTACCTTTTTAGTAAAAAAAATTTCCTTCCTCAAATTTTGCACCTCCAATGTTAGGATTTGTTGGTCTTGATTCTTGATGAAACAATAGAAGTGCTCACATGTCTGTTGATAGTTCAATCCTAAGTACTGAAAAAGTAGATTAGAAGTTTTTTTCATACTGACAATAAAGGAGAACAAAAATACCTTATCCTCTATTTTCCTACTCCCTAACAGTAAGATGATGTAGAAATTACAACTATGCTCAACAGAAATTACAACTGCATGACAGCTGAGAGAAAACCTATTTCATAACATTGTGTGCCGCTTTTCTATAGTTTACATAAATATTTCATGCATGGCTTGATTACTTGTTTAACTGTAATTTATTATAGGTGTTAAATCATTTGCACTGACGTGGATTCAGAAAATCACCGATGGTTCTGATTTTACGTTTCAAGCTCCGTTTATGGTAATAATTTTTTTAATGATATCTATGAATGTTTGTTTTTTATACGCGGTCATTGATTTATATAATTACTTGTTTGTGTAGATACAGAAAATGAAAATATGTTGTTCACTATCAGGATGCATCATTCTGGATCATTTTTAACATCTAATGGAACTATGTATATGCCCGATCATATTACCTACTTTGATTTTTGCAATGCTAGTGAGTTTTTGTTGAAAGATTTGCATGATATGAGTTTGCAGTTGGGTGAAGATGAGTGTGTTAGATTTTACTGCAGTTTAACTGGCATCAAGGATTGCAATCATTTGGTTCTCATTGTTAATGACGAAGACGCAAAAAATTTGTTAGATCATTGTAGTTTTGAGCGAGTGGTCGATGTATATGTTGATGTACTTGAAACTGATGACATTAGCATGTCTGACCATGTTATGGAAGAAATACCTTATCCCGTGGATATGGAATTACTAGATCTTGTTGAAGAGGATAGTGATCCCTTCGATGAAGAGGGTAGTGGCGATGATGATTCAAATTTCACTGACGATTTTGAGGACAGTGAATTTGAGAATGACGACATACAGTTTGATGAAAACATTGACCAAGATGTTGAATGGGTTGGTTTTTGTGAGTCAGCTGGAGGCAAAAATGCTCAACATAATCAAATGATAGAACATCAGACGTTAGTGAGGAAAAATAAAAACATGTCTTCTCTTTATCACATTTATAAGGGCAATGCAAACGAGTCGAGTTTTGAATTTGAAGTTGGGATGTGTTTTCAAACTGCGTAAGATTTTAGAGATGTTGTGCGTACATACTCTAACATTCAAGGCAGACCCTTGAAATTTACCAAAAATTGTAACGACAAAGTTCAAGTGACTTGTGAATGCGGTTGGATTATTTATGCTTCGTTTATTTCAAAAGATGACAAAACATTCCAAATTAAGTCAATAAAAGGCGAGCATACTTGTTATAGAGCAGCAAGCTCTAAGCATTGCACTTCCACCTTGATTGCAAAAAATATCAACATCAACTCAGGAGTAATCCTGAATGGCCTGTTAATTCAATGCAAGAATTTATTCAGATGGAGAATAAAACTTCTCTATCCATATGGAAGATGTATAGAGCAAAGAAACATGCAACAAAAATGAATCATGAGACTGAGTTGGAACAGTATTCTAGGCTATGGGATTACTGTGACGAAATTCGTCAAACAAATCCTAGCACAACGGTGAAAGTGCAATGTAAGAAAATATCAAATTCTAATACATGCACTTTTAAGAAGTTATATATTTGTTGGGGTGCTTTGAAGAAAGGATTAATTGCAGGTTGTAGGCCAATAATAGGTTTGGATGATACTCACCTAAAGACCTCCAAAGGTGGAGTTCTATTGTGGGTGTACAACCCGTATTCGTCGAGAGTGGGTCCTACCACAGCCAAGACAGCAGAGGTCAAGGTCAACAAGTCAAGACAGAAGCCAAAGTCAGCATTTCAAGATCACAGAAGGCCTGGCGAGCATAGGCGAGCTCCCCTCGCATACTCGTCAGGTAGGTGACTAGGCGAGATACTCGCCCAGCCCTTGCGAGTTCCTCTGGAAGTCGCCTGGTCGCCAGGGGGTGGGGTATAAAAATGACCCTCCCCCCTCCTTGCATTGGCCTATAAATAGGACCCTAGGGGTACGAGAGAGGAGATCGAAAATCCGGAGCAGGATACTCGAGCGTTTCAAGATATTGGCCAAGTCTTCGAATTCATTTTCCTTAGTGCAACTCGCGACTTTGCGACCTTGCCAGATAGCCTCTCTCGTATCCAGTTCGGCCATTCTTGGTTGAGAAGGGGTTGCTCCTTGAGAGCATCCGGGTACGTGGTGGGTCCTTCCGGCCGTAACGTCTGGGGTCCTGTTTGATCCGTTCATTCCTTCTGGCCACTCTAGCCGTCTGATCTAGCTTCTGAGCCAGTAACCTTAGGCAGCTTTGGTCCGATTTCTGAGGTTAGGAATTTCCTGGCTTCAACACTTAGTGCGGTGAGCGTGGACCGCAGCCAAGGAGGAAAGTTTGGAAGTTGAGTGAGATGACCATAGGTGGCGAGCAAGGAGAGTTGGTCGGCAACTCGGTAGTAGGAGGGGACGCCACGCGAGATGGCAAGTTTGTAACAGTGGCCGCGTTTGAAGAGTTCGCGAGGAAGATCGAGCAAACCATTCTCACTGGTTTCGCTCAGTGCCCAGAAGTCACGACGACTTCTCCTCGTCGCCTGACGCCGCTAGAAGAGGAAGCGCTGCCGAGACGAGCTGGAAAGGAGCCCGCTTGGGCAAGGGAAGAGCGACCAATGCAGTCGCGACTTTATCCGACGAGCAGCCAGGGGGTCCGTTTTCGGGATCCAATGTCGCCGGCAAGGTTCAGAGATACTCGGCACTACAACGAGTATGACGTCTCCAGCGAGGATGAAACTCGTCACCGCCAGGGAGGGAGGAGCCCCTTCTGTGATGAGATCCTCGCCGCTCCAGTTCCAGAAGGGTTCCGGGAACCCATTCTTACTTACTACTCCGGCAGAGACGATCCTGTCAGACACCTCCAGTGGTTTAAGGATGTCGTCTCCATTCGTAATATGTCTGATGCCTTCAAGTGCAGGTTCTTCTCCATCACCCTTAAGGGAAATGCTCGGGATTGGTTCCATCAACTGCCGGCAGGGTCCGTATACTGCTTCTAAGATTTGCATCGGGGCCTTATGGCAAGGTTCGCGACTTCGAAGAAGAGGAAGAAGGAAGCGACAACACTCTTCAAAATCGTCCAAGGGCAACACGAGAGTTTGGGACACTACATCGACCGCTTTCAAGAGGAAATTTTAGAGGTAGAGGAGGTGGACAGTTTCACCTTGATGGTGGCTCTCAAGTTCGGGTTGAAGCAAGGTTTGTTCAGTCTGGAGATGGGGTCCAATCCCCCGAGATCCTTCGAAGAGATGATAGAGAAGGCGAATACTTTTGTTCGCGGAGAAGATAAGAACAAGGACTTCTTAGCGAGGCTAGATGGAGAGATTGCAATGGAGGGGGGAAGAGCAAGACCTTCGGGGTCGAAGTCGAGGAGGACGCCAGAAAGGAAGGAGGAAAGGAAGAAGGAAAGGAAGAAAGAAGAGTCAAGAAGGGAAGAGAGAAGGAAGAGGGAGGAGCCCAGGAGGGTTGAAGATAGGATGCAGGAGAGGCCTCGAAGGCAGGAAGAGAGAAGACCGGTGGAAGCTCGAGAAGGGGGAAGGGAGGAAAGGCGATTCCAGTATCCAGAGAATCGCCCCCAATGGAGACCAGCGAGACAGCAGTATCAGGAAGAAAGGAGGAATGGAAATCGGCAGGAGGGAGGTCGAGGAGGAGGAAGAAGGGAGACAATGACCATCGCTCGCCACGACAACAAGCGACGTCAGAGGGAGCAGCGAGCGATGCGCCAGGAGGCGGCAATTCCCCTTTACTGTGATATTCATCGAGTAGAGGGGCACGGGACCTTGGCATGCCCCGAGTTTTGGGAAGCAAGGAGAAGGCTGGAGGCAGGAGCAGTAGAAAGAGAGCAGTAGAGGCAGGAGGCCCCCGTTGGGCAGGTGGCATTTCAAACTCCGACAAGAAGAAGGAATGAAGACCGAGTTGACCTCGGAACTCGCGGGGAAGTGTTACATGGCCCAGGAGGTGGGCATGTAGGAGTGATCAATGGAGGGGCCGGGCTTGGAGCTTCCCGCAAGGGAAGTCTTTACCAGATCTATCGGAAGAACATCGCTTCGACGTCGCAGACCCCACCGCTATTAGAGGAGATCACCTTCTCGGAGGAAGATATGCTGGGGAATGAGAACCCTTTCCATGACGCCCTGGTGATCCAAGCTGCCATCGAGGACTTCACCGTCGACCGAATCCTCGCGGATAACGGAAGTTCGGTGAATGTCATCTTCAAGAGAACTTTTACTGGACTACAAGTGGAAGCGTCCCGAGTCCAGGCTGCAGCTGGACCACTCTTTGGCTTCTCAGGAGAGAAGAAAGAGGTGGAGGGAGCAGTGGAGCTGCTGGTCACACTCGGGGGGACTTCGATTCGATGCCGCTTTATCATCGTCGACGCACCGAGTGGGTACAACGCCATCTTCGGTCGGCCTGTTATCAACTACTTCAGGTCCATTCCATCGTCTTATCACCAGTGCCTGAAGTACTACCGCGAAGATGTGCAGATCAGGATCAGGGGAGATCCCAAGGCTTCCAGTGAGTGCTTCTTGAATGCCGTCAGCACCATCAGCTGGATGGGTGACACAGAAAAGCTGGAGAAGTTGCTGGACAAGGAGAACGGGCTGTGTGCTGCTGAGGAGGTGGAGGAGATAGAAGTGATCTCACAAGGGGGAGAGTCGGGACTGCTGAAGGTGGGAGGATCCTTGTCGCTTGGGGGGAAGATGGAGATGGCCGCTTGTCTGCAAGACAACGTTGATTTCTTTGCATGGAGCGCCGTCGAGATGCCGGGGGTGGACGCCGATGTTGCTTGTCATCGCCTCAACCTGGATCCTACGGCGGCTAAAGTTCGACAGAAGCAGAGGAAGAGCGCCGTCATGCTAGCTGAGTCGATCAGGGAAGAGGTGGAGAAGCTGCTGAAAGCAGGGTTCGTCTCAGAGATCCAGTATCCAGGCTGGGTCTCCAATGTTGTAATGGTGAAGAAGCCTGGAGGAGGCTGGCGGTTATGTATCGATTTTTCCATGTTAAATAAAGTTTGTCCGAAAGATTGATACCCCTTGCCTCAAATCGACGCGTTGGTTGATTCCGCCGTCGGATTTCCTGTGATGAGTTTTCTTGATGCATTTTCAGGATATCATCAGACCCGGATGCATCCCCCCGACTACCGGGACGTCTCTTTCATAACCAGCGACGGATGCTATAGCTACAAGATGATGCCCTTCGGGCTCAAGAATGCAGGTGCCACTTACTAGAGGATGATGGATCAGATCTTCAAAGGACAAAAGGGGCGGAACTTGGAAGTTTATGTGGATGACCTCCTCGTCAAGAGCAAGAGCGTCGCAGAGCACATAACGGATCTGGTGGAGACCTTTGCCACCCTGAGGAAGTACAAGATGCGGCTCAATCTGGCCAAGTGCGTCTTCGGTGCGGGAAGAGGGAAGTTTCTAGGTCACTTCATTACTCCCAGGGGGTGGAACCCAATCCAGACAAGGTAAAGGTCATTCTGGAGATGTCATCGTCGCGAGACCCTAAGGAAGTCCAAAGGCTGACAGGAAGGCTGGCAGGCCTCAGCCGTTTTTTGTCCAAGGCAGGGGAGAAGTGCTCTCCGTTCTTCAAGACCCTTCGGGGAAATCAGAAATTCGAGTGGACATCGGAGTGCGAGGAGGCTTTCGGAAAGCTCAAGCAATGACTAACCCAAGCTCCTCTCCTCCAGGGGCCACGGGGTGATGAAGATCTCTTCCTCTGCCTAGGAGTCGGGGCAGAAGCGGTTAGTTCAGTGCTGGTTTGGGAGGAAGGCAAGAGACAACTTCCTATCTTCTATGTTAGCAGAGTGCTGCGACAGGCGGAGACGAGGTATCCAATCCTGAAGAAGTTGGTGTTCGCTTTGGTGGTTTCGGCTCGCAGGCTGCGCCCATATTTTCAAGCTCACTCCATCAGGGTCGTTTCCGATCATCCTCTAAGGAGTATCCTGGATGGAGTGGAGCACTCTGGCAGGTTGGCAAAGTGGGCAGTGGAGCTTAGCGAGTTCGATATTTCCTACTCTCCAAGGGTAGCAATAAAGGCACAGGCGGTGGCAGATTTCCTTGCCGACTTCTCGGCCGAAGTGAAAGTAGAGGAAGGCTCAACAAGCATAGTGTCCTGGAAGGTGTTTGTGGATGGTGCATCGGGCAGACACTCTGTGGGAGCCGGAGTCGTGCTCGTCAGCCCTCAGCGAACCAGGATCGAGCACGCAGTTGATATCCATTTTCCAGTTACCAACAATCAGGCGGAATACGAAGCCATGGTGGCCGGCTTGCGTCTCGCCAAGGAGTTGGGGATTAAAGATATCAGGGCCTTCACCGACTCGAGGGTAGTTGCTTCCCAGATCAGAGGCGAGTTCGAGGTAAATGACCCGATTTTGCGACGGTACTTGATCAAAGTGAAAGATCTAATCGAGAGATTTCAATCTTTCTACGTCGAGCACGTACCCCGAAAGGAGAATTCAGAAGCCGACTATCTTGACAAATATGGTCCCCGGGCGGGGGGAATCATGACTGAGCTTTTCCGACCGTCCATCGAGGAAGGGGAGATGATGGAAATTGAGCAAAGGGCATCTTGGAGGGATCCGTTCATCTCCTTTTTAACGACGGGACAGATACCAGCCAGCGAAGGAGACCAGAGGAAGTTTCGCTACAAAGCCGCTTACTATTTGCTTCAAGAAGGAGAACTCTACCGAAAAACTATCTCAGGTCCTTTAGCTCGGTGCCTGTCAGAGGTTGAAATACCTCGTGTCCTGGAGGAGATTCACTCAGGAGAGTGCGGCAGTCACTCGGGAACTCGGACCCTTGAGCAAAGGATTCTAAGGCATGGGTACTCCTGGCCCACCATTAGGAAAGATGCATAGACTTTCTCAAAAAAGTGCCTCCAGTGCCAACTCTTCGCGCCTCTCCAACTACAGCCAACTCAACACCTTCGCTCGATCACAGCTCCATGGCCCTTCGCCATCTGGGGGATGGACTTGATCGGCCCCTTTCCTCAGGCCAGCGGGCAGAGGAAGTTCGTGCTAGTTATGATCGACTACTTCTCCAAGTGGATCGAGGCAAAGGCCCTAGACAAGACCACATCGCAGATCGTGAAGAATTTCATTTGGGGAGAGATCACATGCAGGTTCGGGATTCCCCTGGCCATCGTCACCGACAACGGGCCGCAGTTCGCTAGTTTGGAGTTAGAGGATTTCTGCAAGCAGCTAGGGACGAATCTTCGATTCGCCTCTGTGCTTCATCCTCACAGCAATGGACAGGTGGAAGCAGCCAACAAGTTGATCATCAACCTTCTAAAAAAGAAAGTCACCAACTTGAAGGGCAATTGGGCGGATCAACTCCCCTCGGTCCTCTGGGCTTTGAGAACAACTCCAAACTCGACCACGAGGGAAACTCCTTTCAAGTTATCCCACAGATCTGAGGCACTCATCCCAGTAGAATTCGAGGTTCGGAGCCCGAGAGTTATAGCAGCTGGAGATGGCGGCAAAGAATGACGCTTAGAGAACGAGGACGCCCAAAGACTCTCACTGGATTTCGTGGAAGAACTTCATGACTTGGCTTCTATCCGCCAAGAGGAGATCAAACGGCGCATGGCGAAGCACTTCGACAAAAATGTCCGCCTAAAGCATTTTCTCGCCGGAGACCTGGTTGTGAAAAAGGTAGACGCGGCAGGAAGGGGAGCTACAGTGGGCAAGCTGCATCCGAATTGGGAAGGTCCCTTCATTATTCAAGAAGCCTTAGCCGCCGGAGGCTATTATCTCCAGGATCAGGTTGGAGAGCAGTTGGGAGGTACTTGGAGCGGGGATGACCTGAAAAGGTTCTATCCTTAGCGGCCGATGATGTACTTTTTTTACATGTTTTTACATATATGCAATGACAACTTTTCTTTTCCTATCCATCTTGTTTTTTATCGCAAACTTTCTGGGAGCTTAAGATTTTACTTCAAGATCGATCCAAGAAACTGGCAGTCGACTTGTTCCCCCTAGATAGTCCAGTTCGGACGATGGGACGATGCCTCGGGATATAAGCATCCTTCTAAGATCGGACCCCTGCATTGACGGCCAAGATCAACTCCCCCCTCGCATGTCGGCCTAGCTACCCCCGACTGCATCTCTCCTCCGACCGGAGGAACTAGCGGGAACAGGTCTGGACCCCAACCTCTCGGATTGGAGGAAGCATCAACGGGGGCCAGGATAGGCCCAAGGGAGTATGTTAGTCGCGAGTGCATCCCGGAGGACCCTCGGAAAGACATAGCCCCTCACCCGTACTTTGGCGCTCATGGCCAGTTGGCAGAGCTAAATATGATCACAGCAGTTGGATTGGGAAACGTGCCTCCACCCTGTTTCTTGTGGATAGCCCAGTTCGGACGATGGGACGATACCTCGGGATATAAGTGCCCTGGTAAGACCAGACCCCTGCATTGACGGCCGAGATTAGCTCCCCCCTTGCAAGTCGGCCTAGCTCCCCCCGCCTACATCCCTCTTCCGACTGGAGGAATTATCAGGGACAGGGTTGGACGCCAACCTCCCAACTCGACGTCCTCAAGATCGTCGTTCGATTTCTGTTTTCTTCTTTCTCAAAGATGCGCTTAATCCATTTTCAAACTCTTGAAGCAGCAGGAGAAACAACGCTCAAGTCCTTGAGTGGCAGGTCTTGGTAAGTCCAAATCCCTGCACGAGCTCCTCTCCTACATATTAGCAGCAGACCTCCTCGAGTGAGATCAAGTCCTTGAGTGGCAGGTCCTGGTAAGTCTAAGTTCCTGCACGAGCTCCTCTCCTACATATTGGCAGCAGACCTCCTCGAGTGAGATCAAGTCCTTGAGTGGCAGGTCCTGGTAAGTCCAAATCCCTGCACGAGCTCCTCTCCTGCATATTGGCAACAGACCTCCTCGAGTGAGATCAAGTCCTTGAGTGGCAGGTCCTAGTAAGTCCAAATCCATGCACGAGCTCCTCTCCTGCATATTTGCAGCAGACCTCCTCGAGTGAGATCAAGTCCTTGAGTGGCAGGTCCTGGTAAGTTCAAGTCCCTGCACGAGCTCCTCTCCTGCATATTGGCAGCAGACCTCCTCGAGTGAGATCAAGTCCTTGAGTGGCAGGTCCTGGTAAGTCCAAATCCCTGCACGAGCTCCTCTCCTGCATATTGGCAGCAGACCTCCTCGAGTGAGATCAAGTCCTTGAGTGGCAGGTCCTAGTAAGTCGAAATCCCTGCACGAGCTCCTCTCCTGCATATTGGCAGCAGACCTCCTCGAGTGAGATCAAGTCCTTGAGTGGCAGGTCCTGGTAAGTCCAAATCCCTGCACGAGCTCCTCTCCTACATATTGGCAGCAGACCTCCTCAAGTGAGATCAAGTCCTTGAGTGGCAGGTCCTGGTAAGTCCAAGTCCCTACACAGGGCTCCTCTCCTGCATATTTGCAGCAGCAGACCTTCTCGAGTGAGATCAAGTCCTTGAGTGGCAGGCACGGCATATTGGCAGCAGACCTCCTCGAAGTCCCAAGCACGAGCTCCTCTCCTGCATATTGGCAGCAGACCTCCTCGAGTGAGATCAAGTCCTTGAGTGGCAGGTCCTGATAAGTCCAAGTCCCTGCACGAGCTCCTCTCCTGCATATTGACAGCAGACCTCCTCGAGTGCGATCGAGTTAGACCAAGCTTCCCGGAGGGATAATGCGAGCAGTATTGGGGCGAGCAGGCTTGAAGGTAGCGATGAGTATGCGAGTATGACATAGCAAAATGCGAGTATGGTCTGGCAAGTAGCTACGGGGCGAGTGCCAGGGTGCGAGCTGCGAAGGACTACTACGGGCATGCGAGTATCAGCTAAGCGACTATCAACAATGTCGTCGTGCGAGCACATGACACGAGCACTCGTTCTCCCCGAGCCTATGAGCCTAGCGAGTATCATCCACCAACCAGCATGCGAAAAGAAAAAAAGGCGACAATGTGGTAATTCAAACTTGCATTGATATTTCAAAAATTGTACAAGTGTTGGTTACAAAAATTTCACTAGAGGCTATGTTAAGCGAGTATGAAGAATATCAACGAGCAACTAGGACTCATCATCGCCAGTATCTGGCCGATATTCCTCATCTCCAATGTCGGCGTCCTCTTCATCGCCGCTTTCCTCGCTTTACTCCTCGCCGCTACCACTGCTGCTACTGCCGTCGCTGCTACCGCTGCTGTCAGAGCCTGTCGACGCCGGAGGCCGGCGATCTGGCGAGACCGTCTCGGCGAGCAACTCAGGGATGAGTTCGTCGACCGTGAACTCCTTCTCCCCTTCGTCAAGTTTCCCGCTAATCCTCAGCCTCGCGAGAACCACGTTACCTGCCGCCCGGGCTATCTCGCGGCGGACGGACGACCTCTCTTCCCACAAGAGGCGAGATCGCTTGATGGCGTAATGAGGATCGTCCTCTAGGCGCGGCTGAGGAGCAGAGGAACTTGCGTCGGCTTCTAAAATGGCCATGCGAGATTCCATCTCGGCCGCGCGAATCTGGGCTGCCTCCAAATCAGCCTGAGCCTTGGCGAGTTCCGCCTCGTACTTAGAAAGCTTTTTGGCGGTCTCCATCTCGGCAGCCTGCGACAAACAACGAAGTCAGCTAAAGCACTCATGGGACATCAACATCACGCGTAAAGGCGATATACCTTATAATCTCGCCAGCGAGTGGATTCCATGCCGAGATTGATCGCCTTCTGACTGACGATCTTCAGGGCCTGTGTCCTCTCCAGCATCCTCCTCGCCGCAAAGTGATTTAGCTCGACAGCCCGGGCGAGCGAGCAGGCCGCTTGCTGGGCGAGTTCCTGCTCGCTAAGATCTAGCATAGCCTCGGCGTCTTCACGCCCGTACATTGTATGGAGGACGGCGAAGGCCTCCCCCTTTTCCTCCCCCTCCTCTGCCCAAGAGGGGAGGTTGGTGCTCAGCGTCACCAGATGCTCGTCCGGTGCCCAGGTCACCAGCGGATGACCATAGGTGTCCACCGCTTCCAACCCCAAGTTAAAATTGGGGTGGAAGTGGGGAAGGCGACCGTGGAGTGGCGAGTCCTGGTCGTCGAGGTGCGGCGATGAT
Source organism: Platanthera guangdongensis (assembly GCA_039583875.1). Classification (NCBI taxonomy): domain Eukaryota; kingdom Viridiplantae; phylum Streptophyta; class Magnoliopsida; order Asparagales; family Orchidaceae; genus Platanthera; species Platanthera guangdongensis. The sequence goes on along the minus strand of CM077150.1, from coordinate 19,542,390 downwards.
ATTTTCTGCTTCTTGGCCGCGGGGCCCGGCGACCTGGCTTTGCCTTTGCCCTTGGCGAGTTTCTTCTTCTCGCCGATGTCGGCTGGCGAGTTGGGCTCAAGGAGCGAGGTGGAGATTCCTTTGGCTGGAGGAAGTGGCCTCGCCGGGAGCTCGTTCGGTTCTACAAAAGGCCGAGTAATGTAAGCTGGCGATTATTGCGGCGAGTATGCTACCGACATTCCTTGCTAATATTTACCTTCGTTATAGTGAACCTCGAGCAGCGTGTTGACGTTTAGTCGCCAGAAGATGACATCAAACCGGTGACCTCGGAACGCGTCGACGAGCTGCTCGCGCGCGCCTTCCAGTATAGGGGGAAGGAAGGCGATGTCAGCAGGCTGGTACGGCCTTCCCTAGACGTCGCCGAAGTCGCCCTCGACGACGACTAGTTGCTCGCTCCACTTATGAACTTTGTTTGCCGTCCCCACCAGGGTGCAAACATGGCTGCTGAAATAAATCACACCCTCGGCAGTCACGAGGAAGGCGAATATATTGCGGAATACGGAGAGATCGAAGATGATCCTCTCCTCGCGCAGGTAGCAAAGAAACCCCATGATGATGGAGACGCCGTTGGGGTTGATTTGCGCGGGGACTATGTCGAAGTATCGTAGGATATCACAATACTCCGGCCATAGAGGAAGTCGCAGGCCGGCGTCAAAGTGGCGAAGAGGAAGGACAAGAGCGCCCTCGATAAAAGTGTTAAGTCGCTCACTACGATCTGGAAGTCTGGCCGAGTATCTCTCGGGAAGGAGTCTTTCCCTAAAGGTTTCTAAATCGCGCACACTGGTGGTCGACTTCTTAAAAGCCGCATCCGCGAAGTTGGCGGCATGAGCTTGGCGGCGAGCACTGGCATCGTCTCCCACCATCCTGCGACCTGTGAAGGAGAGAGAAAGAAGCGCGAGGAGTAGAGCAAGGTCGCAGCACGCAAGCAGGAACAGATACTCGCGGGCTAGAGAATCAAAAGCGCAACAGCGTACTTATGTCCTACCTACCCCCTCTATTTATAGGCGTCAGGAGAAAAGGGGGGGGGGTATACCCTCCTTACGAAGAGTATTAAACTAAGTCGTGCACTAACAAGAAAGCCAGCTCCATTAAGCGTCATCGCAACCTGCATGATAAACTCGGCGCAGACAAGACAAGATATCGCATAAAGCAACACAGAAGAAACCAATACGATAAAACGCGAGATTCAAACTCGCTTATTACAATCAATAATAGTCCATTCAAACCGCACTTGGCGAGTTCTGAATACAAAGAAGAGAGAAACTTCTAAGGCCTAGGCCTCTCTGGGGGATGTGGATGTCGCCCAGCCCAACCCATCTCGCGTGCTCGCCGAAAATGCTCCGTCGCCGCCGCTATCGCGTCATCGCCGAGCCGCAGCCGCTCCTCCATCCTCGACAATCTGCCAACAGAGCCCATACTCGCGCGCATGCCGACGACCTCTTCAAGAACGAGCTGGAGGCGATGATTGTTGATCGCCATCTGACGATCATTCTCCCTTACCATGTGGAAGCGAGATTCATAGCTCTCCAGCGTACTCTTGAGCTCTTCCATCTTCGTCATCCGCACTTCCAACGATGATATTCGGCGATGAGGCTCGCAGATCGCCAGCCGGTCAATCTTTCTCTCCAGCTCCAAGTAAGCGCGAGCAGCGGCACGGCGATATTCCATGCCCGGCAAACCCATGGCGTCGATGAAGGCCGCCCCTGGAGTCGCCGACCGATCTGGCATCAAACAAAAGTCGCCGGAATTAGGCGTAGATACATAGCCGCATGTGCACATCAATGGCGAAACTTACCGCTGCGAGGGGACCTGGATCGGCGAGGAGATCTAGATCGGCGAGGAGGGGATCCACGCGTTGGCTCATCTCGCCGGCTTGGCGATGGCCCACCAGCGCGCTCGGCTGCCTTGCCTCGCCCGCGCCCCCCTGCCCAAGGTTCGCGTTCCTTGGCGGGAAGTAGCTCGGCCGCGGCTTTGCCGGCTTAGCACCCGCGGGATGTGATGTAGAAGGCGGAGGGAGCGACGAACTCGCCGATGGCGGAGGATTCCTCAGCGGAGGAGGCGGAGGAAGTCGCGTCGCGGTAACTTGAGAAGGCGCGATCAGAGGCGGTGGCGGCGGCAAGGATGCGGTCACGGACTGGATGGTGGCGATGTTGGTAAGCGGCGGCGGTGGGGGTAAAGAGGAGCTCGCCTCAAATAGAGAAGACCTCGCTGGGGGCAGCGCAGAACTCGCGGCGGGCGGGGCTGAATTTCTCACAGGCAACTCAGAGCTCGCCGGGAGACCCTTGCTCGCCAGTGTCTTCCCCAGTGGAGGATTCTTCGACGACGGTTCCTTGCTCGCAGAGGGAACTGAGGCCTCGACCGTCTTTTTGGAACCAATATTTATCCGTACTGTGTGGCGATCTTCACTTGCCTCCCGGCGGGAAGGGCGACAAGCGACACGGAGCTCAACGGGGCGACATTCAAAGCCGCGCCAAACCCCCCGTGGGAGAATCTGCGAGTATCACGGCCCAGTTAGCAAGCAATAGAAAGAACCGTCAGAATGGGAAATCGTCTAGGCAAAAAGACAACCTCGCAGGTCGACGACTTCCACCTGCTGAGACGCCGAAGTAGAGGCGAGTTCCGGGGCCGTGGAAGTGGCGAGCTCAGGGATGTTGAGCGAGTCGAGGAGACTCGCATCAGAAACGACGACATTGGGAATGTCGTCGAGCCCCAAGTCGCTAAGCAGCTGCTGCGTGCTGGTAGAGAGCACAGGGTTGCTGGTGGGGGGTACAGGGCGAGAGAGGGGCGGCCGCGAGATGTCATCGCCAGGGACGGGTTTATTCTTGGACTTCTTCACCTTTTTCCTCTTGAGGGGAGGTAAGTCGGCGGCGGCATCCCCTTCACGCGGTCGCTTTGATTTAGTGACTCCAATGGCGCTCGTCAACGCAGCAAGTCTGTCACGAAGAATCTTCTCGGCGTTCGACATTATGCGCGAGTTATGAAGAACCGGCTAAAGAGCTAGGCCCCCCCTATTTATAGAGATCGGCCGGTAGCCAAAAGGGGCGAGCAACCCAGATACTCGGCAGCGCAGCTCGCGAATAAGTGTTGGATGTTTCTTTCCGAGCTCCGATGTCTCTCTGTTGTGAAAGTATTCGGAGAGTGGGTACCACAGCCAAGACGCAGAGGTCAAGTCAACAAGCAAGGCAGAATCCAAAGTCAGATTCAAGTCACGGAAGGCCTGGCGACATAGGCGACTGCGGCGATTGTGTACAACCTATTCGTCGAGAGTGGGTCCTACCACAGCCAAGACAGCAGAGAGGTCAAGGTCAACAAGTCAAGGCAGAAGCCAAAGTCAGCATTTCAAGATCACGGAAGGCCTGGCGAGCATAGGCGAGCTCTCCCTTCGCATACTCGCCAGGTAGGCGACTAGGCGAGATACTCGCCCGCCCTTGCGAGTTCCTCTGGAAGTCGCTGGTCGCCAGGGGGGTGGGGTATAAAAATGACCCCCCTCCTTGCATTGGCCTATAAATAGGACCCCAGGGGTACGAGAGAGGAGACCAAAAATCCGGAGCAGGATACTCGCGCGTTTCAAGATATTGGCCAAGTCTTCGAATTCCTTTTCCTTAGAGCAACTCGCGACTTTGCGACCTTGCCAGATAGCCTCTCTCGTATCCAGTTCGGCCATTCTTGGTTGAGAAGGGGTTGCTCCTTGTGAGCATCCGGGTACGTGGTGGGTCCTTCCTTCCGGCCGCAACGTCTGGGGTCCTGTTTGATCTGTTCCTTCCTTCTGGCCACCCTAGCCGTCCAATCTAGCTTCTGAGCCAGTAACCTTAGGCAGCTTGGTCCGATTTCTGAGGTTAGGAATTTCCTGGCTTCAACACTTTTGGCAACCGTTTCCATTTGACAAGGATCTCAGGGCGCTACTCGGTGCCCCGCTGTTTCCATTTGAGCATCAGGATCTCCTCGGAGATCAATCGCAGTTCGCCCACTATCGTCGCCTCTGGAAGGAATGGGATGGCCTGGATTGTGTCGTCGATCTTTTGTTTTAGGTGACATGGAATGTAGGATGAATACGCGACCCTTCAGGTAGTGCCAAGGTGTAAGCAACAGGCCCCACACGGCGGATAATACAAAAGGCCCATAGTAACGTGGAGCCAAATTCTGGTTCATCCGGCGGGCAACTGACAATTGCCGGTACGATTAGAGCTTTAGGAAGACTTCATCGCCGACCGCGAATTCCATTTCCTTACAATGTTTGTCTGTTTGGGCCTTCATGCGATCTTGCGCGGTTTGGAGATTCTCACGCAAAGTGGCTAGAGTGCGGTCCCGGTCGCAGAGCACCCGATCAACAGCCGGCAAGGCTGTGCTGCCTGGTTCATAGCTGCTCAAAGCGGGAGGGGCCGACCATAGATGACCACAAACGGGGTCAACTTGCTGGCTGAATGGTAAGTGGTGTTATAACAATATTAGACCCAGTGCAGCCAACTGGTCCATGTCCGAGGCTCGTCCATCACAAAATAATAAAGGCATGTTTCCACTCCCCGATTGAGAACCACTGTCTGGCCATCAATTTTGGGTTGATTAGCCATGCTGAAGCGTAAGCAAGTACCTTGTAGTCAAAAGAGCTCCCACCAAAATTACCCACAAACGTCGTATCCCAGTCGGAAATGATGGCACGCTAAAGGCCGTGAAGGCGGACAATTTCTCAAGCAAAGAGATCGGCGACTGACTCACTGGTGTACGGGTGGCTCAATGCCAAAAATGTCCATATTTGGAAAGTTTATCAACCACGGCCATGATAACCGACTTGCCCTGAGACTTGGCAACCCGTTGTTGAAATCTAGACACTGTATCCCAAATGTGATGTGGAATCTCCAGAGGTGTAAGCATGCCGACAGGGGAGGTAGTCTCATACTTCTGTCACTGTCACATCTTGCACTACTGCATAAACTGCTGGATGTCGCGCCGTAATCCCTTCCAAAAAATATATGCCTACGCCCGCTTGAGAGTACAGAGTATTCCTGCATGACCGCTGGTCGGAGATGAGTGGAACTCATGCATCATGACTGTCTTCCAAGCTGAGATAATAAAGTATGTCATTATGCAGGTGATAGCCTGGTGTAGTGGCCTACCCCTTTCGAAGAGCTTCCACAATGGCTCGTAGTGCGGGATCCCGTATGACCTCCTCCGGTATATCATCCAGAGAGTCGAACAGGGGAGGGGGGATTTGGGCGAAGGTCCTCTCCAGTAAGCGGGATAAGGCGCCAACAACCACGTTCTCTTTGCCCCTACCTGTATAGATTCTCATAATCATACCCCAACAGTCTCTTCACCCACTTCTGCTGGAGAGGAGAGGAGACCCGTTGTTCCAAGTGGTTCAAGCTCTGATGGTCAGAACAGAGTTTGAAGTGTCACCAAAACAAGTAAGGCCGCAACACGACCACCACATGAATTATTGCCAACATCCCCTTCTCGTACGTAGAGAGCTCCAAAGTATGGGGGACCAATGCCTTGCTGTAGAAGGCGAGTGGCTGGCCCTCCCGCATCAACACCGCGCCAATGCCACGCCCGACGCATCAGTTTCAAGTACAAACTCTTTGTTGAAATTAGGAAGAGCGAGAACCAGTTTGGTCGTCATGACCCCTTGAGGGCTTGGAATGCCGCCTCCGCCTCTTCTTGCCAAAGGAAGACGTCCTTCTGTAATAACTGAGTCAGCGACCGTGCAATCTTGCCTTAATCTTTCACAAATCTCCTGTAATATCCTGAAAGTCACAGGAAGCCCCGTAATGCCCGGACCATGTGAGGGTGAGGCCACGACAACATGCTCTCAATCTTTTTGGGATCAGCCTTGATGCCGCGAGCAGACACCAAATGTCCCAGGTACTCGACCTCCTCCTGTCCGAATGAACACTTGGATTGCTTGGCGTATAGTTGGTGCTGGCGGAGTATGGTGAAAGCGTGCTTGACATGGCCAAGTGCTCCTCCCAACTAGTACTGTAGATGAGGATATCATCAAAAAATATCAACACTAAGCGGGGAAGAAGCGGATGAAAGATCTCGTTCAAGACTGCTCGGAACATGGACGGGGCATTGGTGAGCCCAAAGGGATCACGAGGAACTCATAGTGCCCATCATGCATGCAGAAAGATGTCTTGTGTATGTCCTCACGAATTCGAATCTAGTGGTACCCCGACCGGAGGTCGAGCTTGGTAAATAGAAGGGCACCATGCAGTTCGTCTAACATTTCTTCGATCAAAGGAATAAGAAAGTTATCCTTGATAGTCGAGCTATTCAATCCGCGGTAATCCACATAAAATTGCCACGATCCGTCCTTCTTTACTAGGATGATGGAGATGAGAAGGAACTAGTACTGGGGCAGATAATTCCGACAACAAGTATTCTCCTGACGCTGCGCAAAATCTCGGTCTTCTGGATGTACGGATAACGGTACGACCAGATATTGGTGGGCTCCGCCCCCGTCTTGAGTTGGATCTGATGGTCTCTGAACCTCGACGATGGAAGTGTACGGGGTGCCTGAAATATGTCTGCATACTGAACAAGTATTGCCTGCATCTGAACTGGTACTACTGGAGGAGCTGCGGGGGCGATGTAATCTCCATAATCACTGCCATCGTGCTACCCAGATCCCCTTGTGGCTCCAATCTTGTAACGCCCCCGATTTTTCGATGAATTTATTTGTTTGGGCAACGTCAGATTTATGACGTCGTGACGTTACTTTTAACGTCGAGTTGACGACACAATAACATTAAGGCATTTTCGCGTCCTTGCGGTCGAGTAGGCCGAATTATTGTTGTAATGTGAAGATTTTGCATTTGAAATCTAAGATAAGTAATTTTGGACTTGCTCGTCAAGTTTCGTCGCAATCCGAGCATTTTTGAAGTCTCGGCGCGCAATTGAAGTTTTGGATTGTTTATGTTCGCCGTATAATTCGAAGATTAATATCTCGGGAATGGCTCGTCGGATTCTGGTCTTGATTTTGCCGTTAGATTTGTAGCATTAGTGTTTGCCTTTGGTGCAAGTTTCGTTTAATTCGGCGCTCGTTCAGGCTTCCGTGCTGAGTTGTCTCGAGAAGCTATGGTTCTACTCGATTAGCCCGTTTTAGATTTTACTCGAGCACCTTTTTGAGGGTAAAAACGGCGTTGTATCAAAATATGGTCAACATAAAATTTGTTCGTCTCGACGATATCTACAACTTTCATGTTGACCACTTTTCGATTGAAGTCGTTTTGAACCCCTAATTCAGTTGTTTCTGCAATAACTTGAGTGGTGAGCTGCTACTCGAGTATATGCTGCTTCTACTCGAGTAAGTCATGTTTTTACTCGAGTAATGAGCCGCTACTCGAGTATATTGTGTTACTACTCGAGTAGGTATGTTACTACTCGAGTAGGTATGCTGTTACTCGAGTAGGTATGCTGCTACTCGAGTAGGTATGCTGCCACTCGAGTAGGCTGTTTCAGTTTGCGTTCAGAGACCGTTTTGAGGTCAAAACGCGTTGTATAAAAAACGGGTCAACATGATTTGTTTGTCTCGACGAGAGCTACAATTTTAATGTTGACCACGTTTCGATTTGAGGTCATTTTAAACCCATAATTCCATTGTTTCCGCTATAACTCGAGTGGTGAGCTGCTACTCGAGTATATGCTGCTTCTACTCGAGTAAGTCATGTTTTTACTCGAGTAATAAGCCTCTACTCGAGTATATTGTGTTACTACTCGAGTAGGTATGTTATTACTCTAGTAGGTATGTTACTACTCGAGTAGGTGTGTTGTTACTCGAGTAGGTATGTTACTACTCGAGTAGGTATGCTCCCACTCGAGTAGGCTGTTTCAGTCTTGTTCAGAGGCCTTTTGAGGGTCAAAACGCATCGTATCGAATATTGGTCAACATGAAATTTGTTCAACTCGACGCGATCTACAACTTTCATGTTGACAACGTTTTGATTTGAAGTCATCCTAGACCTATATTTTAGGTTCCCGCAAAATCGCTCGAAATAAACCGTTTTGACAAAACTTTTTATAACACATATATATAATATATATATTCTTGGACTTAGGTTTTAGAACCAAAATTCATCTTCTCCGTTATTTTTCTCCCGAACCAGAGCAGCATGCGAGAGAGAGAGTTTCTTTTTCGTGAATCTTCCGGTGGCCGCCGACGGTTCTCCGGTGCTCGAAATCTTCAACCGAACTTAGATCCGGAAAGTTCTCGCCGAGAGCTACGCTATCGTGGTAATTTCTTCCCCATTCCTTGAGTTATTTTCGTTAGGGTTTTTCGCCCTAATCCCTTTTCCACCATTTTTCTAGATCTCAACATCTCCCGCATCCTTTTGCCCCGATCTATGACGTGGAGTGATTCGGTGGACTTTTCCGGTAAAACCAAGGCAAGTGGTGGTTTCTCCTCGTTTCTCCTTGTCCGATTCGATGGTAACACCTATGTTTTTCACATCCCCTAACATTTTCTACAATTATTCTTCCAAATTATTGCTATTATTAACCGCTCTGTTGATCACATGTCGTTATGATGTTTTGTCGTGCTAAACTCGATCTTGTCTATTTATGTTTAATCGTTCTTGAAGTGTTTTAGCGATGGTTTAAGTACCTTAGCTCTCGTTATCAAACGTTTTAGAGTTTAATTAGGGTTGTAAATCGTTCCTAAGGGTTGATCAACCGCGTCTTGAGTTCGGTAATGTCTAGTAGAATCTCGTCGAGCCAAATCCCGAGATATTTTGTGTTGTGGTTTCTTTGGGTTCTTAAATGCGAGAGTTGGTGGGCGATTCCACCTCTGCAGTGTTTGTCACCTTCATTAGTGCCATGTGGAAGTCTACCTGGTGTTTGGATGTCTACAGTGTATGGTGGATAGTATGAGACTCCCTCGCAGTTAAAATTATATATCCGTTTTGTTTTCTTTTTTTGGGGGGGGGGGGGTGTGTCCAAGAGTGACCACTTCGCCCGTGCTTTTTTTTGGGGGGGGGGTGTCCAAGAGCGACCACTTCGCCTGTGTTTTTGGGTGGTGCGTCCAAGAGTGACCACTTCGCCCGTGTGTTTCGGGTAGAGTCGACCACAGGTGCCTAATAAGATTTTTTTTTGTTTTTTCTTTCTGGTGAAATAACCATGTAGCCACCTTATAGCCTTGTGCATCTGGTGCACCCTTGTGGACATGAAAAAAAAATCACGAAGGAGTTCTTTTCCTATTGATGCCCTGTTTTCTTTGTACTTTACTTCAGTGCTTTTGGTCTTGGGTTGTTACCCCTGTTGACCTTTGTTTATTTTGCTTATTACTTTTCCTGCCTCTACTTGTACCTTCTTGCTGAGGTATTCTGTTTTTGGAATGCCTCAGGTTCAGAGCTGTAGCAGTTAGCAGTGCCGGTGTTGGATTTCTGGCGGCAGTGTTGGTCGTGGTTGTTGCCTCGTTATAGCGAGGTAGTTTGTTGTTGGTTTGTTTTTACTAGTTCAGACATACTTTTGTACGTGGGTTCGTGTCAGCTTGTTGGCGCCCACTGATTGTTAGTTCTTGATACTTGCTAGCTGCTCATTTATGTAATAGTGGATGTGGTTTACTTGCTCTCTGGAGGATTTATGCTAGGAATGCATGTTAGGTATTTTAAACTATAAAACCTACTACTACTACTACTTCATGCATTGCATAATTTGAAACTCTAACTTGTTATTTTTGGCAACTGTAAAAGCTATCTTCCCTAATATAATAAATTTAGAGTCTTGCATAGCATGAGTTGTCCTTTAGGGATGTTTTTACTCATGTAGGATGTTTGAGTTAATCTAATCAAATATTTTTCCGCAGCGTATAATATATTTTGATTCGTGGACTAGATGAGCCACTAAGCCGAGGGATACTGCTAACTTCTGCACTTAACTGATTTTCCTTATAATAACTTAAAAGGAACCTTTCATCATGATTAGTTTGGTGTCTGCCTGAGCGTCCGCAGTTATCCCCTGCTGATGTGGCATCATGACGCGTATTTTCCTTACTCTGATAAGCCTTATTTGCGGTGAAAATGCAGGTTGTGACAGTTGGTATCAGACCGAGGTTGCTTGACAATTTGTCTGGCAACCTTTCCTTGTTGGTATTAGGTGTTTAACATCATATCATACCACACACCGATATGTCATCAAACATCTCGGCTGAAGCACGAACACACTACACTCATAGCATAAAATGAAGTATATGGGGGCATATTATGTAGTATGAGATGCATAATATGTGTCTGTATATGGATCCACCTTAAGGGCAACATGTGAGGGTTATGTAGTATGGGATGCATAACCTCACCACATGAATGCGACTAGCACGTTTCTTTTTCGTTGCATGAGAATGTCATGTAGTATGGGATGCATAACATTTTCATGCATACGCCGCTCATAACATGCATTAGGGACTTTTTTAGAATGCATTGCACAATCATGCATAACATAACCTTGCATAAGCACAACGTGTCAAGCTAAAGATTGCGGGATGACATATGTACACACATGGTTTTAAATCAGAAAACGAATATAAAAAAAAACATGCATTCATGTCATAGGTACAAGAGTCAATAGGATGAGAGGATATCATCCTAAGTAGGACATAACATCATTATAAAATCCCAGAGCAAGTTGCAGCGTAAGCAAGTGTCTTTTAAGTATGGTCTGAACTAAGTGGTGTAGTCCTAGTTTAAGCTAGAGTTTTAATGAGGTGTTATGTGTTTTTTAGAATGTCGCATGAGCATGTTACGACCAAGTCGACTCCCCAGTCTGAGGGCGAGTCGTCAGGTACGCGGGGTGAGGCGATGATTGTTGAACTACGCCAGAGCATGGAGACCATGGCAGGTCAGATCGTGGCAATGCAAGCACAGTTGCAGGCATTGTTGGCTACCACCTTAGGACAGCATCCTGGTGAGCAAACCCCCGTAGTGATTGGGTATGAGAGTGAGATCAGCAAATTTAATAAGTTTGCTTCTGAGTTGAGAGCTGCTGAGGAGCGCAGGGTTAAAGGTTTCTTGGGCGGTCTCCAAAATGACATTCAGCAGTTCGCCAATACTTACCAGTCTGAGACTAATGCGAGGACAGTAGAAGTTTCTCTTGAAGTTGAGACCACTGGATATGCTAAGGATCGTGATATGATACCGAGGAAAGAGAAGAGGAAGGGTGTCGAGCATGGAAGCTCTAGGCATCTGTCCCTTCTTCAAAAAGAAAAGTGGAGAAATATGTAGCTTCTGTGGTCGACCTGACCACCTTTTCGAAAGGTGTTTTCAAGAGAAGTGCCACTCAAAAGAAGCAGCGGGTGCTCGCCATCCAAGGAGTACCCAAGGGAGATCGGGTGTGCACGTTCTGCTCAAAGAAGGGACATGACGTGAGTCATTGCTGGTTGAAGGAAAAGACTTGCTTCCAGTGCGGGCAGAAGGGACACCTAAAGACTTCGTGTCCCCAGGCTCAGTCCCACTGCAGCCGGCCCCGCCTCGGACTCTACCGCTGCCACAAAATCAGTACAAAGGAAAAGGTAAACTGATCGCGACGACCGAAGAAGAAACTCAGTCTTCAACACAAGTGATTTCAGGTTAGGTTCTATTTGGTTTGTTATTGATTGAATAAGTATGTATACGATTTTATAAGTAAATTAAGGTAAAGAACTGTTGGCGCGTGTTCCTTTTTGATTGTGTCGCTACCCACCCGTTCGTGGCTAGGCCCTTTGTAGAGCATCATGGTTTGACCCTCGATCAGGTTGGTGACGTGTTTTGTGTCAAGTTTCCTTCTGGTGCTTCTGTGGTATCAGACGAAGATATTCATGGTTGTCCGATTCAGTTATTTGTTTTTCTAGTGGTTGCTGATTTAAAGGTGATAGACCTGGAAGGTTTTGTGTAGTCTTAGGCCTGTACTGGTTGTCTAGGCATGACTCTGTTACCCAGTGTAAGGTTAAGCGCTTGGACTTCAAGATGGACGACGGTCAACCCAGGAGTGGTTATGGTTATCCGCGTCAGGTTTCTCCAGTTATTTCTGCGGTATGTGCTCGGAGGCTTTTAGCTTCTGGTGTTTTTCTTATTTGGTTCCAGTTCTGGAAACCAAGGTAGGTTTACCGTGTCTAGAGGATGATGTCTTGGTGTATTCCCGTAATGCTGAGGATCATACTCAGCATTTGCTTTTGATTTTGTCGACCCTGAGGGAGCATAAGCTATATGCGAAGTTGAGCAAGTGTGAGTTTTGGCTACCCCAGGTGTCCTTCTTGGTCATGTTGTAAGCAAGGGTATTTCGGTAGATCCGACCAAGATTTCTGTCGTGATGGAATGGAGAGACCTTCTACACCCAAGAATATTATGAGTTTCTTGGGCATGGCTGGCTATTATAGAAGATTCATGGAGGGGTTTTCGGTGTTGTCTGCTCCTCTAACTAGACTTACTCAGAAGAATACTGCTTTCATTTGGAGCGATAAGTGCGAAGTGGCTTTCCAAGAGTTGAAGAAGATATTATATACTGCTCCGATTTTAACCTTACCTACGGAAGGAGTTGAGTATGCTGTGTATGTTGATGCGTCACACATCGGACTTGGTTGTGTTCTAATGCAAGATGGTAAGGTGATCGCGTATGCACCAAGGAAACTAAAGATCTACGAGAGAAACTATCCTACGCATGATTTGGAAATTTGCTGCCGTAATTTATGCGCTGAAGCTTTGGAGACACTTATTACATGGCGCATTGTGCAAGATCTATACAGATCATAAGAGTTTGAAGTACGTCTTCACTCAGAAAGAACTAAATTTGCGCCATCATCGGTGGTTAGAATATGTGGCGGATTATGAAGTGGAAATTCTTTATCATCCAGGAAAGGCTAATGTAGTAGCCTATGCCTTGAGTAGAAAGACCGCTAAGATTTTTAATATGTCGGTGCAGTCCTTGTAGAAGAATTTTTGTTGATGGATATTGAGGTTGGGAGTAGTACCGTGCCTGCTAGTCTAGAAGCTGAAGAACCCTCTTGGATTTCCCTTACTCGAGCACATCAAAAGGATGACCCGGATTTGTTACATCTCCGGAATAGAACGATGAAGGGAGAGCTACCCGATTTCTCTGTGGACGAGTTGGACACCCTGAAGTATCGGGGTAGATTTTGCGTCCCCGCCTTTGACGATATTCGAGCTAAGATCTGTGCTGAATCATGGTTCCAGTGTAGCCTACCACCCTGGCTCCACAAAGATGTATGTTAAAAGTAGCGAACATGCAGTAGCAAACGATAGTGTTTTGAATAATTGAAACTTTATTATCCAAAAAGAATATCTATTACAAAGGTATGCCCTCCCTTATATAGAATGGAGGAGAGAAGAGAGAATACAAATAAGAGATGTATGACTAAAAATTTACAGGACTAAGCGGACTATACAGAACAAACCGCACAAGCCGCGCGGTTAGACAGACGGGCTAACCGCACGGCTACCACCAGAGAGAAAGAGAGATTGCCAGAGTAGACCGCTAGACCGCCCGTCTCCAAGCCGGCTGAGACAGACCGCCAGACCACGCGGTCTTCAACCCGCCAAGACAGACCGCCAGACCGCCCGGTCACCAACTTCAACACTCCCCCTCAAGCTGGAGCATATATATCGATCATGCCCAGCTTGTCACAAACATGAAGAAACGAGGCGGAAACTGGCTTGGTGAAGATGTCAGCCAGCTCTTTATCAGAAGTGACAAAGGGAGTGCAAATTTGTTCCTTTAAGATCTCTTCACGAATGAAATGACAGTCGACCTTAATGTGCTTTGTTCTTTCATGGAATACCGGATTTTTAAGATGTATATGGCGGTCTTGTTATCACAGAACATAGGTAGAGGATGGTTGTAGACCTCTCCTAAATCTAGCATGAGAGCCCGCAGCCATTTTAACTCACAAGTGGTCGATGCCATACTGCGATACTCAGCTTCTGCACTGGACCTGGAGACAACAGACTGCTTCTTGCTCTTCCAGCTCACCAGATTTCCCCCAACAAAGGTGCAAAAACCTGAGGTTGACTTACGATCCCCTTTGTCATCAGCATAACTTGCATCTGAGTATGCTTCAATCCTCAGATGACCATTCCTCTGAAACAGTAACCCTTTCCCAGGCGCTGCTTTGATATACTCCAAGATCCGTAAGGCAGACTGTAGATGGCACTCCCTAGTTGCTTGCATGAATTGACTCACCTTGCCCACAACATAGGAAATATCAGGTCTAGTCACTGTGAGATATATGAGCTTACCAACCAGACGCCTGTACCGCGAACTATCTGAAAGAGGAGGCGAATCATCTGTCCAGGTTTTGTCTTCTCCAGTTGCCATGGGGCATCGGGCAGATTTCGCTCCAGTCAATCCTGCCTCTTTTAAAAGATCAAGGGCATACTTACGCTGAGAGAGAACTAAAGAGTCGGGCTTCCGAGAGATTTCGATCCCCAGAAAGTACTTTGGAGAGCCCATATCTTTTGTGATCAGATGTTGGCGAAGATGACGCTTTGTTAGGGCTACCCCTTCCTGGTCATCGCCAGTGAGAAGAATATCATCGACGTACACAGCAAGAACAACCAGCCCAGAAGGAGTTTTGCGAATAAAGAGAGAGTGATCGGCAGAGCTTCGCACAAAACCAACGGCCGCCACGATCCCGCTGAACTTGTCAAACCAAGCTCGAGGGCTCTGCTTGAGGCCATAGATTGCCTTCTTCAGCCGACATACGCGTGTCTCCCCCTGAGCAACATACCCAGGAGGTTGCTCCATGTAAACGGCCTCATGAAGATCACCATAAAGGAAGGCATTCTTGACATCCAGCTGGAAATCGGCCAATCCTTATTTACCGCCACAGAGAGAAGACTCGATAGTGCTAAGACGAGCCACTGGGGAGAAGGTGTCAAAGTAATCAACCCCATATGTCTGAGTGAAGCCCTTAGCAACAAGGCGAGCCTTATAACGATCCACAGTGCCGTCGGGGCCAAATTTGACCACACAGACCCAGCGACAGCCAACAACATCAGTGCCGAAGGAGGAGGAACAAGAGTGCAGGTACCCCGCTCAGTTAGGGTCGCCATTTCCTCATCCATAGCCATCTTCCAATGAGGAATAGCAAGGGCCTCCTGGTAGGAGCGGGTATGGCAGTGGCAGAGATAGCCAGTGCAAATGCCCTGCGAGAAGGGGTAAGACGATCATAGGAAACAACAGCGCAAGAGGGTGTAGGGTACACGTCCGCACCCCTTTGCGAAGAGCTATAGGAAGATCCAGGTCAGCCGGGCCCGCGGCATCCGGAGCATCCGTGGTAGAGAAAGCTGGCCCGGGAGTAGAGAGCGATGGCAGCGGAGATGAGGGAGAGGGTGGTGGAGAAGGGAAAGAGAGAGGTGGAGGGAGGAGGGGATGGAGACGGTGTAGGGGTGGAGATTGTAGTAGGAGGCGAGGGAATGAAGGGAACGGCAGGAGAATCAGAAGCGGGGAGAAGAGGAGAGGAGTCATCCGAGAAGTAGGAGGTAATCTCGAAGAAGGTGACGTCAACAGAGACGAACTGCTTACGAAGGACGGGATTAAAGCAACAATAGCCTTTATGAGAGGTGGAGTACCCCAAAACAATTTTGGAGCGAGGGGAGAGCTTATCACGGGTGGCAAAAGGGGAATGCACAAAGGAAGTGCATCCAAAGATTTGGAGAGGGAGAGGAAACGGCTCCTTGCCCGGATACAGAATGGAGAACGGGGTTTGGCCGTGAAGAATTGTGGAGGGAATGTGATTGATAAGGTAGCAGGCAAGGAGAACAGCATAGCCACAATAGGAGCGAGGAACATGCATCTGGGTCATCAAGGTGCGAGCGACATCGAGGAGGTGACGGTTTTTGCGTTCGGCCACACCATTTTGTTGTGAAGTATAGACACAACTAGTTTGATGAATAATCGCATTTTGCATGCAGAATGTAGAAAAGTCACGACTGATATATTCTTTGACATTATCAGATCAAAAAACTTTGATAGAAACACACGAACTGAGTTTTGACCATGAGATAGAAGGACGTCCAGACAGAGAATAATTCGGAGCGATCTTTTATGAGATACACCCACGTACAGTGAGAGAAATCATCAATGAACGTGACAAAATATGAACTACCCCGACCAATGGTAAGAGTAGGAGAAGGACCCCAAATATCGGAGTGGATAAGATCAAACGGACGGGTAGAGCCACGAACGTGCTTTGGAGGGAAGGAGGAGCGCGATGCTTCCAAGCTGACATGCCTCACAGTTGAGCGGAGGACTTTGTGGAGGAAGGTGGGGCAGAAGTTGACGAAGAAGACGGGGAGGAGCATGACCAAGGAGGAGATGCCATTGGAGAATATATGTGGAGGTGGAGGAGAAGGTGAAAAAAGCAGAAATGTTGTCCAGGAAGTATAAGCCGCCACTCTCAGTCAAAGTAGCAATCGTCCGTTGGGAGGCCGGATCCTGAAAAGAGCAAGAAGTAGAAGTAAATGTGACGGAACACTGTAATTGCTTGCAAAGAGAGGTACAGATAATAAGTTGCACGGGAACTGGGGCACGTATAGAGTATCCTCCAAGTGAAGAGACGGAGTGACATGAACTATCCCCATTCCATGGACTGATGATGAAGAGCCGTCAGCGAGAATAACCGGGGGCAATCGATCATGTTTTTTTAGGAGAGAGAAACACTGGAGATTGCCGGTCATATGATTTGTAGCACCAGTGTCGATCAGCCATTTTCCCTGAGTAACAACGTGGGCACGATTAGAAGACGTGACAACGAGGCGAACGGCTTGGAAGAGGATGAAAGCCATGAAGGGAGGAATAAGAAACTGCAGCGGTCTCAGTGACAGCACACCAGCGGCAAGAAGGGCCGCGACCAAGGTGCAGAGCAAGGCAAAAGGGGAAGAAGAGGGAAGTACAAGCCGCGCGACTGAACAGGAGGTTGCGGCGACTAACAAGCAGGAGCGGCTAAAGGAAGAACAGCAGAGAGGCCGCTCAAACAAGGAATAATCCGCGCAAATAGAGAGAAAGCCGCGGGAGAGGAAAAGAGAGCAACCCGTGCGAAACCACAGCGGTTTAAAGAGAAGAAGTCGCACGAACACAAGCGGCTAGGAAGCAGAACAAGGCACAGCGGGGGAGAGGTCGCGCGGACTGAAAAGTCCGAGCGAACAGAAGATAAGAGGAAGAAGGAGGAGCAGCGACAACAACAAGTCGCAAGCCGGGCGAACAGATTCAGGCCGCGCAGCTAGGGGAAAAACAGGAGGCTAGAAGGAAACAGGTCGCTGCGATAACTAAACAGGTCGCGGCGACGAAGAGCAGCAAGAGAAGGGAAGAGAGGCAACAAGCCGCCCGAACAGAGTAGCGGACGGAAGAGAGGACAAGCCGCGAAGACAGGTCGCGAGGAGCAGAAACAAGCGGCGAGAAGGAAAGAGCGCACACAATCAGGAGGAAAAGACCGTGTGCTCTGATACCATGTTAAAATTAGCGAACATGCAGTAGCAAACGGATAGAGTTTTGAATAATTGAAACTTTATTATCCAAAAAGAATATCTATTACAAAGGTATGCCCTCCCTTATATAGAATGGAGGAGATAAGAGAGAATACAAATAAGAGATGTGAGACTAAAAATACAAACCGCACAACCACGCGGTTAGACAGACGGGCTAACCGCACGGCTACCACCAGAGAGAAAGAGAGATTGCCAGAGTAGACCGCTAGACCGCTGTCACAACCCGCGTTTTCTCGACGGTAAAATCGTATCAGAGTAAGAGAAAACACGTGTCGTGATGCCACGTCGTGCAGGGGATAACTGCACACGCTCAGGCAAAACTCCAGACATAAGATTTTGAGGAAAAACGTTGATTAAATAAGAAAGAAAATCAGTTAAGTTGTTGGTGGCCGTGTCCCTCGGCACAGTGGATCAGCTAGTCCACAGTTAAAACTATATTTATACGCAGCAGAAATTACTTTGGTTCAGTTAACTTGACACCCTAAATGAGCATAAGTGTCTCCGGGGACAACTTATACGTGCATGACTCTAAGGTGAATATAATAGGTACATAAAATAAGTAGTGTTTTACGTTGAGGAAAGTAGTGTCTTTGATTTAGAAACATGTTATGCATGGGGGTACATATAATAATACTTTTAGGTTTTAAAATATCTAACGTGCAACCTAGCATAAATCTTTCCCAGAAGCAAGTAACCATCCACAAGTAGGCAAAATCAGCAGTTTAATTTCATATCCAGCATCACAAGAAGCCACCAGTGGGCGTCAACAACCTGACACGAACCCACTGGCGAGTATGTATGTCTATACAGAAAAGTAAGGAACTACCTCACAGCAAACGGGAAACAGCAATCTCAGCTACCCTAGAGGCCACCAACAAGCCCCTCCAAAGGAACTAGCCGCTGAACTGGCTACAACCTGGACCTGAGGCATTCAAGAAAAGAACACCTCAGCAAGGAAACAATCAAAAGTAAATAGAGCAATAGGTTACTTAGCAAAAAGAAGAAGGCTTACCAACCCGGCAACAACTGATATAAGCAAAAGAAAAGGGGTGACAGTAAGAAAAGAATGCTGTCAAAAACACCGCAGAGCACACCAAGTGCGAGCAATAAAAACAATATGTCTTACCAAGAGGGAACCTGCAACAGTGTCAAGTCATACACATGCCAAAGAAAAGGGGTAAACATAAACAGGAAAGGGACTAACAGCCCTAACACGAGGGTAAGCGGCAGTGGTCAAAACATGGGTCTGAATGCATAACCAGAATCAGACCCAAAAAGGGCTAAGGGGTCAAACAGTGGCAGCTTTAGGGTCCCACACACACCAACCCAAACCGGGGCAAAAGGCGGTGGCCACAGCTCTCCACATAAAACCACCCCTCTAGAAGCCACCAATACTCCACCACCTGCCACAACCCAAGAGTCGGCATGCAGAAATTAGCCGCACACACCAAACACCCCCCACCCCCCCCTAGGAAAAAGTCATTCTAACAATCCTAAGAAACACACGAACCCTAGACAAAGCGGCGGGTCCAACCGACGCGGCCTTGCACGCCTAACCCGAACCAACCCCGAGTCTACCTGACCCCAACCCAAGCGCAACACCAGTGTCGACACGATGGGTCGACACCTCGACAAGCCGGTGTCGACACAAGGTGTCGACAAAACCACGGCCGGTGTCGACACCAAGTGTCGACACTACAGCGGCCGGTGTCGACACAAGGTGTCGACACTACCCGCGGCCGGTGTCGACACCAAGTGTCGACACTACCGCAGCCGGTGTCGACACAAGGTGTCGACACTGCCACTGCTGGTGTCGACACCAAGTGTCGACACCGCGTCTGGCCGGTGTCGACACAAAGTGTCGACACCGCGACTGGCCGGTGTCGACACCAAGTGTCGACACCAAGGCTGGCCGGTGTCGACACCAAGTGTCGACACCAAGGCTGGCCGGTGTCGACACCAAGTGTCGACACCAAGGCTGGCCGGTGTCGACACCAAGTGTCGACACCAAGGCTGGCCGGTGTCGACACCAAGTGTCGACACCAAGGCTGGCCGGTGTCGACACCACAGTGTCGACACCCCAAATGGCCACCGGAGCCAGATCCAGCAAACGACCAAAACGAGAACGGGGATTCTCTCTTCTCTCTCGAGTACAACCTCCATCGGCAATGGTAACTACTCGACCTAGACCGAACCAAAACTGCCCCTAATAGACACAATCCCTCAGGAAAACTGAGATTTAACTGGAACCTTCTACACTAACCACAGTAAGATCGGGCACAAACCCTAGCTTACACCTAAGATCTAAACAAGAAAGAGATAAAGATTAGCTCAAGAGAAAGACAAAGATCAGCTTTGGCAAGGATGAGGGGACATCACTTGCCTCAATACCAGAAAAGCTTGGCCGGCGGCGTCCCCCACTCTCGGATCTAGCCGCAGAGCACCAGCTGAGGAGCAAAAAGAGTGCAGATCCAGGAGAGGACAGTCCAGATCCACTCTCGAAACCAATATCCGACCGCAAAACTCCAGGAAAACGGCGTCCGACGGCTAGGGTAGGCCGGCGATGCACTTCCTCTCGTACAGGCGACGGGCGACGGCTTCTACCGAGCAAGGAAACAGAAAAGAACCAGAAGGGCCCTAAAACTGAGTCAAGACTAAATATACAGCAGTAATAATAATAAACAAACCACATATCAATAACTTTTACACTTAATAGCAAAACAACCCGAAACCCGAAACTTCTCGGAAAAAGACGAAATTTACGCCGCAGCTAAAAACCCACGCTACGAAAGCAACTACGAAGTCGAAATTAGCATTCGACGAACAAAACACGGGATAACACCTCCCGAAACCAAAACACAAGCATTCCCTAAGAGGCCCAACCGAGTCCTCAAACGGACTCCGGCTAGCTGGGGAAACTTGCTAACAGGCTACAAACAAGCTACACAGGGAACCCTAAGAGCTAAGACCACGCTCTACAACGGCAAAAATCCGGAAATACGACATCGTAACGCCAGCAAAAGGTCAAACAAAGCACAGAAAAACCGGGGGCGTTACAGCCACTCCCCCTAAAAGAAAGTTTCGCCTCGAAACTTTACTCACAACACTCCTATAAAGTAGGAGAGAGAAAGAGCCAGGAAAAAGTCACAAATAAATAAGAACAAAACAGAGCATACCAGGCACAAGATCAGGGAAACAGACGAGGGTGAGCCTCCCTCATAGCCGACTCCAACTCCCAAGTCGCGCTCTCCACATCCTGATTCCTCCATAAAACTTTAACCATAGGAATAGTCTTCTTCCGCAACGCCCGAACTTGAGAATCCAAATTCGAACAGGCACCTCCACATAAGAAAGATTCGGCTCCAATTGAGGCACAGAATCCAATACCTGCCTGCCATTTATCACACATTTTCGCAGCTGACTGACGTGAAAGACATCATGTACGCCAGGGAAATTTGCGGGCAAAGCCAGCCTGTAGGCTGATACCCCAATCCGCTCAACAATCGGAAATGGCCCCACGTACCTCGGGTCCAACTTCCTATTCTTGCCAAACCGCTTGACTCCAATCAACGGGAGACCTTTAAGAACACCGAGTCCCCCACAACAAATTCCAAGTCCGATCTACGCCGATTGGCGTTCTTCTCATATCTTTCCTGGGCTATCCGAAGCTTTTCCCGAATAAGCTTCACAGCGGTTTCCATCTCCTCAAGCGCTTCTGGACCCAACAAAGGTCCCTCGCCAAGCTCAGCCCAAAACAAGGGAGTCCTGCAGCGCCTCCCATACAAAGCTTCAAAAGGAGCCATTTGCAAGCTTTCTTGATAACTGTTGTTATATGCGAATTCCATAAGCCGCAGGCGCTCGTCCCACGCTCCTCCGTGGTCCAGAATATAGCATCGGATCATATCTTCCACAATCTGATTTACTCGCTCTGTCTGACCATTGGTCTGCGGATGATAAGCCGTGGAATATCTCGAATCTGTACCCAACCCCTCTTGAAGGCTCTTCCAAAAACGAGACGTGAACCTGGAGTCTCGATCTGATATGATACTTACGGGTACACCATGCAATCTGACAACCTCTTCCAGATACAGCTTGGCTATCTTCCTCATCGAATAATCGATCTTAAATGGTACGAAATGAGCGCTTTTCGTTAATCTGTCTACAATTTCCCAAACGGAATCATGCCCCTTAGGCGATCTCGGTAAGCCGGTAATGAAATCCATCGAGATACTCTCCCACTTCCACATCGGGATCTCCAAGGGAGTCAGCTTGCCACCAGGCCTCCCATGGTCGGCTTTCACACACGCCTGCAAGTGAAACACTCTGAAACAAATCTGGCTATGTCCTTCTTCATACCGTACCACCAGGCAATCTGCTTTAAATCATGATACATCTTGGTAGACCCTGGATGGTAGGCAACACTAGATCCGTGGGCGTCTCTGCACACCATATCCCGGATACCCCCAACTGCGGGGACGCAAAACCTGCCACGGTACTTCAAGGTACCCGCATCATCTATAGAGAAGTCTGGTAATTCACCCTTTTCAGCTCGAAGATACAAATGCAGAAGATCGGGATCGTCCTTCTGATGCAGTCTCGTAAGCGTAATCCACGAAGGTTCCGCTACTGCTATGCTACTCTGCGAATCACAGCTTCCCACAGAAATGTCCATCAACAAAAACTCTTCCACTAGACGCTCGTCGGAAAGATTAAAAATCTTACCCGACTTCCGACTCAGGGCATCCGCCACCACATTTGCCTTGCCTGGATGATACTGAATTTCAACATCATAGTCGGCCACGTACTCCAACCACCGCCGCTGGCGCAGATTCAATTCTTTCTGAGTGAAGACATACTTCAGACTCTTATGATCCGTGAAAATCTTGCACTGCGCGCCATATAGCAAATGCCTCCACAATTTCAACGCATAGATCACAGCTGCAAACTCCAGGTCGTGCGTAGGGTAGTTCCTCTCGTGAGTCTTTAGCTGCCTCGACCCATACGCAATCACCTCACCTCCCCGCCCTGCATCAAGACGCAGCCCAGACCGACATGCGACGCATCCACATATATATCATACTCACTGCCCTCCGCAGGCAAGGACAAAATTGGAGCCGAACATAGCCTTCTTTTTAGTTCCTCAAAAGCCTTCTCACACTTGTCATCCCATATAAAGGCTACATTCTTCTGCGTCAACTTGGTCAATGGCGCGGACAAGGTAGAGAAACCTTCTACAAATCTTCTATAATAACCGGCCAAACCCAAGAAGCTTCTGATCTCTTTGGGGGTAACTGGTCTCGCCCATTCCATAACAGCAGCGATCTTCTCTGGGTCCACCGATATTCCCTCCTTATTAATCACGTGACCTAGAAAAGAAACTTGAGGCAACCAAAATTCACATTTGCTCAGCTTGGCGTACAGCTCATGGTCTCTCAGAGTCGCCAAGACCAGCCGCAAATGTCGATCATGCTCCTCTGCATCCTTGGAATACACCAAAACATCGTCTATAAAGACAATCACAAACTTATCTAGAAAGTCCTTGAAAACTCTGTTCATCAAATCCATCAAAGCTGAGGGCGCATTAGTCAAACCGAATGACATAACCAAAAACTCAAAATGCCCATGACGAGAGCGGAACGCCGTCCGCGAACGTCTGACTCCCGAATCCTCAACTGGTGATAGCCCGAACGAAGATCTATCTTGGAAAACACGGCACTACCACGCAGTTGGTCAAACAAATCGTCGATTCGCGGCAAAGGGTACCTGTTCTTAATAGTAACCTTGTTCAGCTCTCTATAGTCAATGCATAACCTCATCGACCCATCCTTCTTTTTAACGAACAGCACTGGCGCACCCCAAGGCGAAGAACTCGGCCTTATGAAGCCCTTTTCTAATAACTCATCCAGCTGAACTCGCAACTCTTCCAGCTCTCGCGGGGCCATCCGGTACGGCGCCTTTACGATAGGACGCGTGCCTGGCTCCAAATCTATTACAAACTCGACATCTCGATCGGGTGGAAGACCGGGAAGGTCGTCTGGAAACACATCAGAAAAGTCACACACCACAGGAATTTCTTCCAAACGGGGCTCATTAACAATGGACCCTACCAGGGAAACCACACAGGCAAAACAGCTAGAAACAAGCAACTTCCGAGCACGCACCGCAGAAATGATTGGAGACTCCTGGAGGGAATACCCATAAACGCTCCCTGGCTGACCGTTGTCTTTGACGAAGTCCAAGCGCTTACCCTTACACTGGATCACAGCATCGTACCTTGACAACCAGTCCATGCCCAAAATAACGTCGAAGTCCTCCAGGTCAATCACCTTCAAATCTGCCTTGGCTAGAAAATCTCCCAACAAAATTGGACAATCGAGGATACCCAGGTCCGTAACCACAGAGTCACCGGAGGGGAACTTAACGCAGAAGGCACCACCAACACGATCTAGGCCCAGACTGAACCGCTCCACAAAGGCTCTAGCCACAAACGGGGGGTAGCGTCGGAATCGAAGAGAACGCGCGCCCAACGGTTCTTTACCTTAAATAGCCCTACGAATTGCATACGCATCTAAGGCAACAAGCGCTAAAACAAAAACTACAACCGAAAAGAGAACGTAACGAAACGACTGGGGAGGAGTCGAACCTGAGATAACCCGGGTTGAGGTCTGCGCTTCGTCTGCCGAGAGCACACTCAGCTTTCCTTTTCCTTTATCCACTCGCTGAGGCGGTGGCAGAGCTTGGAGGGGAACTGGCTGCAGAATAGACTGGGTCTGAGGGCACCTTGTCTTGAGATGACCCTTCTGGCCACACTGAAAACAGACCTTATCTTTTAACCAACAACGGGCAGCCTCATGCCCCTTCCTTCCACACAAAGCACACACCAAGTCTCCCCTGGAAGTACCCTGAATCGCGTGCACCTGTTCCTTCTTATGCGCTCCCAACCTTTTGAAACACTTCTCAAAGGGGTGGCCTGGCCGGCCACAAAAACTACAAATCTCTTTGACCTTCTTTCTTGCGACAGCATCAGGTTCCTGAGGCCCTCCCCCCCACCGGACTTCCGCTTAACTTTCCTTAGCTTCTGGCCTCTGTTCTTGGCATTCTCAATGGCCTCAACTCTCAAAGCAGCTTCAACCGCACTGGCATAACTGACTGCTCCATAGGCATTCGCTAACTGTTGTATGTCGCTTCTTAGTCCACCCAGAAATCGCTTAACTCGGTCTGCCTCAACTCTCACCAGACCCGGAGCAAACCGACTCAACTTACTAAACTCAATCTCATACTCACTAACCATGAGTTTCCTCTGCTTTAGGTGAAGAAAGTCGTTCATTAGCCGGTCCCGTTCGACTGAAGGCAGAAACTTACTTAACAACAGCACCTTAAATGACTCCCAATTGCAACCTGCCACTAAGCTCTCTTTCTCCCTCAGCCACCAGTTCTTTGCCAAGCCCTTGAGCTGGTAGGCAGCGAGCATCACTCTCTGATCGTCCATAATCCCTGAGTACGAGAACATTTCCTCAATGGTAATCAGCCAGTCATCCAAAATCATAAAATCTGCCTGCCCATCATAGGTAGGGGGTCTCAGCCGCTGAAACTGGGATATGAATGCCATCTCTGGAGGCACTACAACCAAAGGCACGGGAGGAGCAGGAGGGCAGGGACAGCTACCCCCTCTGTGGGGTTCTGAGCTCTCGGGGCTGTCCCGCCACAACTGCTACGAGGGACTGAATCTGAGCCTGCATAGCCACTACCTGCCTCGATAACTCCTCATTACTCTTCCGCAAGCTTTCTACCAACGCATCGCTCTGCGCTCCTGACGTCTCACCCTCGGATTGGGGGGTCGATCTCGTCGCAGGACGTCTCGCCATCCTAGAATCACACAAGCTTTAGACAAATCATAGCCCGTCAATTAGAACAAAACTACCCGGTACGGACAAACACACTTAAATATGAACTTCAACTGCAAAACTTGCTCTGGGAGTTGTTTTTACCATGATGATGTTATGCTTATCCTAAGATGGTTCACCACCATCATACTAACTCAGTGCCTAACCATGAATGCATGTACCTATTCTTTTTGACTCAAAACCATGTGTGTACATATGTCATCTTGCAAATCTTTAGCTTGGCACGTTGTGCTTATGAAATGATATGCTATGCATGATGTGCTATGCATTCTAAAAAGGCCTTAGTGCATGTCATGGGCGGCGTACACATGAAAATGTTATGCATCCCATACTACATAACATTCTCATGTAACGAAAAAAAGAAAACGTGCTAGCCGCATTCATGTGGTGAGGTTATGCATCCCATACTACATAACCCTCACATGTTGCCCCCTATGGTGGATCCATATACAACACATATTATGCATCCCATACTACATAATATGCCCTGTACTTCTTCATGCTCATGAGTGTAGTGTTCGTGCTTCGGCCAAGACATGCTGACGACATATCAGTGTGTGAATGGTATGATGCTAAACACTAATGCAGACAAGGAAAGGTCCCAACCATTTGTCAAGCAACCTCCCTCTGATACCAACTGTCACAACCCGCATTTTCTCGACGGTAAAATCGTATCAGAGTAAGAGAAAACACGTGCGTGATGCCACGTCGTGTAGGGGATAACTGCACACGCTCAGGCAAAACTCCAGACATAAGATTTTGAGGAAAAACGTTGATTAAATAAGAAAGAAAATCAGTTAAGTTGGTTGGCCGTGTCCCTCGGCACAGTGATCAGCTAGTCCACAGTTAAAACTATATTTATACGCAGCAGAAATTACTTTGGTTCAGTTAACTTGACACCCTAAATGAGCATAAGTGTCTCCGGGGACAACTTATACGTGCATGACTCTAAGGTGAATATAATAGGTACAAAAAATAAGTAGTGTTTTACGTTGAGGAAAGTAGTGTATTTGATTTAGAAACATGTTATGCATGGGGTACATATAATAATACTTTTAGGTTTAAAATATCTAACGTGCAACCTAGCATAAATCTTTCACAAAAGCAAGTAACCATCCACAAGTAGGCAAAATCAGCAGTTTAATTTCATATCCACCATCACAAGAAGCCACCAGTGGGCGTCAACAACCTGACACGAACCCACTGGCGAGTATGTATGTCTATACAGAAAAGTAAGGAACTACCTCACAGCAAACGGGAAACAGCAATCTCAGCTACCCTAGAGGCCACCAACAAGCCCCTCCAAAGGAACTAGCCGCTGAACTGGCTACAACCTGGACCTGTGGCATTCAAGAAAAGAACACCTCAGCAAGGAAACAATCAAAAGTAAATAGAGCAATAGGTTACTTAGCAAAAAGAAGAAGGGCTTACCAACCCGGCAACAACTGATATAAGCAAAAGAAAAGGGGTGACAGTAAGAAAAGAATGCTGTCAAAAACAACGCAGAGCACACCAAGTGCGAGCAATAAAAACAATATGTCTTACCAAGAGGGAACTGCAACAGTGTCAAGTCATACACATGCCAAAGAAAAGGGGTAAACATAAACATGAAAGGGACTAATAGCCCTAACACGAGGTAAGCGGCAGTGGTCAAAACATGGGTCTGAATGCATAACCAGAATCAGACCCAAAAAGGGCTAAGGGGTCAAACAGTGGCAGCTTTAGGGTCCACACACACCAACCCAAACCGGGGCAAAAGGCGGTGGCCACAGCTCTCCACATAAAACCACCCCTCTAGAAGCCACCAAAACTCCACCACCTGCCACAACCCAAGAGTCGGCATGCAGAATTAGCCGAACACCCAAAGCACCCCCCCCCCCCCTAGGGAAAAAGTCATTCTAACAATCCTAAGAAACACACGAACCCAAGACAAAGCGGCGGGTCCAACCGACGCGGCCTTGCACGCCTAACCCGAACCAACCCCGAGTCTACCTGACCCCAACCCAAGCGCAACACCAGTGTCGACACGATGGGTCGACACCTCGACAAGCCGGTGTCGACACAAGGTGTCGACACAACCACGGCCGTGTCGACACAATGTCGACACTAAGCGGCCGGTGTCGACACAAGGTGTCGACACTACCCGCGGCTGGTGTCGACACCAAGTGTCGACAATACCGCAGTCGGTGTCGACACAAGGTGTCGACACTGCCACTGCTGGTGTCGACACAAGTGTCGACACCGCGACTGGCCGGTGTCGACACCAAGTGTCGACACCAAGGCTGCCGGTATCGACACCAAAGGTCGACACCAAGGCTGGCCGGTGTCGACACCAAGTGTCGACACCAAGCTGCCGGTGTCGACACCAAGTGTCGACACCAAGGCTGGCCGGTGTCGACACCAAGTGTCGACACCAAGGATGGCCGGTGTCGACACCACAGTGTCGACACCCCAAATGGCCACCGAGCCAGATCAGCAAACGACCAAAACGAGAACGGGGATTCTCTTCTCTCTCTCGAGTACAACCTCCATCGGCAATGGTAACTACTCGACCTAGACCAAACCAAAACTGCCCCTAATAGACACAATCCCTCAGGAAAACTGAGATTTAACTGGAATCTTCTACACTAACCACAGTAAGATCGGGCACAAACCCTAGCTTACACCTAAGATCTAAACAAGAAAGAGATAAATATTAGCTCAAGAGAAAGACAAAGATCAGCTTTGGCAAGGATGAGGGGACATCACTTGCCTCAATACCAGAAAAGCTTGGCCGGCGGCGTCCCCCACTCTCGGATCTAGCCGCAGAGCACCAGCTGAGGAGCAGAAAGAGTGCAGATCCAGGCGAGGGCAGTCCAGATCCAATCTCGAAACCAATATCCGACCGCAAAACTGCAGGAAAACGGCGTCCGACGGCTAGGGTAGCCGGCGATGCACTTCCTCTCGTACAGGCGACGGGCGACGGCTTCTACTGAGCAAGGAAACAGGAAAAAGAACCAGAAGGGCCCTAAAACTAAGTCAAGACTAAATATACAGCAGTAATAATAATAAACAAACCACATATCAATAACTTTTACACTTAATAGCAAAACAACCCGAAACCCAAACTTCTCGGAAAAAGACGAAATTTATGCCACAGCTAAAAACCCACGCTACGAAAGCAACTACGAAGTCGAAATTAGCATTCGACGAACAAACCCGGATAACACCTCCCGAAGCCAAAACACAAGCATTCCCTAAGAGGCCCAACCAAAGAGTCCTCAAACGGACTCCGGCTAGCTGGGGAAACTTGCTAACAGGCTACAAACAAGCTACACAGGGAACCCTAAGAGCTAAGACCACGCTCTACAACGGCAAAAAAGCCGGAAATATGACATCGTAACGCCAGCCAAAGTCAAACAAGCACAGAAAAACCGGGGCGTTACAACCGCCCGGTCTCCAAGCCGGCTGAGACAAACGCCAGACCGCGGGTCTTCAACCCCCAAGACAGACCGCCAGACCACCCGGTCACCACTTCAATAATGTATAAAGATCTGAAGCAAATTGTTTGTGGTCAGGGATGAAGAATGACATCGCCAGTTTATATCGGAATGTTATACATGTCAGCGTGTCAAGGCTGATCACAGAAGGACTGGTGGTAACCTGACACCGCTTGATATTCAAATTGGAAATGGGAAATTATTTCAAATGGATTTCATCACCGGTTTGCCAAATCTCCCCGTGGCATGACTCTGTTTGGGTGATAGTTGACAGATTGACAAAGTGTGCTCACTTTGTGCCATTTAAGATTTGGTAA